>JARQSV010000418.1:132216-184906 GCA_030142285.1 Calameuta idolon
CCAGCGGCAGCCCCAGCACAAGGCCGCGTCTACGGATCTCCCGCTGTCGTTGGGTTCAATTATGTCGCGGTGTGTTGTTTCAACGTGGGATCAGGGCAAGTCGGAAGTGGAGGATTCATGTCGACCATGTGCGCCTCTGCACTCTCGCCTGGAGGGGAGAGGGGGGCGATTCGAAAAATGCCGTATTTGTTCCCCTGGTCTAGTATTTTTGTTTTCTCCTCTATTTCCATTTGTCTTCTTGCGGTCGGCGTCAGTTTCGTTATCTTGCGCGTGACGCTTCCACGATTTTTGCAGCTTAAGCTACGCGATCGTTATGGATCGAGCGATTTGCTACTGCCAGTGGGGATAGCGCGCGGATGAGGTCACGTCGCAATGCTCGCGACGTCACCGGAGCCAGCTGACAGCTCGGCAACGCGCAACACGAGTTAGTATCTGCCGGATGGCCTCGGCGATCGTCAGACTCCCATGTGCCAGAGATACGCCTATTGCGATTGGTAATATTGATCTGCCGGATGAAAGCGGACGACTTCCGGTTCGGGCCCTGTGGGCTTCGTCTGTAAATAGACGTGCTCCCGAAGGAAAGTCTCGCTGGGCTGACACGGCTCCAGCCAGGAGAATCTTCTATCGGATCTTTAACTCCGAAGAAAGGTAGAGCTGCCAGAAAATTCTATAGGGTAGCGAGGAAAGACGGCAGCTGCCAAGGTCCAGGGCGTAGCCGGGTCTATAGGAATACCTTGAAGAAAGGACGAACATCTGCCGTTCTCAGAAAGGAAGCAGGGCTGCGTCTTGGTCTTCGAGGACCAGGTGTTACGGATTAGAGTCTTCGGACCGCAACCTTTCATTTTCACTTCGTCCTGCCTACACCGATTCGTATATTATTAATACTGAGACAGTAGGAAGATTCCGTGATGCATCTGATCTTGAAAAACAATATATGCGGATCAGCATTGTGGCATAATTGAAAAGGTAGCATCTCAATTTTTCGAAAAACCAGAATCAATGCTGAAATCTATCAGAATCTACATATATAGAGCTTCGTGGGATGCGAGAGGAACTTGAGATATTTTTTGGATTTCAAAACACGGGATGCTAATTTCACAATGATTATTGCGCCTGAAGCGCCGCAGATCGACGCGACTTCAGGGAATCGAGAATTTTTCTTTCGTTCAGACAGAATCGAGAAAAAGGTTAAATAGAATGACGAACGTTGACAGAATTCGCAGCGAGTGCGCATGCGCAGTAAACGGTGACATTTCTCCCTTTCACTTGGCCATACTTATTCAGTGGCGATTCTCAAAAATCCAAACGGTATTGCGCGTCGCGCGGAATTTCACTGGGTCCGCCAAGTTCCAGTAGCAGTGCGCGCGCGCGCGCGCACTCGCCACGCGCACGTCTGCATACGCATATTTTGTGCAACCACGCTGTACATACAAACACGAGCGTCGGTTCGCTCGAGATAATGCAGCGACGCTGCCCGTCCCGATGCTTATATATAGACACTGGCTGCCGACTCCAACGGTCTTTGTCGCTACAGCAGCCAACTCGTCCGATCCAGGGAAATTATATTCCGGCACATCGTCTCGCGTCGGCCTCGAGTGCTTTGGGTACCCCGAGAAGTTAATCTCTCATTGCTTCAATTCGTTCAAAAGCTTAACGGCCATTCCGAGCATGCGCAGCAGATGGCACTGATATCCGAATGGACGCGGTATGCGACCTCCATCCATCCATCTATCCATCCGTCCGTCCGTCCGTCCGTCCGTCCGTTCGTTCGTTCGTTCGTTCGTCCGTTCGTCCGTTCGTCCGTTCGTCCGCCCGTTCGTCCGTCCGTCCTTCATGAATGCAACTTCCGTTCATTGTTTCTCAACGATTTACACCTCTTGACTGTAACCTCAGTATCGATTCTTTCCTCGCTCATTACTTATGCATCGCATACCGATTGACTTGGACCTCTTCGATACAGTCGGCAGTTTCTTTTCTTTCGCCAGCCGACACTTCTATTCGAGTCTCTCCGGCAAAATCACCGAACAACGAGTTATGCGTTGTGCTTTGAATAAGGCGGCCTCAAAAGTAGCTGCGAGGAGAACCGGTCGAGCAGCCGGGAGGCGCAAGAAAAATGTGACGTAGCACCTGCTCGGGTCAGGCCTCACGGTTCGCAGGGTGCAGCAGCTCGGTTCGCTGAAGACCCCTGGAAGAACGAAGTACACTGGGCTATGGAAATCTGTGGAATAAAGGAGGCTCGGTTCTCGATCTTCTCTACGCGTCATTCGTTTCGTATGAAAATCAAAGTTGCCTCTCAAGGCCCGTATCATATTTCATAGTCGGACGAAGGCTGATGGACTTTGGAGAATTGGTGTCCCAATTGGACGTGGGTGTCGCATCCTCGTCTGCTCTACGATAAACAAAAGCTAAACGTGTCCCCCGTCCTTTCGACTGGCCGTTCGCGCTCCGTCATTAATGCGTTACACATGCGTCAAAATTAGGGTTACTCGTTGGACGGACGCAGGAACATCACCAGTGTCCCACGAGTTTATTGTTTCGCTGTTCGTTCTCGTAATGGCGGCGGCGGCTCCTCTTCGGTTCCCGAGCGAAATTCGTCAGTTGTGCTTTTCCAAGTGCGCTCGGAAATTCACTGGCCGTGTCTCTCTCGGTCGCATTCGGATAGACAGCGACACGACGGTCCTAAATGCTTAATTGACGAGTCCTGCCTTTAACGAGATCAGCTGAAAGCGGAAACTTTGCCAGAGGGACGGTTCAACGTACATTTGGTCCATCGAGCAGACGACGTGGAGAAATTTCGAAGGAATCGAAACGTTGTTATTCAATCGATGTACAATCGAAAGCCTATCGATGGACTCCGAGGTAATTCGATAAGATTCGACAAGATAATTTTTTTTGTTTTTTTGCTTCACTCTGATTCTTCGACACCCTCGAAAGAACGTCGTCGCAGTCTTTTGGACTCGGTAACGGCGCTGGATAAAATACGAGTCGTAGAGTCACGTGGCTGCCAGATGTCGCTAGGGGGAAAATCTCGAAGGCACGATTTGCGGGAGACTTCACGCCGCAGAGCTTTAATTCCGAATACGTCTTGACGGAAACTTTTATGCGTTTACGTTACGCCCCCATTTTCAATGTCCATAAAGTCGAGTTGTTTGGCCGCAGACGTAACAGTTCAGTCGCAGAAATAAACGCGCCGTCGATCGAACGGACAAGGCACGTTCTCAAGGCATCGTCTTATCGTTGCTTTCAGTTTTTGCCGAGGACGAATCCATGGGCCCCGTCTTCATCAAGGAGCCCCCGAATCGAGTTGACTTTTCGAACGGGACTGGAGCCGTGGTCGAGTGTCATGCCAGAGGAAACCCACAACCGGATATTATTTGGGTCCGAGGCGACGGAAGTGCCGTAGGCGATGTTCCCGGATTGAGACAGGTACCGTATTAAGGATTGCTGATCTTGCATCTCGGACCTAGGTCCACTATTGTTTTTAAGCACGCCTTTCAATTGCACGACGTATCGTCGTATCGGCATTACTAACATACAATAACCATACATACCACCGTGGTGACCAATTCGATGGGACGATTTCCAACGAACTTCCGGATGGGTTAAGTATTCACGATTGACGTCTCTGTGATTCTGTTCTAGGTGATGCCCAATGGAAACTTGGTCTTTCCTCCGTTCAGAGCCGAAGATTATCGTCAGGAGGTTCACGCTCAGGTTTACACTTGCCTTGCGCGTTCGCCTGCAGGTTCGGTGCACAGTCGTGATGTTAATGTCAGGGCCGGTGAGTGTCGCTTTTTTTCCTTTCGTTAATATTCGCTGATTATTTTTCTCCAGATTCGAGTGTATCGAGCGGTCTGACCTTTTCCTGCTTCACTCGCGCAGTTATTCGCGCTTGATATTTTGTTTATATAGAGAATCACTTTAATTAGCACTGATTAACGAGAACATCTGCAATTAAAATTTCCTCGCTCGATACACTCTCTTTCTCTCTCACATCCAAGGAAATATGATACTACGAGATTCTTCAGCTGCAAGACGTCTTGTAAATTGTCTCCGAAGCATCCGGCTGAACTTTGACCGACTTGCCGAGATAAGACGGGTTAATCATTGATGTCAGTTCTTCTAGCTAGTTTCAGCAAAGGGTCTGAACTCCAGCGCACGTCACGATGCTGACCAGGATCAATCGAGTATCCGATGTGTGTTAACGATTGCAGATTGTACGAGGAACATGGACTTTTGTGATATCGCGATCAGCCTCGAGCTCGTTCTCCGATTTTTAATCGACTGTCGGATCTTTCGTTTTTTTTTTTTATGGACGGAAGATAAAATCGTCTCCGCGAAGTCTCTTGCATTTGTGTTTGTCGATCGGAGAGGGAGCAGCAGGCTCGCCTGAGTGATTTGTGCCACTTGCCGCAGCCAACGTGTAAAAGTCTATTTCTATGTGAACGACAGTGGTGGCGCAATACTACGACACCGACGTCAACAAGGAATACGCCATAAGGGGAAACAGCGCCATTCTCAAATGTGTCGTTCCTTCGTTCGTTGCGGATTTCGTCAAGATTCTCTCTTGGCACACGGATCAGGGAGAGGAGTTTCTACCGAGCGACGATTTCGGTAGCGATTTTAACACGAAAGATAGACCTTTAGGAATTTCGAAATTACTCAAAATAGCATCGAGAGTAACGTGCATCCTCCATCTTTTATATCTAGCGGAGAGAAATGGAAGACTCGATCTATTTCGGTCAGCGGGCCAGATCGTGAAAATCGCTTTTTGTTTGATCTCGTCGGGTTCGGGTTGGACGAACGCGTCGACGGAAGTGGGAGGGGGAGGGGTGGGATGGTTGCTTTTTTTTCCCGAGTCTTTTAAGGGAGGGTCGAGCGATAAAGGGTTAGTCTTGTCGAGGGTCCTTTGTCGTAAATTACTGGGGTACGAAACCCTTTGAGGCTCTCAGGGAGCGAAAACGCAAACGTTAGGTGGGTCTGTTAGGAGGGCATATTGCGGCGACACGGCAACCGGAAGTGGGAGGATTTAAAGTGCTGCCCTCGACGACCTTAAGCGAGACGGGAAGGATCGCGCGCGGGACGCTCGGTCGCAGTCAGCCTGACGACAAGCGTCAGACGTTTACTCGGGGAATCCAGACCTGTTGAAACTTGCATTGGCTGCTGGAAAAAGAATCGTCTGGCTGATCGAACATAACGTACATATGCATATTGCAAGCAGGTTACTAAATTTCATTACTTCATTCGAAACGGCTTTTGACGCACGGTCGGATAAACTCGTTTGATTAGCGAAAGGATGCTCCGGTTTTTTTTGCGTCGACTATTCAATTACTCGCGTTAGCGTCGACCGCATTCACCGTAGTCACCGCAGTCCGTCGTCGCTGGAGCTGACGCTGCCGGGTGACGCCAGCGACGCCAGCGACGCCAGCTGGAGGGTTCTATCTGGAACAGCCTTTCCAGCCTGTTATCTCCTCTCGAACGTTCTCGCAAATAATTGGCCTGCGTCGCAGCCGGACGGCAATTTGCAATTGAGATAGATCGTGACGTAGGATCGTTAAAACGACGAAACGATCGAACAGCCGAGTCAAGCGAGCCTGCTGGTGCGGAACCTTCTTGGAGTCGCCTATCACGATCCGCTATCACGAGGAACTCACTTCCGGGTGCCAATGACTCGGTCCGACGTCCGACGGAGTCGATCGCGACCTCCGATCGTCTCTGGATTCCGTCAGCGTCGTCACGTGACTTGCTATTCTCTCGGGGTCCCTGACCAACGCGGGTCTCATTAAGGCTCGACACTCCAGTCCCAGGAAGCCTCGTAGCGACCTTATTTCTTTCGACCTCATTCGTCGACTGGGTCACGTTTCACTTTAGAGCTTTTTTTCCTGCAGCGCGATGAATATTTGACATCACTCAACCCGGCACAGATTCTCTCTCTCTCTCTCACACACACGGAGTCTCCCCGCAGTCGCGGGGAATCCCAAGTATAGGATGCGAGTGCAGCAGCGAATAGCCGGATACCAATCGCGTGGTTGAGCTATACGTGGATGCGCAGTGCACTCTGACCCCTGCTGTGGGAATAAGTCGAGATAAGTTCTGATTGGTTCGCAGTGGTGCATCAGTATTACCAGTCCGAAGTGAACAACGAGTACGTTATACGGGGAAACGCGGCCATTCTTAAGTGTAGCATTCCGAGTTTCGTGGCTGAATTCGTGCAGGTCGTGGGCTGGCAGGATGACCAAGGAAATTCGTTCAATCCGAATGAAAACGAGGGTAGAGCATTAAGGATCTTTTAAGTATTATAGGACATTGCGGATCCTCGAATCTCTTCGATTCCCGAGTGTAACGAGCAGCGGCAGCGACGACACGAAGTTCTTTCATTTCTTTTTCTCTTTTAATTCTGCCATTCAGTCGTCACTCAGTATTACGAGGCGGAAGTGGTCTCGGAGTACGTAATACGCGGAAACGCCGCCATCGTCAAGTGCACCATTCCCAGTTTCGTTGCTGAATTCGTCTCGGTCGACTCCTGGGAAGGGAGCGACGGTTCCTCCTACAGAGCCTCGACCGATTACGGTACAATACCAATAACTGGAGGAGACACTCTTACTGAAAGACACTGTAGCTAAGACATATCGAGTGCGGAGAGCACGTGGCGCGAGCAGCAGCAGCAGCAGCAACAGCAACAGCAAGACTGGCCGATTTTCCACCAGGCAAAAAGACGAATCGCCGACTCACGTGACCGTCTTCATTTTCTAGTGGTCACCCAACCCTACAATCCGGAAATATTGACGGAGTACGCGATCCGAGGGAACAGCGCCATTTTGAAGTGTAGCATACCGAGTTATATCGCGGAATTCGTAACCGTCGAAGCTTGGATCCGCGAGGACGGAGAGACGTACGTTCCTGGACCGATAATCGATCAGGGTATAATAATGTGATTGATCGATGATTTCCCATTAGTCAATCAATCGAATCGACCCGCTGACTCTTTCGATCGACGATCAGTCAGCTGGATATTGTTATTATTGTCATTAGGATACACAGTCCCAAGCGGACGAAGGGCCAAAGTCAGGTGTCGATGACAACTGTCAATGACAGCTGTCAAAGGTGTCTGCTTGGCCGTTCGATCGAATGGCTCTGTACGTCTGCCAATTTAGTTGGATGAGAACAAAGGAGGAACATCGTTAATTAATTATCTTCTGTTGACTTTATGGCGCGAGCAGTCGTCTTGCAGTTCTACGTCACCGAGGCCGAGAACGAGTACGTGATCCGCGCGAATAGCGCCATTATGAAATGCAAAATCCCAAGTTTCGTCTCGGAGTTTGTCTACGTCGATCAGTGGGTAGCAGACGACGGGACGATTTACGTGGCTGGCAGAGAATACGGTACAAGGCGATACCAGCCGAACTGCGTGAATTGTGCGGTGGTCGCCATTGCAGTTACGTGAGGATAGAGTTACGCTCCTGGAGGTCCCGTTGGAAAGGCGCCCGTAGGTCTGGGACGCTAGCGGAAAATTCCATAGGATTTTTGTATTTTCGACTCGAGGCTAGACCCTGTCGACGTCCAAGTCGATTCGCCGAGCAAAGACCCCAGTAGCTAATTCTATCGACACTCTTCCGTCCAGCTACCAGGATCCTTTCTTACACATCGATAAGTGACAGATTAGCTTGCGCAAGGAAAAATAATAAAAAGAGAGACGAGACTTATCTCGAGCATTGGAAAGTCTTTGTAAAATCTTTCTCTCTCTCGCTCTCTCTCTCTCCTTGACAACCGGTAATCGCGCGTTGCAGTGGTACAGCAGTTCTACGAAGCAAGAGTCATTGACGAATTTGTCCTAAGAGGCAACACGGCCATCCTGAAGTGTCTCCTGCCCAGCTTCGTGGCTGATTTCGTGGAGGTGGTCGAGTGGCGAGCGGACGACGGTTCTTCCTTCACGATCGAGAGTCACGAGGAGAAGGGTACAGAGAGAGAAGTGGAGCGCCATTTTTTTTTCTCTTTTACATGTTAATGGGTCTTTGAAAGAGCGAAGGGGGGGAGGCTACGGGGAACAGGGCGCAGTGGCCGTGAACGAATCGACGAATGATAAAAATTCTCCGAACGAATTCGCCGTCGGCCCAAGTGCAGCTGCAAAATAATTTCCAGTTGTGTCGCAGTACTTCGAGGCGCAGGTTTACGATGTCTTTGCGATTCGCGGTAACGCCGCCATATTCAAGTGTCAAGTACCGTCGTTCGTCGGGGATCACGTGGACGTGGCTGGTTGGATCGATTCCAATGGCGGCAGCTACCTGGCCGATGAGGAGTCTTACGGTACATGGAAACTCGAAGAGTCCTTGAGAATTTCCAGGGTCTCTGTTGGTCGGGGGCTGAATCTTTTGGGTCGCGCCCTCCCCCCTCTCCCCCCTTCTTTTGCATCATTCATGTCAGACTGTCAATTCGGGAACCGTGTCTGGTTGCAGTTGTCGGGCAGCGGTACGCAGTGAATGTGATGGACGAGCATGTCCTGCGAGGAAATGCGGCCATTATCAAGTGTCACATTCCGAGCTTTGTCGCTGAATTCGTCCAAGTCGACTCTTGGCTAGAGGACGATGCCACTGAGATATATCCGAGTCCTGATTACGGTACACGATCTCTACCTATCCTACTGTGTGTCTTATCTCGATAGCTCGAATCTTCTGTTTGGTTCCGTGAGGGAGGGAGGGGGGGGAGGAGGGGCAACCCTTTTGCACCCTGGACCCGTTCAAACGTTCTCGTAGTCAGGTTCGCTTGGCTGACTTGCCTGATAATTATCATTGCATCGCTTGTCGCTCCTTATCGAATGCAAGTCTCAGGTGCGTTGGGTCTTTTTGGTTCCTTTTACGAACGGGCCGAAAGCTGGGCTCGTCACGATCAGGGATAACTTTTTGACGTCCAGGAAACGTCGTTAATGAAAAACACGTGAAAGACTCGTCGTCCGTTACCCGATTTCTTAGCTGAAAAGAAATGAAATTTTGTAAAAAAAAAAGAAAAAAGAATATCGGTCGATCTTGATTCGTAGGACGTTGACTGCCGCTGCTCGCGCTGACCCGGACCCTGTTCTTGGCGTAGTCCTCCCCGAATCCATCCGTCCAAGTCCCAGCAGCCCCCATCCGACCCCCTCAAGTTCATCCACTTTGTTCCTCTCTAGTCTCAAAGTAGCTTAGCTAGCTGATCGTTTTTGTTCGTCCGCGAGCGCACTCGATTATATCGACGAATATACTGCTGGCTCGGCTGAGAGGCTAATCGAGAGCGGAAGGAGGGAATGGCTCGTGTACGTTACTTGTCGCTTGGATTCCTTAAGCCTGTATCTACGTATCTCTTTGGATAAAATGTTCGCCTGTGTACCAGGCTGAACATGACTACGTCAATGTTCCTTCATCGATCTTTCGTTTCGATGGGTCGAGCTGTTCCCTTCTTCCTCTCGTGCATGTTCACTTCACTCTCTCTCTCTCTCTCTTTCTCTCTCTCTGGCCGAGTCTTCGAGTATCTAGCTCGCGACGGACAAGATAAATTTGAAAGAGTCCTTCATTACTTTTCGTAGATTCTTAACGGAGAAGTAGACCAGGCTCTGTCCTACTGGACGGAATTAGGGTATCCCTGCTTTTGCATGATTCTTAAAGTCCTACCGTACTACAGTAGAGTATTGTAGGAGTTTAAGTGCGCAGCAGCTCGTGACACTTGGAACGAAAACTAACGCAACGTTTTGTGTGAACGGATCAGATGGAAAGTACCTGGTCCTGCCGTCCGGAGAACTCCACATCAGAGACGTTGGACCCGAAGATGGATACAAGACCTACCAGTGCAGAACCAAGCATAGACTCACCGGAGAGACCAGATTGTCGGCTACCAAGGGACGTCTCGTCATCACTGGTGAGTTAACCGCCTCGAAATTTCGAAATTATTTTCAACCCACGTTTCTGGTCCACGTGAAATTTTTTCATAAGTTTTATGCGTTGAGTCGATTCGGATGTCGAAATAAATATTTTTTTCAAAGGTACCTCGCCAGATCTTTTCGAATGAACATTCATGCATTACGAAACGTCGGACCAGAATCGTACCGCGTGCTTCGAATACGGGCAATCATGACGAAAGAGAATTCCGCCATTTTTAATTTTTGAAAAAAAAATCAAATTTTCATCCAACTCAATATAATTCGTAGTCAAAGTATTTAACGTTTGGAATTAAAGTCCGTGACAAAGGACGCGAAGCAAAGGGTAGTCTCTGGTAAGCCTATAGGTCGATAGGTGTACGGACGAGACTGTTTAATTATTGTCTTAATTGGCTCAAAGGATGACATAATGAATAATTAATGGATACAGATATACAATCAACCTTTATCCGGGACGTAGAACGTCGCCTGTATTCGAAGCACCCACGAACGAAGCGATCGATTCTTTGCTGCCGATTCTCCGATATCTCCGTCTATGGAATTGATACTGTTCCTTTAATTCTCCGAGTCGTAAATTTTGGTGAACTTTTTTTTCTCACCGCGTCGATAATCGCGATTTCATTTATCGACGCTTTACCGACCGAGCAGAGAATCGAGTCGCGAAGAACTTTTTTAGAGCTAGGAAACGCATGTTCACATTTGCCAGCGAGCTCGGTCCCAGCCGCGAGAACTTTTTTTTTCAAATTTTTTTTTTTTTTTTTTCTTAATTGTTTTTTGAAACTTCCAAATAAAACGAAACGTTGACGCTGGCAGGAAGGAATAAATAATGCACGGATCTCAGAGGTCTCGTAATTCGAAGAGAGCGCAACGCGGAGTACCGAGTTCGTTGACAACCTGAATGCTGGGACAGGGTACCCCTGCGGGCACCGCGCCACCGCCCGCTCAACTTCCCACGAATTCCCGCTCTCTCTTATCGTTCATCTCCAAATTCTTTGCTTCGCTCTTGCACTTCGCTCACGTCCCAAGGTAAGTTCTCGTATGGAGGCTGTCCTAACTTTGTCTCTCGTAACTGTCGACAAGGGAAAGACGCACGGCAGGCAGACAAAATCCAGGCCCAGGAGCTAAGCTCCTCGGGTCTTTGAGCGATCAGGAGGGACCCGGCAGGGGGGCCCGCGCGAGCTCAAACTTTGCTTTTTATCCAGAGCCCGTGGGGAGCGTAAGGCCCAAGTTTCCGAGTCTGGACAACATAAACGGACTTTCGGCTGGTTCGAAGGTCAATGTGCCGCTCCTGTGTCCGGCACAGGGGTTCCCGGTTCCATCGTATAGGTACGAGATACAAGCTAGAACAGTCCCAAACGAGAGAAAGAACAAACTATAAGGAAGCGGTCGGTTTATACACACGAGGGAGAAAATAAGTAAAGACTTGGAAAAAGATAAGACATCTTAAGCTCATCTTCGTTTATTGTGCCAGTGGCAATGCTCAAAGAAATGCTTTTGATACTCGAAGAAGAGTCCTTGACCTAGTCTGTCCGAGTGCCTGTCTTCTTCGGGCACGTCCATCGTTCTTCTTCAGGTTGGTACCTCATGCTTTCTCAAGGTAGTCCGGATTCTCTCGTTGGCTCTCATTGGCTGTCGTTACCTCTTTTGAAATATTTTTCTTTTTCGCGATAGAAAATATTTTCTCTCTCTCTCTCTCTCTCTCTCTGCAGGACAAAGAACGTCTTCGTCGTAAAGTTATTCGTTTCTAGAGCCCGTGGGAAGCGTTCGTCCAAAGTATCCAGCGACGGACGACATTCGTGGATTTCGAACGGTCGTTAAAGGATTAATCGCACTTCAGTGTCCGGCTCAGGGGTTCCCCGTTCCCATGTACAGGTAGAGATGATGAATTTTTCAAATTTATCCTATTTTTCGTTTTTTTTCTCTTTTTTTTTTCACTCTGAAAACTTCAGAACCTATCGGCAGCGTCAGACCGAAATTCCCGACGATCGACGACTCTAGGAGTTTTCGTACGACGAGAGACGGCTCCGTTACGTTATTGTGCCCCGCCCAGGGATTCCCCGTGCCCCTCCACAAGTAAGTCCGCGCTGACTTCGGTTTTCGATTTGAATGTCCCCAGAGCCGGTAGCCAGCGTTCGTCCGAAATTCCCAACGATGGACAATTCCCGAGGCTTCACTTCGGTCCTCGGAGGCGCCTTGACTATGCTGTGTCCTGCGCAAGGGTTCCCTGTTCCTCTGCACAGGTGGGCCCAGTTTGTTAAAGAATTGCCGCGATCTCCTTGCCCGTAGAGCCTGTCGCCAGCACGAGGCCGAAATTCACGATGGCCGAGAACTCCCGAACTTACACGGTCAAACGCGAAGTAGCCTTGACGATCTTCTGCCCGGCTCAGGGGTTCCCTGTTCCAAGTTACAGGTAGACCACATTGTTTCTTAGCTCCACAGTACGTTGTTCTTTGATGTATCGTGTATCGTCCTTAGAACCAGTCGCTAGCACAAGACCTAAGTTTTCCACCACTGAAAATATACGGGGATACGCGGTCCCGATGGACGGCACCATGACGCTATTCTGTCCGGCTCAGGCATTTCCGGTTCCAGCTTACAGGTATACCCATCTACATAGATTAACAGAGAAAGAGGCCCCCAAGTGGTCGCAATTGGCAATTGGCAACCGGCGCTGCTGCGTAGGGTCCTCTGTCGCCGTGCATTCGATTAGGCCTTAGACCAGCTCAGATTTTTTTTTAAGAGCATAGATGAAGAAAAAAAAATAAAATTTGTCTCCGACAGAGCCTGTCGCGAGTACTCCGCCGAAATTCCTTAGCCTGGCCGACTCTCAGGCATTCAAAGTAATGGTCGACGGTGCGATCACTCTCTCGTATCCTGCCCAAGGATTTCCGGTTCCGTCGTACAGGTAACTATCGGACGAAGAGCGATGTGCCTATATATAGCTGTCTCTTTCCTAGAACCCGTGTCCAGCGCGAGACCCAAACTCTCCGGCTCGAGCGATCTTCAGCGATTCTCGGTCCAGTCGCGCCGGAGCGTGACGCTGCTGTGTCCTGCCCAAGGATTTCCGCGTCCTGTTTATAGGTACGAGTCATTATTCGAATTTTTCCAAATTTTCAGTCTATTTTTAGTCTCGCGAGGGGTTCCCTGAATTCAGCTCTCGGGTCAGGATGCCGGGGTACCGTGACATCCTTAGATCGTACGTAGAAGGTGGCGGAGGATACGGACGGTATCCTTTATCGGAGTCCGTTTCGATCTTTCTAGAACCAGCCTCCAGCTCGAAGCCACAATTTCCGTCGGTGAACGACGTGGGTTTGCGAGGAGTTAGAGATTCGAGTATTACCCTCCTGTGTCCTGGCCAGGCTTTCCCCGTGGCTACTTATAGGTAGGTGGGTCTTACGATCGGACGTTCGGAGTCTTTCCCAATTAAACCAGGAGTATCCTCGTCTCAGCATCAGGATACAAAGGTACCGTTATATTTTATACATTCGCAAGGGATCACGGGTAACGCAAAAATTCACACTTCAACGTGCCCATTCCCAGCGGACCACGTGTCACGTTGAATTGCGAATTTTTGGGTCGGCAGTGTTCCCTTGTCGGGGGTTGATTTTTAGAGCCCGTCGGCTTTGCCAGACCCAAGTTTCCAACGATCGACAAGAGTCGCACCTTCGATATCGCCATGGGCAAAGCTGTCCCGCTGATCTGCCCTGCGCAGGCTCATCCTGTCCCAGTCTTTAAGTAAGTTGCCGGTTGCGTATCTTACGCAAGACCCAATACACATCCTGCTACTGAATTGCCAGAGCCTGTTTCGAGCAGTAAACCGAAATTCACGACAATGGACATGATGGCGCTGCAACCGAACGTCGCGGAGGAACGTGAGGTGGCTCTGCTGTGTCCTGCTCAGGGGTTCCCCGTTCCTGTCTCAAGGTAGCCAAACCGGATGAAATAGCTGTTTCTCTTCTTAATCGGCAGAGCCCGTCTCGAGTACAAAACCGTCAATGACGGCGCTAGACGTTAAATCGACCAACCCTGCCGTCGCTCTGGGACGATCCGTGACTCTCCTATGTCCCGTCCAGGGCTTTCCTGTCCCAGCATTCAGGTAATTCATTCTTCAGCGATCTGCTGCTTCACTATTTTTTTCATCAGAGCCCGTGTCGAGTTCCAAACCAAAGTTTACCACGGTCGCAGTCAAGGCTCTAGAGCCTGACAGTCGTCTAGGACAGGCTGCTACGCTCCTTTGCCCGGCCCAGGCGTTTCCGGTACCAGCCTTCAGGTACATCCAGGCTACGAAGTCGAGAGATTGGCAATGCGTCAGTTGCGGGTCCCGCGGGGTGATCCTTCCTGGCATTCCGCAATTCCATTGGCGTTTCGTCTTAACGTCCTGTAATCCTCTTCGTGTTCAGAGCCAGTGTCGAGCAGCAAACCCAAATTCTCTGGAGTATCCGTAAAGACGTTGGAGGTGACCGTCGCAAGAGAGAAAGACTGTACTCTGTCGTGTCCTGCGCAAGGATACCCAGTTCCAGCATTTAGGTAGGATCCTGTCGCTTAACCCTCAGCTTCTTCTGATTGTCAGAGCCGGTGTCCAGTGCGAAACCCAAGTTCACGAATTCCGATATAAGGGTCGTTAAGCCTACCTCGTACTCGAGCGCGCTGGCGCTTACGTGTCCTGCTCAAGGATTTCCTGTTCCTATAACGCGGTTAGTGCCTTCTTAATTATCGATATTTATTCTTGCTAGAACCCACTTCGAGCGTCAAACCGAAATTCCCCACGAACCACAAGCTCGAGTTGGTTGAAGTTGCCTTGGAACGTTCTACGAGCTTGCTGTGTCCTGCCCAGGGTTATCCGGTTCCAATTTCGAGGTGAGGAATCTCATTAAAAGGATGCGGTGTCTTCGCGATAACCTCATCCGGTCACGCAGTTCTTCCTGTCCCGACATTCAGCTTCTCCGCGTAGTCGCTCGATGTTCCATTCAGCAATTCCTCTTATCGCTTCTAGAACCAGTCGGATCAAAGTCTCCAAAATTCTCGACAGACGATACGCTGAGAGCTTTCAATCGTTACAGCGGCTCGGGCGTCGCTTTGCTTTGCAATGCCCAGGGCCATCCGACGCCCAACTTCAGGTAAGATCATCCTTAGACGGCGACGACGCCACGACGGACAATGACACCGTGACCCCGGGGGACCCTGGTTCGCTTTGCCATTCCCTTAGTTTTCAATTTCCTAAACGATTTTCCTAGAACCCGTCGGATCGAAGCCGCCGACCTTCTCCACGGACGACTCTCTGAGCGCCTTCGTTAGGCGTCGCGGTGCCAATCTGGCTCTTGTGTGCAATGCGCAGGGGCATCCTGTTCCAATAGCAAGGTAATACTGGTATATAAGTCAGTCGACTGGTACGAACGGTTTCAGAACCCGTGGGTGCCAAGTCTCCAAAATTATCCTCGGACGACCTCAGTAGGACCATCAGAAGGCACAGGGGCCAGGAATTGGCTCTGTTTTGCGCAGCTCAGGGGAGCCCTGTTCCAACCACTAGGTAACGGCAGTGGTCTGCTGCTGCCCCTTTTCTAACCTAACTCCCTTCTATTTGTTCACTACGATTTAGAACCCGTGGGAAGCAAAGCGCCAGCCTTTGCCGGGGATGTCAAATTGTCCTTGCTGGTGCGACGTGCCAATTTGGCAGTTAGTCTTCCCTGCAGTGCGCAAGCTCATCCGCCACCAGTTACTAGGTAGGCAAAGACCACCTGATGAGATTAGTCACCATCCAAAAGCTCACGTGGGGAACCCTGTCCGGCGGAAATGGTTCCTAATCGACTTGCAATCAGTCTGATGCTCATTCGTTATCCTTTAGAGCCAGTCGGAAGCAAAGCTCCTACGTTCCTCGGCGACGTCAAGTCCTTCTTTTTCCTTCGAAGTACGGGATTGGGTCTGAGTCTTCCTTGCAATGCCCAGGGGCACCCGGTTCCAGTCACTAGGTACGATATTACAGAATTTCAAATGTACAGGTATCGGGATTCCAGCATTTTTTTCCTTTATCTTTTTTCAACGATAGAACCTGTCAGCAGTAAGGCTCCCAAATTTTCGAGCACTGCGATTCTCTCCTGGTTCGAGGAAAAATACGGACAAGACTTCTCGCTGTTCTGTCCGGCTCAGGGTTTTCCTGTCCCGGCATTTAGGTGCGTAAAGGATACTTAGCCAAAAGATTATTTCATCGATGGTCATGACTCACGAGATAAATGAAATATGCAGAACCAGTCGGCAGTAAGGCCCCAAAATTCTCGAGCAGCAACAAGCTTTCGTGGTTCGAGCAGAGATCCGACGAAGACTTCGCGCTTTTCTGTCCAGCTCAGGGCTTTCCTGTCCCGGCTTTTAGGTGCGTAGAAAAGATTTGATTGTAATCACGTCGACGGCGATGAGTGATAAGATCCAAAAAAACAGAACCGGTTGGCTCGAAGGCACCAAAGTTTTCGAGCGACGCCAAGAAGGCCTGGTACGAAAGGAGCACCGGTCAGGACCTCACGGTGTACTGTCCCGCTCAAGGATTTCCGGTTCCATCCTATAGGTAGTATCTATTCATTTGGTAAACAATAGAAGCATGATCATTTCCTACTACTCAGCATCCGTCGAAAGTAAATGATCTATATCGCTCGATGGATCGAAGGGAGAACGAAGGTTCGGTTTGCTGCTCAGTTCAGTGATGCTGCGTCCGGTCCAGGGTAACCCAGTCCCGGTTCTTAGGTTAATCCCTCGAATAATTCGCTTAATTTTCACGTGAATCCTCTGTTCAGAACCCGTAGGAAGTAAAGCGCCTTCGATTCTGGGAGAGAAGGGAAGCTTAATGGAGAGACGGGCAGGAATTTCAATCGTGGTCCCCTGCCAAGGTCAGGCACACCCTGTCCCAACTTTTAGGTAAAATATGAAAATAATAAAGTCCTAGGTGAATTCAGGATTATAATTGTAGTTTGATTGGGCTTTTTCTTCCTTGCGCCGATAAAAGAACCCATGGGTAGTAAAGCACCTTCCATCATGGGAGACGCGAAGCGATGGTTGCAAACCCGGACGCGAGGGGAATTGGTGATACCGTGCCAGGCGCAGGCGCATCCGGTTCCGGCATTCAGGTAGAGTCACTTAATTTCGACTATTTTCGACTTGGACACTTTCCCAGAACCGTTGGGCATGAAGGCGCCGAAATTCTCGACGGACAATCGCGTCAACTCGTTCTTGCGCCCTGCGGCTGGATCCTACAGCCTGCAATGTCCTGCCCAGGGTTTTCCTGTTCCATCGTTTAGGTAATTAAATTCGAAACGATTCGCTCAATAACGGTTATGTCGTTTCGTTTAGAACCGATGGGATCGAAGGCGCCGGCTTTTCAGAATGACGCCAAGAGTAGTACGTTTTTACGGGGTGCAGGCTTAGCCTTGAGCTTGCTCTGCTCTGCCCAAGGATTCCCCCCACCGATTCATAGGTAAATAAAGATACTTTTCTCCTTAGCGCGACGTAGTCTTTGCTTCTTTGCTCTTTGAGAGGGAGATACCACCAGAGTTATGGGCCAAAGTGTCTCAGTATTCGGGAAGGTGAAAAAATAGAGAATCAATTTTCTTACATTCGACTCACTGGTATCAATCGTAAAAATCCATCCGCAGAGCCCGCAGGCAGAGTCTCTCCGAAATTTCCAAAATCAGCGAAAAGCGACTCCTTCGAAGTGGCCAAGGACACGGAACTGAGCTTGCTCTGCGACGCCCAGGCGTTCCCTGCTCCCACCTTTAGGTCAGTCTTGTAAATTCTCACGTTCTTCGTAGAACCTGTGAACGGCGCAGCACCTAAAGTCGCGTCCACCGCAAAGTACGACGTCCTCGTGAGGCTCCAGGGGAAGGAAGTGACGATGCTGTGCCAAGCTCAGGGTCATCCAGTTCCTATATTTAGGTAATTTCATTTCTTGCTGTACACTGTCCGACGGTTTCAAATTTTTTTTTTCGCAGCCATGTGCACCGACTCACTTCAGATCGATAGCCGATCGAAATATGTTGATATCGATCGGCATGTTGACTATTACGATATTACATCAACGAATTTACAAAGATCAACATTAATAGAATTCGATTTCGATTCGATATAAAAATATTAAATCAAGACTTTTTTTTTAAATATCTAGCGCTACATTCAAATGCGAAATGACTTTGATCGAGTCGATTGTCCTAATTTAATCAGTTCACATTGAGCGACAAAATAATATTGAAACTGCCCGGAAGGCACGAACGACGGGCAGTGTACGTAGTTCTCCTCTTGATCTTGCACCACGTGCCGACGCGTCCTTTTTCGCTACCTTAGGCAATTACTTAGGTAGGTAATTAGCGTTTCAGTGCCCAGATGGTGGCTCCCTGCTCCCAGATTCAGTTCCGAGTTGTCTTAATAAGTCCAGATTGACATTCATAGAGCCAGTTAACGGCGCAGCACCAAAGGTGCCACCCACAGCGAAGATCACGGTCCTCGTGATCGCTGGCAAGACTTCCACAGCTTTGCTATGTCAAGCTCAGGCGAATCCACTTCCGATCTATAGGTATGGTCATTGAGTTTAGTAGCGCTTGGCTTTTTCTATCGCATCGTGGAAACCTGCTTCGAGTAGATCGTGGGGCATTTTCTAAGATGGCTCCGTGTCCATCAGCATCGCGAAGTTGACGAAGTCGCTGCCGGATCGCTGATCTGCACGTCCCCAGTCGCTGTAAAAACTGTCCTTTTCTATTCTAGAGCCATTGGGAAGTAGTCCTCCTCGTTTGCCGCCTAGATCGAAACTCGATGCCATGTCCAAGCTGCTCGGCGAGACGGCCACGCTGCTTTGCGAAGCGCAGGCTTCTCCAGCGCCACTCTTTAGGTGAGATTCGAACAGGCGACTTCATCCATGGAAAGACCGAGGGGGTCCGATTAGGAGCTTCGTCCCATCGTTTGGTCCTTGCCGGAACTAGTTCGCGTACCTGTCCCAGCTTCGTCCCGAGTAATTATCGTGAAAGGCGAGTCAGGACGAGGGATTCTCTTTGCAGAACCTACGAGCAACGTGAGGCCTCGCATTGCTGGAGAACGATACGAGGGTGGGAAGTTGGTAGCACTGCCGAAGGGAAGCTTGGGGGCTTTAGGATGCGCGGTGCAGGGCTTTCCTGTCCCAATAACAAGGTATTGATTCGATCCAGACGATCGCATACAGAGATTTCAAGGTCGATCCTCCACATGCTCTTCCAACTTGTCCAATGACCCGCTGCTCGCCTCGTCTCTCGAGTCCACCGTTGATCTTTCAGAACCTACGAGCAACGTTGCTCCAAGGACCACAGGAAAGAAGTTCGAAGGTTGGGAGGTCGTGTCAGTCGCTAGGAATCAGACGGTAGCGTTGAGTTATTCGCTTCAGGGATTTCCCGTTCCCATCACAAGGTAGACTTTTGCCTCTTCGTAGATCCTCCTCCTCTTTCTCGCGTGAGCTCGAAGTGAAGGAGCCGTCCATGGACCGGATGCTGTGCCCAGAGGTAGGTGGAATGGACTTTGTCGCTCTGTAAGAACTCCTCCGCCATGAAGCTGATCGGAAGGCGCGAATCGTCAGCGAGTAAGTATACCAACTTAATGCCAACTTAATGAGACGTATATGTAACCTGACGCTTGTCGACACGGCAGTTCCAGGATGGAACCAGAGCGAACATCACAGGTCAGTCGCCAACGTTAACGAGAAACTCCAGGATACGTATTTTCCTTGCAGAACCATCGGGTCGCACCGCCCCAAAGGGGACCGGAGACGGTCTAAAGTACCGCGGGGTAGAGGGCGAGTCTCTGGCGCTGGTTTGCGCGGCTCAGGGGTTTCCTGCCCCTATGACTAGGTACACTTGCCTCCTTCCTACCGAACCTCCTGTCTTCCTCAACGTCTTCTCCTTCTTCTGTCTTCTTCTGAAATTATAACCACCCTTACCCTCTACCCCGCGTGGGCGGCGGCACCAGATTCACTTAGTCACTTCCCTCGGGCCAATGAAACTAGTCCTAAATCTTGAGAGCTTAAGGGAATCCTGCATCCTGCTTTCACATTGTAAAAGTGTGAGAGCGACCGATTGCGGGTGCGAATGCGCTTGACGTTGCGATCGAGTGAAAGCGAGCGAGAGCGAATGACCATAAATGGGGATGAGAGAGAAGTAAAGAGTGAAAGAAGGAAAGGAGGATGCATGTCCCTTGGGACACCCAGTAGATCCATCCGGGGCCAATCAGCCGTGTTGGTTTCAGAGCCGACCGGAAACGTCGCCCGCAATGCGACCGGCGACGGCTCGAGTAAGGATGGCCTGATGAGCGACGTGCCAGGCCTTCTCTTGGGTCGCTCGGTCGGGGCTCAGGTGGGCCCAGTCGTCACCTGGGTAGCCCACTCGTCTGCAAAATCTCTGACGGGCTGGCTGGTGGTAAGTCCCCCCCCACGTCGTGACTCACCTCGTGACCCGTTAATTCGTTCATCCATTTCATCCGTTTGTTCAAACAGTCGCTCGTCTTTTACTCCGATCGACCCCTCATCGTTGACCTCCTCGTGCGTTTCCACGTTTTTCCACGTTGTCACGTTCGAGAAGGGTCCGCAGTCTAGTTGTCCGTTTAGAGCTCGCTATGATCGTCTAGTGCACCGCCGCCCCGCTCACCACAGTTTTTGCCGTCATTGTCATTGACCGCTTTCCTTCGATCAAAGATTTACCTATTCCTCCCAACCGCCACCTACACCACCACCACCACCACCACCACAACCCCCGCAACCGCCACAGCCACCGCAACTTGTTTCTGTAACTGCCTCTCCATTTCACAAGCTCCATGCCAATCCCAGTTGCCTGTCAGCAACTTGCAAATATAAAATCCGCTAAAGTGTCGCTTCTTCGCCTTTATGTTGATGGACACCCGGTATGTACTACGTTCGTACGCGCTAGCGCCACAATTATCCTGCGTTCGTTCCGCCATCTTTTATTCATATATTCATGTATTTATATTTACCTTGACGAACCGGTAAAGATTTTATATTAACTCTTGGGATGGTGAGACGAACGTTAACGCAGGACTCCCGGGGCGGGCCGAGCTTGCACGAATCCAGTACTTCCGGTGCCTGAGCGCTCTTTTAATTTCCCAACGGAGCTAGCTTACACGTGAATACGCGCGCACCGTCTGAGATAACCTGATCGACCTATTTCGAGCTGACTTCTCTGTTTCAGATGGTACAAGTTCATCGACGGCACCGCGCGCCGTCAACCCGTCCAGCTGAACGATCGCGTGCGTCAGGTCAGCGGAACCCTGATAATCCGTGAGGCCCGCGTCGAGGATTCCGGAAAGTATCTCTGCATCGTGAACAATTCGGTCGGCGGGGAGTCCGTCGAGACAGTCCTCACCGTGACGGCCCCGTTGTCTGCGGAAATCGAGCCCAGGACCCAGACCGTCGACTTCGGTAGACCAGCCACGTTCACCTGCAGCGTCGAAGGGAATCCCATCAAGACCATCTCCTGGCTCAAGGACGGAAAGCGTCTTGCACTGGAAGACCCTGTTCTGCGTATAGACAGCGTGAAGAAGGAGGACAAGGGCATGTACCAGTGCTTCGTACGAAACGACCAGGAAAGTGCCCAGGCCACAGCCGAATTGAAACTCGGCGGACGATGTAAGTCTAGCTTCTGCTAATTTCAGCCTTCCGGTCGAGCCGTCGTCATTACCATGCAGAGCGCGTTAACTGATAAGAGACATTCGATCCACAGTCGAGCCACCGCAGATCAGGCAGTCCTTCACCGAGGACACTCTTCAGCCTGGACCAAGCGTCTTCCTGAAGTGCGTCGCAAGCGGAAATCCGACACCGGAAATCACATGGGAACTAGACGGAAAACGACTATCCAATACCGAGAGGCTCCAGGTCGGACAGTACGTGACCATCAATGGCGACGTGGTGTCCCACTTGAACATCTCTAGCATTCACACCAACGACGGAGGACTTTACAAGTGTATCGCTGCGTCCAAAGTAAGTCTTTTCTACTCTAGAATCACTTCCCATGTCTACCTTCATCCATCCAGACAGATTGAAGAATCATACCGATTTTCTTACCAGGTTGGCTCCGCCGAACACTCCGCGCGTCTCAACGTCTACGGATTACCCTTCATCCGTCACATGGACAAGAAGGCCATCGTCGCTGGAGAGACTCTTCGCGTGACCTGTCCCGTTGCTGGCTATCCCATCGACAGCATCGTCTGGGAACGCGACACCAGAGTACTGCCCATAAACCGGAAGCAGAAGGTCTTCCCCAACGGCACCCTGATCATTGAGAACGTCGACAGAATGAGCGATCAGGCGACGTACACCTGCGTGGCTCGCACTGCGCAAGGATACAGCGCGCGAGGAACTCTCGAAGTTCAAGTAATGGGTAAGTCGTGACTTTTCATTTTTACACATTACAGATTACAGATATATTACAATTACATCTACGCGAGAGACCAGTCCGAATTCGTTGGTGCGAATCGCCAGTAAAAAAGTGTCTGACAAGGAGAGCCGAGCACGGTTACAGAGTGCATCGAAGATTTGCAGAGTCGCAAAGACTCGCAGCCGAATTGCTCGATCGCGTCCAAGAGAGATCGGTAGTCCGATTTGCTCGAGCTGTAAAAAGAATTAATTATTTTACAGTGCTAATCCCTTGCAGGTCTAAGATGTCTTTTTTAACAGAAGGTATTATTAGTGGGAGAATCGTTGGATTTCATCGGGTCAAGGAGAAAGATCGACGGGAGCGCGTCACGTTCCTACTGACCTTTTATCGTTAGCGATCACGTGAGATCGTAAAAGTAGAGATCTAGAATATCGACACACACGCACACAGGTACACGCGACGACGTGGCGCTAGATCAAAGTAGCCGCGATATCCTGATCGCTCCCAAGATCAACGAGAGATCCGCAAGATCGGCAAGACTGAGAGACGGAAAAAGGGAGGATCGAAGGATCGAAGGATCGAAGGATCGAAGGCTATACGTATAGAAAGAGTGAACTGCTGGAAACCGGCAAGAATTTGGTATGGCGGAGGAAGAGCGTGTCTTGGCTCTCTCACCGAAGAGGTCGTTTCTTTTACCCAGCGTCCCCCACGATCCACGAGTTTGCGTTCACAAAGCTACCGATGAACGCCGGGGAGTTTGCGAACCTGCAGTGCATTGTACCGACCGGGGACTTGCCCTTGAACATACGCTGGAGCTATCCCGGAGAAGAGATGGGTGGCGCTTCCGGCGTTATCACGAAGAAGGTCGCGGATCGCGTTAGCATGCTCATGATCTCCGTCATCACCGCGAAACACGCGGGCGAGTACGTTTGCACGGCGCAGAACGCCGCGGGCACTGCGACGCACTCTACGTTCCTGACCGTAAACGGTTCGCGACAGTCTAAGACACTTGGAGAAAGCACGGTTTATACATATATCATAGCTTGACTTTTTCTTATTGCGATTAGTCCAGGTGCAAGCACACGACTCTCACAAGCCATCCGATTATCGATTTTGCCTCCAATCATCCGTTTTCATCCCCTCTGTCTCCCCTCTGTCGGAAGATTGACGCGCGACGTCCCTCGCGTACTCCGGAGGCACGACGGCCTCGATACGGTAAGCCGCGATCATAGATCATCACCGGGGGTTTCCTCTATCGACAGTCGGACCTGAACTAGGGCCAATAGCCTTCAACGTAGAAGCGGCGAACTGGGGCGACTCGGTGTCCGTAGCTTGTTCGGTCCTGAAGGGCGACATGCCCATGGACATCTCTTGGGCCTTTCAGAGTCAACCGGTCGACTCGAAAGACACGGGCATCTCTATAACGAGGATCAACAAGCATTTGAGCACCCTGAGCATCGACGGCGTCTCCGCCAGACACGCCGGGGAGTACGCGTGTTCCGCTTCGAATATTGCCGGATCCGTCAGTCGTTCGACGCGACTCGCTGTCAATGGTACGAGGACGACGACACGACCTCTTGATCCTCCCAATGATCTCTCGATTAGATTCAGATTCATTGATAACGTCTCTCTCTCTCTCTTTCTTTCTCTCTCTCTCTCTCTCTCTCTATCACATGGTCCTTAAGATCAATAGCACTGATCCTCACCATCCAAGCATCCATCAGTCGCTGTCGCAAGCTCCCTACCTCCAGCCTCTACACCGCCATACCAAGCTGACGCAATGGCAATACGCAAGACACGCATACGTAACGCGCAACGATAAACGCGCCGAATACCTGCGACCCTTCTGCTCGTCACGTGGTCACGTGGTCATCATGTCGGATCTTTCCTAGTCGCTCCGCAGATTCTACCATTCACCTTCGGCAACGAACCAGCCAACTGGGGCGAGCTGGTCTCGGTGACGTGTTCCGCGATAAAGGGCGACCTCCCTCTCGAAATATCCTGGTCTTTTAACGGCGCGCCCGTCGAGAGACACCGTGGGGACGTTGCCGTCGCAAGTACGAACAAACGAAACAGCGTCCTGAGCATCGAGGCGGTCGCGGCTAGTCACGCCGGGGAGTACACCTGTTCGGCGGCGAATCGGGCCGGGGCCGTCGCACATTCGGCCACCCTGGCTGTCAATGGTACCTAACAGAGAAGCAGTTGCGCACATGCGCAGACGCACACACTGAGACACATTGAACATTTCGGACCCCGCTTCCTCCGCCTTCGGCTTCCCATCGATCCGATCTACTCGATCTTCCCCGCCGATCCCTGCCGATCCCTCCCGATCGCAGCTTCCTGCCGATCTTCGCGCACACAAAGACACACATGCTACTGCACGCTCCTGCACTTACTTTTTCTATCCACCCACCACTGGACCACGCAGTCGCACCGCAGATCCTCCAGTTCTCATTTGGCGACGATCCTCTGAACTCCGGCGAAATGCTCTCCATCTCTTGCACGATCGTCAAGGGCGACTTTCCTGTAAATTTGACCTGGACTTTCGATGACGCACCGATAGACCTACGTCAGTCCGACGTTAATATCGTGAATAATAAAAGGGTCAGCTTCTTGAGCATCGACAGCGTCGCCGCCAGACATGCTGGGAGATATAAGTGCACAGCATCGAACGCGGCCGGATCCGACAGTCACACCGCCGTCCTGTCTGTCAATGGTAGCACATCATTCCCGACTCTCTTCATTCTCTTCGTTCTCTTGATTATCTTGATTCTCTTGCACTGCCTACCTATAAGAACCATAACGTTGCGCTCGTTAATATTCTCAGTGTATCGCTTGGACGTATATTATCATGCTTCCCGAATATCATAAAGTCCATATCTAATCTACTCGGAATTTCAGACTTACTTTACCTAGAGGCCTAGATCATAATCTGTTGTCTATGCGCGTTACATACATTGTATTATCTACGTTATATATTTTTTTAAATATAAATCTTCGATCGATTATCCACTACCGTCACATCCGTTACACCATCTGCTTGATCCGCCGTCCATCGCGACGTCATCCTAGCGCCTCTCTGTTCGCACCTCACTCACCTCACTCACCTCACGCACCATCCGTAATTCGAAATTTCAGTAGCGCCGCAGATAGCTTCCTTTTCGTTCGACGACGAGGCCGCCAACGCCGGCGACATGGCGACTCTCCAATGCGCCGTCGTTAAGGGCGACTTGCCTCTAGAGATTAGTTGGTCGCTCAACGCTCGACTCATTGACAGCGACTACCCAGACGTTATCGTGAGCAGGAGCAGCAAGAGGGCTAGCACCCTGACGATCGACTCGGTCGCTGCTCGGCACGCGGGCGAGTATTCATGTACCGCGAGCAACAGGGCCGGATCAGTTACGCACTCGGCGACTCTTTCCGTAAACGGTACGACGCGCGTCCTGCTCAATTGAATGTCAACCATTAACTCACTTGTACATAGATACACGTTACGAAGCGAAAAAGGCTTTCGGCTTTCGTCCAGCTGCACCGCATGACTAGTCACGCTTTTGGGGTCCGTTTGGTCGATCACGAGTCGCTTCGCTGGAGTCTAAGGTCCCCTCGACGTCCATTTTCCTTCGAGAATTTCCTACAGGGAGCGACCAACGATCAAAACGTCGGCCAAGGGTCGATCCTTCGTTACGGACTGCGAGAGTCTCTTTTTCTCTCCTTGTCTCTTCCTCGATCCCTGGACCACGTTGTCATCCGCCTCGTGGACGTTCGCAGTGTCGCCGCAGATTCAGCCCTTCGAAATATCGGAAGAGCCGGCCAATTCCGGCGACACGATTTCCGTGGTGTGTTCGGTGACGAAGGGCGACTCGCCCGTAGAAATATCTTGGGCTTTCAACGGGGAACCCATCGAACGGACTTTTCCCAAGGTCATGATCACGAACAGGGGAAAGACCAGCTTGCTCAGCTTCGAGCCGGTGACCGCGCAGCATGCAGGCGAATATACATGCACAGCGTCGAACAGGGTCGGAGCTACCAGTCACTCGGCGCCTCTGGCTGTCAACGGTACATTCATTAGGAAGTAGAGAGCGCTGCTTAACACGTTCTGACCTTAGACGGCTATTCTTATCATTTTTCCTGACTCCGACTCTTCCGCCTTCCCTCCTCTTCGTCGAATTACCTGAGAGACCCACCCCCACCCCCCCTCCCCCGTGACTCCCCTCTTCCGGTTCCGATCATCATTCAATCCGCATTCGATGTCGACAGTCGCGCCGCGCATCGCGCCTTTCGAAATGTCCGACGAGACCGTCAACTCCGGGGACTCCGTTACCGCCGTCTGCACCGTCGTCAAGGGAGACTCGCCCTTGGATATTAGTTGGAGCCTCAATGCTCTTCCCATAAGGAGCGACCATCCTCGCATTAGCATCACGAGCAACAAGCGAAACAGCCTACTGTCGATTGATTCCGTCTCGCCGCATCATGCCGGCTCCTACACTTGCGTCGCCTCGAACGAAGCTGGCGCCACCAGTTACACCGCGGAGCTCAGCGTCAACGGTACTTGGACCTTCCGCCACGTCCTTCGTCCCGCTTCCGGTTTTATTTAATCCCACCTCGATATTCCCCCTGTCCAGGAAACGATTATCCTTTGGATCCTGCGGACGAACCGATAAAAGATCTAGATAGGAAAAAGTCTGCGCACGCGTTCCTCCGCGTCTCGGCGCTCTCGAGGAAGGAGCTTCCGTCTTTGCGCACGTCCTGCGACGTTGCCGGCTTTCCTTCGTAGCGAACGTAATCAGTATCTAAAAGCAGCCTGTGTCGCGTTTGTACAGTCGCGCCGCAAATCGCACCTCTGTCGCTTGCCGAGGAACCAGCCAATTGGGGCGATTCGATTTCCATGACTTGCGCGGTTCTCAAGGGAGACTTGCCCATCGACGTCACTTGGTCCCTCAACGGGGAACCCATAAGACTCCATCATCCGGATCTCAATATCGTTGCGACCACCAAGAAAAATAGTATTCTCAGCATCGAGTCGGTGGCAGCGCGTCACGCCGGCGAGTACACTTGCTCCGTGTCTAACGCAGCTGGAGCCACTAGTCAGTCGGCCACATTGGCCGTCAATGGTAGGTTCCGTCTGGACCCGTTGATCATCTCCGCCATCCCTTCCTCTGGGATCCTCCAGCGCCTCCAACACCTGCAGCACCTCCGGACTCGCGCGACATCTTTTTTTTTTGAATCTCTACAGCCTCACTTTGACATTTCCGAAGGAGAGCGAAATTTTGAACAGTTGGCTTGATCAGTTGCACCGCAGATAGCACCGTTCGTTATTGGCGAGGAACCAGCCAATTGGGGTGAGACTGTGACAGCCACTTGCACCGTTATCAAGGGAGATCATCCCATCCAGATCGAATGGGCTCTCAATGGCGAACCCATAGCCCGCAACGAGCCTGACATTTCCGTAGTTAGCACCGGGAAGCGGGTCAGTCTGTTGACTATCGACGCGGTGTCAGCCAATCACGCCGGAGAATACACCTGCACGGCCAGCAACGCTGCCGGCGGGACGAGCTATTCCGCCAATTTGGCAGTGAACGGTATCCATCTCTGTGATGACGTAGAGTGCCGGAAAGAGACGCGAGGCTGCATGAACCCATCTGGATTTTACGTAGAGAGCTAAAGAAAGAAAAAAAGAAAAAGAAAAAAAATCCTTCCACCTTTCACTCTTCCCCGTAGCTCCTCCTTGAGCTAATTCTGTGCCCGACGTCTGTCGTTCCAGTCCCACCTCAGATAGGGCCCTTCTCGATCAGCGACGGTCCGGCCAATTGGGGCGACATGGTCTCGGCCACTTGTTCCATAGTCAAAGGCGACTTCCCCGTAGAGATCGTCTGGCAGTTTAACGGGAAGACCGTAGGTTTCGATAATCCGGATGTCACGATAACCAGAATCAATAAGCACATGAGTGCCGTCAGCATAGAGTCAGTGGCGGCCAGGAACGCGGGCGAGTACACATGCGTGGCGACGAACAGAGCCGGAAATGTCAGTCACTCGACGAGTCTCGCAGTAAATGGTATATCTACATGCCGGAGAACGTTTGTACTTGCCTCTATACCTTTGCACAGTCGCTTGGTTGCGCACGCGCCTTCCCGAACCCACATCATAATTCCCTATGGGAGCCGTTTCTTTGATCTCTGTCTCTCTCTCTCTCTCTACCTTTCTCCTTCGGCTCCCGCTTCGTCCTCTTGGACACGAAGCACAGGAAGCGTCGCCGCTTAAGAACTCCTCGCACGCTGTTCAGTTGATCCGCAGATAATTCCGTTCACCTTCGGCGACGGGCCGACCAACTCGGGCGAAGCCATGTCGGCGACTTGCACCATCCTCAAGGGCGACTTCCCCATGGATATCTCGTGGGCTTTCAATGGGGAGCCTCTCGCGGCTGGAAGAACGGACGTCACCGTTACGAACCACAAGCGTCTCAGCGTTTTAGCGATCGACTCGGTCGCTGCGAGACACGCGGGCGAGTACACATGCACCGCGTCGAATCGCGCTGGCGCTACCAGCCACACGGCGGTCCTCGCTGTCAATGGTAGACTATTGTCAATTGTGGACGCACCTTCACCTAGAGGATAAGAGATTTAGAGAACTATAGAGAAAGTTACTCGTAGATTACCTTGACCCCTTGACCCCCTCACCTTTTCCCTTTGAACCTTCGTCAAGTCAACGGTTCACCATCGGGTTTAGCTCGTAGGTGCTTGGAAGCCAAATTCCCGTAATTCTCGTAATTTTCAGTCGCTCCGCAGATAGCTCCGTTCACGATCCGCGAGGAGCCGGCCAGTTGGGGCGAAGCGATCTCAGCAGTCTGTACCATCGTTAAAGGCGACTTTCCAATAGAAATCACCTGGGCTCTGAACGGGGTGCCGATAACGGCCGATCAGTCGGACATAAAGATCCTGAGTTCCAGCAAGCAAGTGAGCTTGCTGACTATCGAAGCAGTGAGCGCTAGACACGCCGGGGAGTACACGTGCTCAGCCTCTAACAGGGCAGGAGCCAGCAGTTCCTCGGCCATGTTGATAGTCAACGGTACACGATTCCCTAAAGATCCAAAACTGATTGGGCTAACGATCATCTCCGTCCCTGCGCCGCAATCTTCTACCATCCAGATGTCCCTTTGCAAAATCCAAGACCAGGCCAGTCCCTCTCGAGAGTGCTTGCGCGCATCGGTATATCGTTTGAGAGATCTTAAAGTGTCCTGAGGTCATCAGGTGCCTATAGCCCGATACCTTCGATTCCAGTCGCCCCGCAGATCGCGCCGTTCGTTATCAGCGACGAGCCAGCCAATTGGGGCGAAGCAGTCTCCGCGATCTGCTCCATCGTCAAGGGCGACTTCCCGATAGATATATCCTGGGCCCTTAACGGGGAGCCCATTTCATCCGAGCAACCGGACATTAGGATATCCAGTCCCAACAAACGCGTCAAAGTTCTCTCGATCGAGGCTATCAGCGCCAGACACGCCGGGGAGTACACTTGCACAGCCTCCAACGGCGCAGGAGCCACCAGCTACTCGGCCACTTTGACAGTCAATGGTACACGCGCGCACATGCGTCACGTCCGTCTCTTTCTTCTCTCTCTCTCTCCCCGCTCTTCCCTCTCCGTTCCTATTTACATTCAGAGCGATCCCTCTCCTCCCAGCCTTCCATCCAGGCCTCACGAGCACTGAGAACGGAGGATTTTTCCTGCAGGATAAGAAAGTCAAATAGCGTCGACCAATCGCGTGAACGAAACTCCTGAATTCCAGTTGCCCCGCAGATCGCGCCGTTCACGATCGGCGAGGAACCCGCAAATTGGGGTGAACAAGTCTCCGCGATCTGTAGCATACTGAAGGGTGACTATCCCATTGAGATACAATGGACACTCAACGGGGAGCCGATAACACGTCGAAACCAACCAGAAATCACGGTGACGAAAACCGGGAAAAAGATTTCGGTCCTTAGCATCGATTCCGTGGCCGCGCATCACGCCGGCGAGTACACGTGCGTCGCGAGCAACCTGGTCGGATCGGCCAGTCATTCGGCGACTCTTTCGGTCAATGGTATATCTACTTTTAAGTTCTTTTACACGACACGCTGTCCAATCTCTGCGATCCTCTCTGCCAAACACGACGGACCTGCCCCATACGATTCCCCACCTCATCCGACGTGTTCCCCACCTGCGAGCTGCTCGGCTCCAGGTGCCGCCAAGTTCCTAAGCGCGCTTTTTGAATTTCCCGCCACGCTGACCGGGTCTCCAGTCGCTCCACAGATAGGCCCCTTCTCCTTCGGCGAGGAATCCGTGAACGCCGGCGACCTGGCGTCGATTCAGTGCGCCGTGACCAAGGGTGACCTCCCCATGGAGATCGGCTGGACCTTCCAAGGTAAACCGATAGGACCCGATAGGATGGACATTGTCGTGTCGGATTCAGGAAAGCGCTTGAAGCAACTGACCATCGAATCCGTCGCCGCAAGACACGCCGGGGAATACAGCTGCGTCGCTTCGAACGCTGCCGGCTCCACTTCGCACTCGGCCGTCCTTGACGTTAACGGTACAACAAAAAGACAATTGGAAATCGGCCTGCTGGTAGTGACGTCAAGCACTTCTTCGGGACAAGAATATTTTCCCTTGGAACACTTGGACAGCCAATCACGGTCCAGGACCGTGCCTCCCCCAGATCCTTCGGGTCCCTTCGAAGTCCTTTTCAAATTTCCTCCCACGACCCCCCCTCCACCGGGCATCTCTTTTTGTACTACGTAAAGTCTCCTTGTGACAGTTGCTCCGCAGATTCTCCCGTTAATGTTCGCCGAAGATTTCGTTAACGCCGGAGACATGGTGACGATTCAGTGCAGCGTAGCCAAGGGCGATCTTCCAATTCGAATAACTTGGACCCTGAACGATCAGCCGCTGGACCCGAGCGATCCGACGATAAACGCGAAGATGTTTAACATCAGGACAGGAATATTGACGGTAGAGACAGCGAGTGGACGGCACGCCGGGAAATACACGTGTCATGCGAGTAACCGAGCAGGATCAGCAAGCAGGTCCGCGAGTCTCGCAGTTAATGGTACGGAACCATCGAGTACCGGAATAACGAACGGAACCAGCGGAACGGGCGGAATGCACGTTCCTCTCGGTTCACCACGTATCGAATTGTCTCTTCGTTCTATAATGTGTATTGCAGTTGAGTGCTTCTTTTTCTTATCAAGGGTCTTCCCATATTATTTTTTTTTTTTTTTTTTAATCACCGATCTCTTTCATCCCCTTTTGGGCGCGCTTCGACCCAGGTGGCTAGAAGTCCTCGATCATTCGGTTCCGGTGTTCAGGAAATAATTTCCCCGTGGATGCAGCAGCCCTATGTACTTCCAGCAACCTGCACTTTTACTCACGAGCCTCTCTGGCAACTTTTCCCAATAAAATCTCCGCGAGACGATCCGAACCTCCGAGCAGACGACAGACCGACGATCCGGGTCGCGAACTGCTTCCTAGAAGGAAACCCGATCCGAGCGATTTGTCTCCGATCGTTGATCGCGCCATTCCGATTCCGTTGTCAGTCGCGCCGATCATCGCGCCCTTCCTCGTCCCGAGCGACGTTAACGAGGGCGACAACCTTCAGCTGATCTGCAACGTGGCCAAGGGCGATCGGCCTCTCGCGATCTCATGGAGCCTTGACGGCGAGGACCTGGTCGGATCGGCCAATGGGGTCACTGGGGTCACTGGGGTCACTGGGATCACCGGGATCACCGGGATCAGTACCACCAAGATCGGCAGTAGCACGAGCTTACTGAGCATCGGATCGGCGGCGAGGACCCACTCTGGAAATTACACTTGCAAGGCGACGAACGCGGCGGGGACGGCCACTCTGACTGTCACGATCAGCGTCAACGGTATTGGAGACTATCGCTGTTAGAGGAGTCGAAGGACTCTGTCGGATACAGTATCAAATAATGAAATTCTGAAATACGTAAAAGTCTAAGGAGACGTCAGTCCTTAATGACGATCGGTACTAAGAAAGTCACTAAAAACTACTAACGATCACGATGGCTAACAACTTTTGTTCTTCCATGCTCACACACAGGCGTGCTCATCGATCTTTATGGAATTTCGTTAACGATCTCCAAGACGTCGTCCGCGCGCAAAGGCGTCGCCTACAGCATATGCAACCTGCTCCTCCGCACAGTCCAATCGCACCATACGTCTGTATACACGTTACTGTAACTCGTTTGTCGTTAATCTGCTGATTCGACAAGCTCAAGACTCTGGCCTGGCCCTGGCAGTGAGAGATACGCTCTTATCTTTTTGCAGTAATCCCAAAGTTGTTGCCATTCTCCTTTGGCGAGAAGCCCCTTAATTCCGGTCAAGTAGCGACCGCTCCGTGCGCTGTGGTCGAAGGCGATCAACCCTTGAAGCTCCGTTGGACCTTGAACGGTCACGCGATCTCACCGCATTCTGGAGTATCGATTTTGGATCTCGGCGGACGTGGCGCCATACTGAGCATAGGAAGCGTCCAGGCGGCGCACGCTGGAACTTACACGTGTATCGCGGAAAACTTTGCCGGAAGACACGAGCTGTCCGCGGATCTAATCGTAAACGGTGTATATTTATCAGAATCGAAGTCAGATCGGAGAAAATCGGGTTTCGAGTCTGGATTATCCTTGCAAGCCTATTGTAACGGTTGACAGCGTAGCACGGTATCGCTTATAATACCTATAGTCTCTGCCTTCTTGATAAAAACCCACCTTTACCCCTTGAACCTTGAACCTCGACCTCGGCCAAGTCCGCAGCAACCTCAGCAGCCACCTACCGTCCTCGGGTCTCTCCCTCCGGACCAGCCCTCTCCTTGCTCCTCCGACCCGCCGCTGATCCTTTCAGCCGCGACGTTCCAAGCTTCACGGCGCTCGGTTCAGCCGATCTTTAAACCGACAGATGGTAGAACGAAATCTTGAAAAATTCATATATTCTCAATCCCTCCCGACTGGCATCCCAGATTGAGTTCTTTCTCTTGCTGTCTCCAGTCGCCCCACATCTGCAGCCCTTCTCGTTCAACGAGATGAACTCTGGCGATCTGATAATCGTTCATTGCGCGGTCGTCAAGGGGGACTCGCCGATCTCCCTGAAGTGGTTGTTCGAGGGACGTCATTTAGAAGTAGGCGACGGAGTCCGTATCACCGCGATGGGAGACAGAGTCTCCGCGCTTACGATACCGGCAGTCAGAGGCGAACATGCCGGCGAGTACGCATGCGTCGCCGACAATCCGGCCGGACGCGCACGGCACAGCGCTCATCTCAAAATCAACGGTACTCGCCTTACTTGGGGATTGCGATCTACAGGCGCGCAGGCCTGCCAACCTGAACGCTCTCTCTCTCTCTCTCTCTCTACCTCTATCTCTCTCTATCTCTCTCTCTCTCTCTATCTCTATCTATCTCTAGTGTCTCTATATCGTCGCTGGGTATTCCTGCTGCATCGCAACCTGCGTACAATTGCGTATTGCTCTCTGTCTGCTCGATCGTAATATCGTCGTTGTCTCTTCCCGATCCTAAAATTCAACGGTAGAAAATTCTCTTGAGCGGATCTGCCTGCAACTTCGGCGCACTTGTGTCCGTTCTTAAGTTCGGAGCATCGATCCACGAAATCGCATAGATAAGTGTGTAGTTTAGTTATGGTCAATTAGGTTAAAAAGCTCTGAAAAGGGAAACTTTTTAGTAGCTTGGAACGTCCCACTGATTAACTCGAACCCTTATCACTCTTCATCCCCCTCCCCTCTCTCTCTCTCTCCCCCTCTATTTCTTTTGGCTTTTCGACAAAATCGCGTCAGCGTTTCTCGATTATTTTTCTCCAAGGAATCGAGAGAAAGGACGAGCGATTTTACGGGACGTCTTTTCAGGCCGATTTCGTAGTTCCGTTCAGGAAGAAACGAAGGTAGGTAGAGACGTAGGAGAGACGTGAAATTATTTTACGATGTTCGTGATGACCAGCAGCGAAAGTCTTTAAGGGGGGAGGGGGCGGGAATAAATTAATAAAATATAAAAAAAAATAAATGAAAAGAAATTTTCTCTGTCTGTGAAGAATTACTCGGTACGTTACAGTCCTACCACTCATCAGTCCGTTCGATTTTGGGGATCGACCGATCTATTCCGGCCAAGCCGCTCAGTTAGCATGTATGGTGCCACTCGGGGATACGCCGATAGAGATCGGCTGGATGTTTAATGGGAAGCCGTTGTCGCAATTGATGGGATACAGCGTCGGGAAGCTAGGACCACGGACGAGTATACTGTTGATCGAGCCGGTGACTCCCGAGCACGGCGGAAGTTACGCGTGTATCGCTAGTAATCCTTCGGGAAAAACGGTTCACGAAGCCATCTTGCAAGTACACGGTTAGACGAGACGTCCAGAGGAATGATTTAAGGCAGAATTAAGAATTGGGACACGATACTTGTTACGTCTTTTATGCTTTTCGTGCATTTCTATGTATTCGATATACGGATGCTCTCTCTTTTCTCTTTTTCTCTTTCTTTCGTTATTTTATATCTTTCCTCTCTCTCTCTCTTTCGCTCTGTGTGTATACTTTACTACAACGAAAGACGTATAATGGTGTCGCTTTATTGGATTGCGTGAAATTACAAAAGTTTTAAAGCTGAGGATTGACGTAGCTTTCCCTGTCGCAGGGCAACACACACGTATTACACACACGCTAGTTCTATCTCTCTCTCTCTCTCTCTCTCTCTCTCTGTCGACTGTCTATTGGTTCTAACCTTAATTTGATAATTTTCTGCTTAGAGAGTTTTGCGAGCGCAAAAGTGCCAGGCGGCCATTGATTATTGGAAAGAGCTTGATCGTCCTAGGCTTCATAGGAATACGAGTACCGGCCGTGCTATATACTATACGTACACTAGTTAAATGCTCTTGAGATAATGAATTTGCAGCTTGATCGAGCCGTATAACTGATAGTTTTGTTTCGTTTCTTTTTCTTCCTTTCATCTTTTTCTTCTTCTCTATTTTTCTTTCCCTTCCGTTCTTCGTTCGACTCTACTCGATTTCACGCGCACGATACACGCTACTCCGTTGCTGAATATTTTTCTCCCGTAACTGTCGGCGTCGTTTTAACTGAATTACTACGTCGCCGAACGCAGCCAGCAGCTTCGTGTCTGCCTGTCACGTACGCGCGTGCGCACGAACGCGTACGCATGCAGGTACATACTGGATATATACATATACATATATATGCGCGCATGGCACGTACGTCGTGCCTGTTTTGTTGATCGGTACGTTGCTCGGAATTCGACAAGGAATCATCATCTCCGTTGCACCGTTTGAGATTAATTATGGCGATGTCCGAGGAGGCAGCACTAGTCCCGATCGTTCCCGACTGATCCCGACCGATCCCGAGGAACCCGTCCGATTCCCGTGCGTGCTGTCGCTTTTACAGAAGACCGTAAATACATTGAACATGGGTTATGTATACGAGGATAGGCTTTTTCCGGGATGCGCTTCTTGCCGTTTAACGTCCGGAATCCTTCCAGTTCCTTTCCCAGACCTGATCGACCTTCCGCCTCTCACCTTTTAATTTTGTATCATCATGCATGGTCTCCAGACACACTGGGAGAGTGACGTGGCGCAGCACGAAGCCACGTTCACTACTTTTTCTTTTGTTCATTCTTTAGGCCCCCTACGGGCTGATCGGGCACTCTGCTCGATCGTAGCTGATGACTTCATGATGATCATCACCAGTAGTCAATGTGTAACGAGTGGGTCTTCTTTCGTGATGCATGCGACGCAAGGCGCCCCGTCGCCCCTCGACGTATCGTTCGGCCGAAAGATTCGCCTCTCTCTCTCTCTCTCTCTCGTTCATATGACTCTCGAGAGAGGAGATGGTTTTAAAAAATGTTCGTATTTCAGTCGGTCGAAGGATCGGGGGCTACTTCGTGATCCTCGAGTTGACGAAGTAGAACCCGGGCCAGGGGGTAGCTCACTCGGTAGATCCCTTACTGGTAGGAATAAAGTATTTTGGGACTGACTCAATCTATTCTGCAGTGCCTCCTCGCTGGATACTCGAGCCCACTGACAAAGCTTTTGCTCAGGGCTCTGACGCACGAGTCGAGTGCAAAGCCGACGGCTTCCCCAAGCCCCAGGTCACATGGAAGAGGGCTGCTGGTAAGACCCAAATTTCTTTAGAGATTTTATGACCCAGAACATGAACTTTGACTTTTGTGATCATGATCAATGTTTCTTTTCTAGGGGATACGCCTGGCGATTACAATGACTTGAAATTGAGCAATCCTGATATCAGTGTGGAAGATGGCACTCTTTCCATTAATAATATTCAAAAGACAAACGAGGGTTACTATCTGTGCGAAGCTGTCAATGGAATTGGCTCTGGACTATCGGCTGTTATACTTATCTCTGTGCAAGGTAGGTCATTGAATCGTGCGATCGATAGTTACTGATTAGACTGGAGGGAGGGTCCATGTAAAGAGCATCGGTAATTTGCACCTTTCAGCTCCTCCTCACTTTGAAATCAAGCTGCGCAACCAGACGGCCCGTCGCGGAGAACCTGCTGTGCTGCAATGCGAGGCTCAAGGCGAAAAACCAATTGGCATCTTGTGGAACATGAACAACAAGAGGCTGGACACGAAGAGCGATTCGCGTTACACGATTCGCGAGGAAATTCTGGCCAATGGAGTCTTGTCCGACCTGAGCATCAAGAGAACCGAGAGATCCGACTCCGCACTGTTCACCTGCGTCGCCACCAATGCTTTTGGCAGTGACGATACCAGTATCAATATGATCGTACAAGGTCTGCACTTCCGGTGGAATAAATATCACAGCGGAAACACGAGGAACAGTAAAGTCATTGTCCATTGTGAAATTTTACAGAGGTTCCGGAAGTCCCGTATGGTCTCAAAGTGCTGGATAAGTCTGGTCGTTCCGTTCAACTTTCCTGGGCAGCACCCTACGATGGAAACAGCCCCATTAAGCGATACGTCGTCGAGTACAAGGTGAGCAAAGGATCCTGGGAAACCGATATCGACAGAGTCCTTGTGCCAGGATCGCAGCAGAACGTTGCCGGGGTATTCAATCTCAGACCCGCCACTACGTATCATCTGAGGATCGTTGCTGAAAATGAGATTGGCATTTCTGAACCATCCGATACCGTTACCATCATCACGGCCGAGGAAGCTCCCTCGGGACCCCCCAGCTCCGTCAGAGTCGACGCACTCGATCAGCACACTCTCAAGGTACATCGGAGATTGAAAGTCGCGTCTGGTTCCGATCTCTGACTTATGACCTTTGGCTGATTTCGTAGGTCACCTGGAAACCACCACCGCGCGAAGATTGGAATGGCGAGATCTTGGGTTATTACGTTGGATACAGACTGTCGTCTTCCGAGAAACCTTACATGTTCGAGACTGTCGAATTCTCCAAGGAAGACGGAAAGGAGCATCATCTTCAGATCATGAACCTGAAAACCTACACCCAGTACAGCGTAGTTGTACAGGCGTTCAACAAAGTTGGCTCCGGACCTATGAGCGAAGAGCGAAGACAGCACACGGCCGAAGGAGTTCCCGAACAGCCTCCTCATGACACGACTTGCACGACCCTCACGTCTCAGACCGTTCGCGTCTCATGGGTGTCGCCTCCTCTCAGTGCCGCAAACGGTGTAATTACTGGCTACAAGGTGAAACTGTCTTATCAATCATCTGCCATGATCTTGCTGAAGGTCTCAGTGTCATGATCGATTCTCCGTAACCTATCCGCAGGTTATCTATGGACCATCCGAGGCCTGGTACGACGAAAACTCTAAGGACACCAAGATAACGTCTTCCAGCGAAACCATCCTGCACGGCCTAAAGAAGTACACCAACTACAGCATGCAAGTCTTGGCCTTCACTTCCGGTGGCGACGGAGTCAAATCCGCGCCTATACACTGCCAAACTGAACAAGACGGTAAGTGCTACGCGAGGATTTGTAATCAGGATGACGTATGTGAATTCCGCTCCGTTTTAGTCCCTGAGGCTCCAGTCGCCATCAAAGCCCTCGTCATGTCGCCGGAATCGATTTTGGTCTCCTGGCGTCCACCGACTCAACCTAACGGCGTTATTTCCCAATACACTGTCTACACCAAACCGGAAAATGCGGATGAACCCACCAGTCAGAAAGTTCCTCCCAATCAATTGACTCACGAGGCATCTGGATTGGACAAACAGTACAGATACGATTTCTGGGTGACCGCAAGCACTAATATCGGCGAAGGAGAGGCCTCCGACATTGTTCCGCTGTCTCCAAGTGTTCGCGGTAGGTCCAACCTTCGATGTAATCGAATGGAGCATAAAAAATGTACTCGTTCCTGAACTTTACAGTCCCTGCCAAGATTGCATCGTTCGACGACAAGTTCACCGCGACCTACAAAGAGGACGTGAAGCTGCCCTGTCTCGCCGTTGGCGTCCCTGCCCCCGAGGTCACATGGAAGGTCAGAGGTGCGGTTCTGCAGTCCAACGACAGACTGAGACAGCTGCCCGAAGGATCATTGTTCATCAAGGAAGTTGACAGAGCCGATGCTGGAGAATACTCGTGCTACGTCGAGAACTCATTTGGACACGATACCGTCAGTCATCAGTTGGTCGTTCACGGTAGGTGATGAAGAGACAATTGGAAAAGAAACATTCTTCTAGGAAGAATAAGAAAATTATCGCACGATTGTACTTTGCAGCGCCACCCCACTCGCCCCAAGTCACTCTCACCGCAACGACGACCAACTCATTGACCATGAAGCTCAGACCCCACCCGACCGACAACGCACCCCTTCACGGATACACCATCCACTACAAGCTCGAATTCGGTGACTGGGAAACTGTTCAAGTCAGCTCGACAGCTTCCAAATACACCTTGGAGAATCTCTGGTGTGGCTCTCGTTATCAGATTTACGTGACGGCTTACAACGGCATCGGCACCGGCGATCCTTCGGACATCTTGAACACGCGCACCAAGGGCTCCAAACCGATCATCCCCGAAGCAGGACGATTCATCGAAGTCTCCACGAACATCATCACCCTTCATCTGAGCGCCTGGTCCGATGGTGGCTGCCCCATGCTCTACTTCGTCGTCGAACACAAGAAAAAGTAAGGCCGTCCTTTCAAGGCCTGAAACTACTTTCGAGTCCAAAGATCCTAACGCGTCGTATCGATTTCCACAGACAGCAGCAGGAATGGATTCAGGTATCGAACAACGTGAAGCCCGGTGGTGACTTCGACGTCCGCAACCTGGAACCAGCGAACTGGTATCACCTCCGCGTAACTGCACACAACAATGCCGGATTCGCTGTGGCCGAGTATGAATTTGCGACTCTCACCGTTACCGGAGGTAAACTCATAGGATAAGCTAATTGCCTTTCGTTGGCGCATCAAGCCGGTGCTTATGGTGACTGGATACAGAGTAGAGGAAGTAGGACAAAAAAAAAAAGAAATACGAAGAGCAGAGAAATGATGAATTTTTTTTTTTCTAAATTCCAGGCACCATTGCACCGGCTCGCGAGTTACCGGACGTCAACGGCGGTGGCATCGACGAGGATCCCATGAAGATGCTCATGGCTAATTTAAATTTGGTCGTACCCGTGGTCGCTGCCATCCTCGTTATAATCGTCGCGGTTATCGTGATTTGCGTGCTGCGCGGAAAGGGACACACCGGTGACAAAGGTCTGTAAAGTTGGTGTCTTTCATTTTTCTTTCCTCCAGGAACAATCGCACCACCCGTTCGCAGCGGAGGCACCGAGAACACCGACGTGAGGCGTTACTTCCCGTGGCTTCCGGCTTGGCTCGACGTAAACGTCGTGGTCCCGGTCGGAGCCACCATCGTCGTCATAATAGTAGGCATTGTCGTCATTTGCGTGGCGCTTTCGCGAAGGACTCGAGGCCCGGAGCAAACGCGGCTGAGAGGTATCTCATCAGCCGACGAGAAATATTACGAGGGACAATGTATACAATTTTTTTATTATTATTCATTGAAATTCACGACGGAGATCGAGAAGACAATGGGTTCCCTCGACGTCCACTCGTCGTCTGGACTCTCCTTGCCACGCGAAAGGAACCAATTATTTTCTCGATTTCCGCTCGCATCCAATCCGAACTCCAATGGCGTCGTTGCACGTGCATAACGACTATCTCCAGTGATCTTCGCGATCTTCAAAGACTCGATTTACTTGTAGACGACGTCGTCTATCAGCAATCTGGTGTCGTGGGTGCCACCCTGGACAAACGCAGGCCAGATCTCAGAGACGAGCTGGGCTACATCGCACCTCCTAACCGCAAACTCCCGCCTGTCCCAGGATCCAACTACAACACCTGCGACCGTATCAAGCGAGGTACAGTGATAAGTAAGCCATAACTGCCAACACTTTCATTCCTAGTTCGTATTTAACGAATCTGATCGTCTTGATGTTGTCGCATCGGCACGATGTTACGTCACAGTCAACCACTTCCATACGCTCTGCGGTATCACATATATTTTTTAATGGGCGCATGCGTATCGGCCTTATTCTTTATTGTCTACATTTTTTTGTCTCTTTCCCTTATTTTCAATTTTTCGTCCACTGTGATTCACTTAGGAGCTTCGAATATCGTACGTCACACGAAGAGATTCATTCTCGCAATCACTCCCCCCCCACACAATGAGACGCAGCTGGTGCACTGTCAGTTCCCTTCGCGCTTACAGTACTGAGCGTACCAAGCTAACCTCGGGAATTCTATTTAATGTCGTTGGGAAAGAAAAAAAAAAAAAAGAAAAGCAGAAAGTCGAACGAGGAAACCGAATCTAGGTTCGCTGAAAGTGCTTGGTAGGCGACAGTGGGTAGAAGATCTTTGCAGCATTTGTTCGATAGGTGGGACAGGGTCGCTAAGGAGTCACTCCACATGGGACCCCAGGAGACACATGTACGAGGAATTGAGTCATTGTGCCCCAAACAGAAGGTGCCCACCGCCACCGCCACGTATGGGAAGTGCCGAAGGTCTGTCGCACAGAGGTTGGTAGATAAGAAGATCAGTACTACGATTATTGCGTGAACGCGACGTTCACCAAACTGTCGGTACAGCAGAGTCTCGATCGGTAAAGAAGAGACGTCACCAATGAAAATTTGAGTGAACACTGAATTTGGTGAACGTCGCGCATGTTGAAAGGTGGTTGAGAAAATGCCTTTGAAAGAGAGAAAGAAATTTCGCTGAAAGACAATACAGTCGGAGCTAGTGTGCACAACGTCGTGACTTCGTAAGTCCTTCCTCCTCCTCTGATTAAACGTTTTTAGCCCTTGAACTGATAATATCGATGTTGCACGTTCGCATGTGTCCTTCGATTAAGGAAATATCGCTTTCGCCATTTTACGTTACCCGACCCAACCTGCGTTAGACATTTCGAAATTATTTCGTTAATTTGATTTTTGATTTCATTCATTTTGAGAATTCAACACCAGCGCTTTAGCTGCTGCATGAGCACGATTGCAAAAAGCTTCGAGAAAGAGACCGAGACCCGTTCGGGTCCAGTCGAACCTTCAGCAGGTAATGCAGCGGCAGTATCTACCCTTGGCGCTTGATCGTTTCAGGCATGGAGGATGAAATCTGCCCGTACGCGACCTTCCATCTTCTTGGATTCCGCGAGGAAATGGATCCTAGCAAAGCCATGCAGTTCCAGACCTTCCCGCACCCTGGAAATGGACATTCCGGCACCATGGGACCCCCTGTCGGTCATCCTACGAACGTCTCGGCTCACAGCCGATCTGGATCCCAGTCAATGGTGAGAATTGGGGCGGATCAAGAGGATCGATACGAGCGTCATGGATCAACGAGATCAATCTTTGATTATGATTTCTGCAGCCTCGTCAAAATGGCCGTTACTCCCGAGTTCCCTCCCAAGGCGGTGGACCACACAACATGTTCTCTCCGGAATACGACGACCCTGCCAACTGCGCTCCCGAGGAAGATCAATACGGATCCCAATACGGACAGTACGGAGCCCCGTACGATCATTATGGATCTCGAGGATCCGTCGGTCGCCGCAGCGTAGGATCCGCTCGCAATCTCCCAATGTCTGGATCTCCCGAACCGCCACCACCGCCACCCCGAAATCACGACCCCAACAACTCGAGCTTCAACGACAGCAAGGAGAGCAACGAGATCAGCGAAGCGGAATGTGATCGGGATCAGTTGGTCAATCGCAATTACGGCGGTCAGTACCGATTGGATCGGAAGAGTGGAGACGCGATTGGAGAACAAGAGAGAGAAAGAGAGAAAAAGAGAGAGAGAGAGAGAGAAAAGAGTGTCTGGCACGATTAAATAGGCTACCGTACTCTGGCAAAGTTCGCTAGAGCGTCGAGAAGACGCAGCAGTACCAATCTCGAGGCTCTATCGAATCCTGCCGGAGTCTCGGTGGTCCAGCGCAGCATGCTGAACCGCAGGAACGGCGCGCATCTCTCGCTCATCCGAAAGCAACGAGAGACTCGCGCTGATTCCATAAATGTCTTTTAGCTTTCGAAGCATGTTACGTGTCGTAGTAGTTACCGTTGTGTCAATCGGCCCGTGTGTTTTTCTATTTCAGTGAATGCTCGCGGCAAGGATGGCATGACCACCGAGGAGACTCGCAAACTCATTGAGAGGTCAGTAGCGCGAGGGTCAATCAGATCGGATAATCATTCTCAAGCCGAGCATTGTCACTTGGACCGATAACTTCTGTTCCTAATGATATCGCGTCTGATAAGAATTTAGCTACCCCTTTCTTTCTTATCCGGAATGACGAGAATACGTTGACGACGATCAGCGATCGTGTCTGATTCGATAAAATCGGTTCGAGCCCGTGAGAATGAGTGCATGATAGACCTACGAGTGCCACCGGAAGTCCTTGTAATCTCTAACGTACTCTGACCTTCTCTTGTTACATGACTCTTTGTGCAGGAAACCGTAAGTCCACTGCTTCTTAACACGAGGTGCCTTCCGATCGATTCCTTTGTCGGCTTTTCGACCGTACCACCTCATCGATTTCTTATCGTTATCTGCACTCCTTATCGGATTGAACTTTCGATCGGAACGCACCGATCCGAATGTTGTCTCTTTAATCGCGCCGCTAGAACGCGTGACTAACGCGCCAGGACCATCACCTTACGCATGTCCTTCGTCAATCGTTTAATTCTTTTCAATCTTATTGTGCCTGTACAAGAACATCCGTACTGTTATCATTTCTATCATTGAAATCATCCTCGCTATCACCATCGCTCTGCTTGATACTGACACTGGCCTGAACACCAGACGAATCCTTTTAATCTTCCACTCACTGTTACCTTTGTTCCTAACACCACGTAGTTCTTTAGGAGTTCACTAATTTTAATTGTTCACTGCACGAGAGTTCGTTCTGGACGTTTTGAGCTCTCAAGGGTTCACGTGGGTCCGAAGCTTTTGTAAATTGAAAAATTGCTGTTGAGCCAACCTGACTGAGGTTCCGTTGCGACAATTGAATATTCAAAGACGCGAAGCTCCAGGCTGCAGCCGAGGCGCCTCGGTCGGCGCCAAATTCTCTTGGTGCTCAACGGCAATTTCGGCAGGATCAAAATGTGGACTGCACCTGCACGCGTCTGTCTGTTGTCCAATGAGGCCACGAGGACAAGAACGACGTGGACATATATGTAGATGTACGATCGGAAGGATCAAAAAGAAACTGAAGCTGGACGCGTGCACAGGGACAGTCACGGCGAAGCTATATTGAATTACAGAATCCAAAGACCTGCAGCTCCTCAGCTCCTCCGCCTCATCACGATCATCACGATCATCGTCAAGGGATCCAATCGAACTGCAAAATTAAAATGAATTTTCCTGTTGCAGAAACGAAGCTCCCGGCCGGCAAATCGGCCCCAATCCCGGCGGTCACGGGGGACTCCTCACACCCTACGATACTGTGGCAGTGTAACCTGTAGATCCTGAAGAGCAGCGCCGGCGCAAGTCCCGCCTAGTGGGACTCTAGTGGGGAACTTCGGCCACTTTCACCCCCTAACGGTGTCGTCAGTCCAATTGCAACGATTTTAAAATTATGTGCCACCAAGGCTAGGTAGATTCGGCTATTGCGTAAGCTCGGAATTATCCTGTAATCTAAAAGTTTATCGATAAGACGATTATAAGGCGAGAACTTCCCTTTATTTTTTTTTTTTACTTTTTTTTATCGATCAGAACTCTGTTCGAAGAAAGCGAAATTGGAAAATTTGAAAAAAAAAAAATCCGACTGGATCCGCGCAAAAGAAAAGTCGTCAGAGTCTCGCAAATTTTGGATTATAAATTTGTCGCTTTTTTTTATTTTTTTCGAAATCGCCACTGCGCAAAAGACTCGCATCGTACGGCGCGTACGTGCGACAGCGAAATTAGGTTACTCGTTTGTTAAGTCGAGGTTGTGCCACACTGCCAGTCCCTGGCAAGCGATTTATAATTTTGTAACGAAGGTTGTGTCTCCGATGATCGATATAATTGACGCAGCCAAGCCGCACCGATCGATGCGACGCGTTCGCGTGTGACTTGAATGCGTTTTAATTATTATTGCCATTGAATTTTAATCCAATATCCACGTAACGTCCTGTCGCTTCTTTTTCCAAGCACACGCGTTTTAATCTATTTCACATTGAAAGAATCCATTTCCCGCTATTGGAGAACCTACTGCTGATTAGTTCCACTGTACGACTACTAGCTCCATCTTTTATCAGTACCGCTACCACCACCTACTATTACTATTACTATTCCTACTACTACTAAATACTAACACTAACGCGCTAACGCTGATACTACTAGTACTATCGATAATTGTCCTATTTAATCTGCAACCTATACCCGATATCGATACGGTATAAAGTTAATGGTAATTTGACGATGATATTACAAGCATAAGTGATTAATTGATTAATTAACAGATAAAATTAGATAGGACTTAAGGAGGACGAAGATATCGTCACGAGAGAGTCTTGTCCAGGAGCTCGGAAGGTTATGTCGTTCCAGTTTGTGAACGCGGCTTTAGGGGAAACGCGCGAAAGATCGAAGACTAGCTGCCGTTAGAAGCGCCCGGGACAAGGAGTCTCTCATAGATCGTTTTTATCGTAAAGATACTATTCCTAGATAAATATCGTAGGTGTCACGTTCATTTCTGTCCGGGACTTGGGACGGCGTCCCGGTTCTTACCTTTAAACGATTCGAGCTCGAGGCGATTCGTAAATCCGTCGTCGCAGGGTCCTTACTCGAGGGACCGATGAAAGAAAGAAAATCACTTGGAGCTGAAAACCTCGAAATCTTGAAATTCCTTCGATGCGGTTAAACAAGCGAACCTTCTTCGTCGCTCGAGTCCCGACAAGACGCACTTTACTCATCGATGTGATTTTAACGTCTGCGCAAGTTTTTCGTGTATCGTGTACGTGTTACGATTGTGCAAGAAGATATAGCTATATCCAAAACTATCTAGTACTACGAATTATCGACGCCGCCATTAAACATACGCAGAATCGAGAAGCTTCGACGCTTTGAAATGCGATGGACAAACTGAATAGGAACAAACGAGAGGGAAACGAGATCAGGATTTAGCACTGAAGCAGTTTTACCGTCAGTACGTTTCCGTACGTCGTGTCGAAGTAAGTTTCCTTAGTGGTGTCGTACGATGAATCGATAAGAAATAAAGAATAAACGGATAGATAAGCGAGATAGCGGATAAGGTGCAGTCAGTCAGTCGGAGTCGCGTAGCTTCTAGCTTGTTATTGTGGCTTTTGTTGAACTCGAGATCAAACGGAAGAACCGCGTGCGACTCTTTTGTTCCGAGGAATGTTTTTTTTTCTTTTTTTTTTGTAAAATAATCGACACCAGTTCTTCATTGGTTTTGCACGCTGGCTCCTTGATTCTTTTCTACGTTCGCTGCAACGATATTAGACGTACCTTCTTCCCGTAGCCTCCGCGCCATCTTCTTTCTCCGTTGCTTCCGTCTCCGTCGTTTCCGCTTCACGATTGAGAGTCGCTGTCTTATGAAATATTAACCGCGTCATACGCGTCCAGTCCATATCCTCTGTCCTTGTCTCACTAGCGATTTGAAAATTCAACATTGCAACGTCACTTACTTCACACTTGCAGTCTCTGTCTTCTGTGCCACTATTTTACGTTTTTGTACCAAAGTTGTAGCGTCTAACTTTACGTTAAATAAATAATACGTAAACACATTAGTGCGTTTGTACTTGATTCCTCAATTTTGGACTCGTCCGGCGGCATCTGTCACGGTTTACCTAACGATGAATTCGATTAAGGCCTGTCGCGTCAAACTTCACGTCGGTCCACGAGCGAAGAATCGCAGTTCGGCCACAGTTGACAGTTCACGGTTAGGGGTCTCTCAATGAGATACACTCCGCCATTTGAACCGCACCTGGAATATTTCTAGTAATACTTGGAGACTGCCGATGAAAATTATGAATGTACGAGGAATCCGATCCTTGTGAACGATGCTTGTTGATCTGTTCGGATGCGATGAAATCCGTGCAAGCAGGAACGGAACGTTATTAGGCTAGGAAGTTGAAGGAGATTAGGCTTCCGTCGGGAGTCACTACAGTTTGACTGGCAGAGTACGAAATGAAGGAAAAATCTCGGTCGCACGGATCGGAAGAGGATCCAACCCGAAAATGCTGCAGATCAAGTGGAATCGACGACGTCAGCAACAGAAACAATTCCTCGGCGGAGGACGCGGACGCACCTCGTGCCACCTGCATTCCTTGCCCGAAGGATCAACGAAAGCCAGGGAACCCGGGGAGCTTCGAGGACATTCACAAGAAAGTGAAGGACCTGTACCCGCGACACTTCGAAGGCATCCGCCTGGTCGTCAACAAGATCCTGAGTAAGCACTTTCAGGTGAAGCACACGTTGACGATGAGCTCCGTCGCTCCTACCGGATACAAGTTCGGCGCCACCTACGCTGGCACCAAGAGGGTGGGTATCCACGAAACGTATCCCGTCGCGATTGGCGAAATCGCACCGAACGGCTCCATGACCGGAAGCTTCGTCCACACCCTGGGCTGCCGACTGCGTCTCAAGTACTCGGCGCAAATCGACTCCCAGCAGAAGTACAGAGCCTGCAGCTCGACGGCCGAATATCGCTCGGACGACTTCACGATATCGCTCACCCTGGCCAACCCGTCCATCATCAAACGCCAAGGCACCCTCGTCCTCCACTTCCTTCAGTCGATCACCTCCCGGATCGCCCTCGGCGCCGAAGTCGCCTGCTTGCGAGGCTCCTTGATTCCCGGCGGCCAGGAAACCATAATGTCCGGTGCCTTCAGATACAGTACGGGACGCACGACCCTCTCGGGGACGCTCGGCGAAGCTGGTCTTCATGTCTGTTACCATCAAAAGGCAAGCGAGCAGCTGCAACTCGGCGTGGAGCTCGAGACGAACATGAGGACCCACGAGTCCGTTGCGACGATTGTCTATCGCGTGGACGTTGATTACGCCGATCTTGTCTTCCGCGGATATGTTAATTCCGAGACGACCGTAGCTGCTGTACTTGAGAAAAAGTTGTACCCTATCCCGGAGTCTTCTCTAGTTCTTAGCGCAATGCTCAATCACGTCAAGCAACAGTTTCGAGTTGGAATCGGCATCAATATTGGCTAAACCGTCTCTATAATTTTCCCTGTGTGTGTAAGTGAATTCCTGTTTTCGTCAAATTGATTACGTACCCCCCACCAACTCTCTCGTTTCTTGTGTCCTTATACGAAAATACTTTTTCATTCCAAAGGGTAATTTCATTTTGGTGGTAAGAAATCTCCTTAAAATTTAACAATTTTATTCGACTGATAGATAAAGGTAATTGTGAGTTTGCAGATACGCATACAGCCCTATAATATAAACTATACAAGAAGTGTTTACATTTTTGGTAATACGTTTATCAGAATGGTGGACGATGCAGACACTTTAAGAAAGTTCGTCTTCGCGTTAGTCTCTTTATAATTCTAAATATCACTCGTCTTCGTTGGCTATTCGTTCGTCCATGTCGTCCCGCTCTTGTTGGAAATTCGTTTTCAGCTCGTCGAAATTTAGTGGAATTTTTTCACTCAACAGACCATTGTCATCCGCATAGCCGAGGATGTCGCAGATCAACGGGGACTCGACGCCCAATATATATTCACAAGTCTTCGGCTCGAGTAGAAACAAGGACACGCTGGACGGTCCTCCGTTATTGTCGACGCACTTTAATTTCACCTAAATTAAAAGCAAGAATTAGGCAAACAATGATTTCTCATCGCAGCGCGGATACCGTCGATAGATTTAATGCAGTTCACTTGGATTACCTCGGTTTGCCTGAGTTTTCCTGTTTTGTCGCAGACACTGCCATCGCTGTAGAAATGCGAAAGCTGCTTCCTCTGAGCTAGAGGCTTTGGCTTCTTGTGCGGATGAGCCTCTATCCACTTCAGGTGTTTGCTTTTATCAAATTTTCCAAGATTCACGATGATCTTCGTCCCATCCCTCTCCACGTGATACTGAACTACGGATCGACCGTAGCAGAACTCGTATTTCCACCAACCGTTACCCTAAATGTAACTCGATTAATGCATCGATCCTCCAACGACAGCAGCACGTAAGGGCGATTACGTTTGCTTCGTAATACTTACGCCATTCAAGCAGTTCTTGCCACTTAGGAAGCTCTGAACAGGGCCGATGTCGTGCGGACTCGTGTCACGGCTGCTGCCGTATTCTTCCGCAGGCGACGTTAACGAGTCTGTGTCTATCTCGACGTTGCCGTTCCTCTCTATTACGTCGACCGGATGTATCTCCACTCTGACGCGCGTCTCGCCATCCTGAAACACGGAGTACGTGGTGATACTTTCTTTGGTCAAAGTACTTTCTTTTGTACGTTTGCTCCCATCAGGCATAGCACGCATCTTCGGAGACACGCGACGAACAACGCACGATCAAGAAGACAACTCTCCTCGCTGATCGACAAAAGGATGTCAACTCGACGCTCAGTTTAATATTTTGACCTAGTTTTGTGTAACTTGTGGTACATTTTGTAATGGAGGTGAACATGCAGTTTTCATGTTTATGCACACGATGGCGAATATGGACGCACCAGTGTTACTTCTGTACTACTGGAGTGATACAGTGTTAATGATGAAAGCATGAGTGAAAATGAAAGAGAAAGTCATCCTACGTGTCCCATTTGTACTTTTTCTTTTCGTATCCAGTGTGAGCCTTGTAATGTCTTATGAATATGGCAAACTAATGAGGGTTAAATGAGCGACTGGAGCAAGAATTATATTGTAAGATTATTTAGTGAATAACGAAGGGTTAATGCATCATTCCCATGAGCCATCAAGTTGAACAGAGAGCGTGAAGCATGAGACCCGACGAACTAAATTCATAATGGTCTGACCTGGCCCTCCTTATCTACATGGAAGATCGCATAGACTTTCTGCAGCTTCTCATCCTGCGCAACAAACAATCAGTACAATGCGTACACGTTAAAGAAATCAAAAATAAAGATAAAATCATAAGTCAGGTGTGATTAATAAAAGTTATGTTTGGCACGATATAACTTTACCTTCAACCTTTAGGCTGCCACATTTTCCTTAAACTTCAAATTTCGAACGAACAGAACTTATACATATTGAACGAGACTTGTCACCCAATATTAAGCTAACACTCTCGCACCTAAATAAAGGCATTCGGCAGCCTAAAGATTAAAATATTTAGGTAAAAGATTGTAAGTGCAAATATTCTACGTGGCATACTAAAGTTTTCAAGGAAAACGCATAACAAAAAATAACAGGCCACTTTGTAAGTGGTTTTACCGTCACTTTTTGATGACGAAGCTTTAGACTTTCGTTTTCCATGGCAACTAAGGATCTTGGTTTTTTCGGTGCGTTTCCAACAGGCCTGCAATTTATTTCATTCTCCCCAGTATCTTTCGGTCTGTAATCTGGGTGACTGCAGAGCAGTGGCGACAGAACAACAGCCTCGTATTCACAGCTTGACGTCTCCTTCAGTGAGAAAACATCATGTTTACCATGCTGGTAACATACATACAGGACCTTTATGGTTCTCGGCTTCTCATTTAAATCACAGACTGTTCCGTCTGTCATTTCAACTTCCACATATGGCATATTGATCCCATCAACCTTTTTGACAGGTATCTCAGACTTTCTATTTGGGTTTTTTGCTTGCTCATCGTACTCCGCAGATAACTTAACTAACTGTGCTTTATCGAAGGTTCCAAGGTAATATTCTTGGACCTTAACTTTTTTACCCTCTCTCTCCTCGTGATATTGGCGAACAAAGCGACCATGACACAACTCATATGTCCAATATGCATCTAACTGTTAATAATATACAATGTCAAAGATGTTTATGTGCGATGAAAGAATATCAGTAGCATTAATAACATACCCTATAGGAACATGTATTTTGTGTAAACAAATGGGACAAGATTTCAATTGGATTCGGTCCTACATATGTTTCCCCATAATCACGATCTTGCTCCGTTATGTCAGGAATTAAACACTGATAACGTTCGTTATTAGCTGTTGTTATAAAATACGGTTCGGCGTTTGTTTGCGATTCCTGAAAAATGTGAGAAAGAAATATTGATCAAGATTAAGGTAGATTCAATCGGGAGACGCACAGAAATGTAATTATACATTTCTCGTATAATAAAAACAATAATGTAATCTTACCAACAAGTCGGCAGAGCTTTTACCAGGCCAATTTATTTTAAAGAGTACCGTATCATCGAAAGCCTTCACATCGTGCGCTGAACTCAAGTTGATCGCGACACATAACGCAATATAAAAAACGTACAAATTCGAAATTCCAAAGAGCTTCCACATTTTTGAGCGTTTATTAAATTCATTACATACTTTAATAAAGATTTATCAACGATTCAGTTCGTGATTGCATTATAACCAACATCCACGTCTACAACGAGAGCAGGTTACCAAATGGCAGAAAAATGACAACATCCTATCAACAGCACTGCGACGGCCACTATCGACGGCAGTTCGACTGTTCGATACATTCGATACCGAGAAGATGCTATCGATGCTATCTGTGGAGCCAAATTTGTTTTCATAATTTTACATAAGCAAATAACCCGTAAACGTTAAAAATAGTCGCGCATTCACCCGCAAACGACACAGAAACGATAGAGACAAAAATTAGTTCGATCGGTCGTAATGAGGGGCTACCGATATGGAGCTATTTCTTAGCCCATCACAATTCCGTCTGTCACGCATCAGAATTTTTTTCGAAGATTCGGTGTGTGTGCCGCTTTATGGCCCTGACAATATACCTTCAGTATGTAAATTTGATCAGGACTGTCCTGCTACACAACAAGTGTCCTCGTAACTACCAATTCTTTACCATACAACAAAAAAAGTCCTGAAAACTACCCTTCTTAATAAATATATATATAGTATATAGTACATTTGCTACATAAAACACACAAAATAATTCCAAATTCAATTTTTCATATGAGAAAGTTCATCGGTTCTTCCAGAGATGGCGGCACCCGTCTCGCTATGGCCAAATTATTTTATAGGATAAAGTTCGCTGATTTTCTCAGAGATGACGCCATCTGTCTTTCTTTGGCCTTATAATTTTACTGGACAAAGTTCGCTGATCCTCTCAGAGATGGCGTCACTTACCTCGTCCAGGAGGTGCTGCCCTCTTATCGGCGAAAAAGCGAACTAATTCGATTACTTTAATAAAAATTGACCCACTGAAGTTTCGACGATGCGATTTCGGAATTATTAGATCGGAGTAAGTTCACTGATCCTCCCAGAGATGGCGCCACTTATCTCGTCCAGGAGGTGCTGCCCTCTTATCGGCGAAAAAGCGAACTAATCCAAATTTATTTAATAAGAATTGCCCCATTGAAGTTTCGACGATACGGTTTTCAAATCACAATTTCAAAAAGTAAAGGGATTTTTTAAAAGTGATCGTATCGTAATTTAACCTGTACCAGCCTCTTAAATAGAACTTTCTGGCATTCTGCATTAAGAGATCTTTCAAAAAATCAAGGGAAAAGCCCTAAAACCAACCCTTTCCGAGATACAGCTGAGTTCCAAATTACATTCGGAATATTTTATCTTGGGAAGTTCACTAGTTGAATGTCCACTAGAGATGAATATTGAATGAATGATGGATGAAATAAGGGAAGACGATGAAAATAGTGACAGCGAAAATGGAGCGTATCTGAAAAGGGTGTCAAAGCATAACGTAGGAGAAGGATGCAGCTAAAACGGAGGAGAGAGAGTAAGAGAGAGACAGAACTCATTTGTACTCTGGGATATTCGTAAAGGGCAAAAGAATATCAACGTATAAGTGTTTCAATTTAATTTATTCAACAAATGCAATAATGAGACAGTATATGA
>JARQSV010000418.1:188895-214991 GCA_030142285.1 Calameuta idolon
GCCAAGCTACACGTTCATGATCACGTTCAGCTCGGCTACGACGGGATTCGCATTATCGACGGAGGCGATGATCACAAGTTCCTACTGCCGGTCTCGCCGCTACGATTTAGCGCCATGTTTTTGGTATCGCTTAAAACCGTAGCGTTGTGCATCTCCCTGCTCATCTCTGCTTGGGGTGCTGGTAGATACACTTGACCATTCAAAAACTTGGGTATGGTTCGAGGCTTCTCCGGTCAGGTGGCGCGTCGACGCCAAAATAAAATTGGTTTCAAGAATATCGGCCCATTGGCAATCTCCCTGTTCATCTTTGGTAGGAAGAAGGTACGGAAGAAGGAACGTTGAGAAAAAGACACTGAAGAACGCGACAGTATGGCTCGACGATGACATCACGTCAAAACTTACTTCTGTCGTAGGGGGTCAGGGTCCTTGTATTTATTACTTTGAACTGCCTCGAGTGACTAGGACACTTAGGATGGATGCAGAAAAGAAAAGGAGCGTTGAATCATCTCAAACAGATCGACTTTGCCGGGTCTGTCTTGTGGCCGACCAAAATAACCAATGCATTTTTCAAGTAAACGAGGATGACCCCAAAAGGAAGAATGCACTCGACATGCCGCAAAAATTGCAGATTTATGGAGGCATCGAGGTCAGTGAATAAACTTTTCGGAAATTTTATAACTCTGGTTTTTCTCTTAGTGTTATCATAAAATATTTTCTTTGATTTTAGGTCATGAAGGATGATGGTATACCTTCATGGATTTGTAATAGTTGTATTTCTAAGATTAATGCAGCACATGAACTTAGAATGCAATGCCAGAGGGCGGATGAAAAGTTAAGGGAATTGTTTGGAAAACCTGTCAGAAAGAACGCCGCTGACAAGTTTCGAGCAGTAGGTGTAATATTTTTAAAGAATTCTAGATCAAGGTAGAAGCATTACTCTTTATTTGTTTACAGGATCAATATTGTCAGACAGATGATTACTGTTCCGAGGGAGTTGTTAAGTTGGAACAAGATTCAATGGGAGGATATGGGAATAATAAATCCTCCAAAAGCATTCTAAATCGCATTAATACTAGTGATAATATAGAAAGTAATTATATCTCGACTAACCATTTTGATAATATTAAAGTCAGTAATATTGCACTCTTGGCAGATGTTAAAGTAGAAATGACACAGCTACATAAAGAGAGATTGCCAATCAAAAGGGAAACCTACCGCACAAGGAGAGTCTCGATGTTTAAACGAATGACTTCTATGGAGAACTTAAAAAACTTCAAAGAGAGACAGAGGCAGTACATCAAAAAGAATGCAAATGCGAAGCATGACTCTGCTGATACAGATTCAGGATTGCCTGGTGTTACATATACCAGAGCGCAGAGAATTGCTAACATAGACTCTGACTTGGCTTACAAATGCACCAAGTGTAACAGGTCTTATTCAAGCAAGAAGTCTTTGGACAGGCACTCTCTAACACATGACGATAAAAAGTACAAGTGTGAGAAATGTGATAAGCAATTTTTTAGACTCGACAAGTTACTGGAACATGGTAAACTGCACGAGTCGAAGGAGAAACCTAAGCCGGTGCGCTGTAGCATCTGTGATAAGAATTTCCGCAAGACAGACACGATGGTGAGACATCTGAACGTTCACAAAAAGGCAAATCCAAAAGAAGTGTTTGCAATCCTTAAGGATATAAGGGATAAGAGAAAGTTGGAGAACAGTTTAGATATTCTTTTCGAGGAAGAAATCAAGAAGGAAACAAATCAAAATGAAGATAGTTGCCTTGGAAAAGAACTCAGAAAACGTAGCTCGACATCCAACGAGGATCAGGATTACAATCCAGATTCTTCGAATTCAGAGTCCAACAGCGAAAGCGATTCTGATTCAGGTGAAGATAACTCCTTTCATCGTTGTAAACACTGCACCAAGTGCTGCTCTTCGGAGAAGGCATTGCAGAGGCATTTACGCGTGCACCAAGAAAAAAAATATGTCTGCAACGTATGCAACATGAAGTTCTTTAGAGAAGACAGATTAAAAAGTCACAGAGAGAGGTACAGCCACGACGAGGACAAAGCTTGTTTAGAGTTACAGAAGCCACCCGATGATAAATCAGCAATCAAGTTAATAAACAGTTGGATCCGAGAAGAGCTAGACTCTGACAACGAGGGAAAGGGCTTCCCTTGCAAAATCTGTGGCAAGTCATACGTGACTAAGAAATCTTTACTAAAGCATAAAGCTAATACTCACGAGAGCCAAGAGGGTTGCTGTAGCAGCTGCGGGCAGGATTGCAACTGCTCACAGAAGTCGAAAGAGCCGGAGAAGCGAACGGAGAAGCTCAAACCATATACCTGCGACGAATGCAATAAATCTTTTGAGAAGGAAACAAAACTCCAAAAGCACGTCCGGATCCACGAAAGAGCAAAAGAGCAGCAAGACTCAAACTTCAAGCGCTTCCTCTGTCACATCTGCAGCAAGACGTTCAGGCAGAATACAGGACTGATGTTTCACATGAGAACGCACACGGGTTACAAGCCGCACGTGTGCAAATATTGCGGACGCGGTTTCACCTCGAATTCGAATTGCATTAATCACGAGAGGACGCACACAGGCGACAGGCCGTTCGTCTGTCACTTTTGCAGCGCTGCGTTCGCAAAATCCTGCACCCTTAAGGCGCACATAACTACCCACACCGGTGAAGCGAATTATCATTGCAAAACCTGCGGCAAATCATTTAGGAGACTGAAATATCTAAAGGAACATCGGTTCACGCACACTGGCGAAAAGCCGTATGCTTGCAAGATCTGCGGCACTGCCTATAGTCATTCCGGAAGTCTCTTTGTGCACGAGAAAAAGTGCAAGGCACAGTACAACAGTTACCAAACAGTGCCTCCGCAAAGCACACAAAATTACTGCCAAGCACAAACGGCCTGCGCCAATTCGCCCGCGGCGGCGCCAATAATATCAAATCTACCGGCATCTCATCATTTGGTAAATATCAACAACAGCTTGGGTAGTCAAGCTAACAAAAATTACATGGAGAGCATGCAAAGGATGAGCGCACATGCAGTGGCTGCAGCTGCAATCGGAAATCCATCCCTGCACATGCACTCCAATTCGGACGTCTCAGACATGGCGTCTGCAGTCAGAAATTTTGCTATTATCGGGCAGATGTTTCATTCGTAAGAGAGAGTGAGAATAAGAGCTCTTTTTTTTTTTTATTCAAGAGAACCCAAACCCTACTGTGATAAATATTTGTTCTCGTAAGCTGTGGCATCTTTCGCATTCGTTAATTAGTATCTCGCATGACACCGAGGCGTAATTAACTCCGCGTTCTCACCCAATCGAAAGTGTGTAATCCTTTTTTTACAATTATTATGCGCAAGTAATGTACTGTATATCGAATAGAAAATACTATGGAGAACGATATTTTATAATTAGATATTCAGTTAATATTTTATTAGATATTGTATGATGGAAATATATGATGAGGGTACGTAATGGTCAAATGAAAATTTCCAATGCTTTTGTCGCATCGATATTGACCGAAAATAAATTTTATAATCGTTGTACATAATTGATGATTAACTCGCAATATAACATTATCCCACAATGCGTTCGTCTATGGAATAAATGGATCGAATCCAATTTTTTTTAAGTACACTGGGACCACGTTCCGAAATTCACTGTCGGTAATAAGATTATCTTCTTATCTCCTGTTTTTACCTGTATAAAGGTCAGTGAGACACAATTATGCTTGCAGTACTGGCCGCGAATTTATGGCAATTTTGAACGTGTACAAATTTTTATTAGGCCATAGATTTCACTTTGAACTATGCTGGCGATTTTTCTATTAAATTTGTACCATCCTTATCGACGATATAACATCGCACTATTGAGTACCAGCCTTGAAATTCTTTGAAAAGACTAGGCAAGTCGAACCTTTTTATCGCTTACTCGTGGCCAGTGTGGCAAATGGCGTTAATTCGCGTGAACCGCATTCGTGCCGCAGTCAAAAAAAACTTTAGAATTTACGTCAAAACATTCTGTCGCACTGGCATTTCAATATTAATTAATTTCTAATTTTTTCTTCTGTCGAACACATTCAAAAGTACCATTGCCCATTCACTTAATACCCTTTCGGGTATAAATTCTCTATTAAGAAGAATAGTCTTATACCAAGGTAAGTTGGCACGTGTACTGTATATATGAATTACTTAACTGATGTCGCATAAAATATCGCCTGTCGAGATTTCTTTTATTATTAGCTAATCGTTTTCTATGTCGAAACACATTTTGCTTATTCGTCGTTATTGATCAAGGTACAAGGATCAAAAATGGCAAAAACTATAGAGTATTTGAAGGATCCACACTTGGTTGCAAGAATTCAAGAATTCTTTGGCATTAAAATATGCTATGATAAGGATACTGGTCAATATGAAACTAGTGAGAAGAGTGACCAGGATGAATCTTACAGCGAAGAGTCAAGGAGTAACGAACACAGTGAGAGTGATTTAAAGAGTATAGAGAATGGATATGGTGCGAATCGTTCAGATTCAAATGGTTATGTCAGTAAAAGAAAAAATGAAAGTACCTTGAGTGACGAGGAAACTGTGTCAGGTTCTGATTCTGAAAAGCTATGTTACGTAATCACAAATTACTTTTGGTATTATTTATTTCTCTTTGGTACCGAACTGGGCGATGAAATCTTTTACTCTGCATTCATACCATTTTGGTTTTGGAATATCGATGGTGCAGTGGGACGAAGAGTTGTTCTAGTCTGGGCTGTCATTATGACAATTGGTAAGCCTTGACTGTATCAGAATAAATTCTATATACCTATTTAAGTGAATTCTCTTCAACAGGCCAAGCACTTAAAGACATCATTTGTTGGCCAAGACCTGCATGCCCACCAGCAATCCGTTTGCAAAATAAATGGTCTCAGGAATATGGAATGCCATCGACGCATGCCATGATCGGTGTATCAATCCCATTCAGTGTAGTATTGTTTACCATGAATAGATATATCTACTCCTTCCCGACAGGCTGTGCTATTGCGTTTTTGTGGTAAGCCATTTCTTATCACGTGATTTAATAATTTTTCAAATAAGTAATCATTGATCATGCTGGTAATTAGCATGGATCAAAGTTCGTCATTGGTATATTCCATAAGTCTCGATGAACAATTCGCAATCACCATGTACTGTGAATACATAATTTTAGGTGTACGTTAGTTTGCACCAGCAGACTTTATTTAGGTATGCATACGGTATTGGACGTAATCGTTGGACTGGCACTAGCCATTTTATTGATGCTACCCCTAGTACCTTTGGTAGACTTCATGGACTTCTACTTTCTCACCAATGATTGGGCACTGGTTGCCTTAATCGCAATAACAATTGCTACTATCGTTTACTATCCCTGTAGTGATAGGTGGACGCCGACCAGGTAAATACCATTATTCAATAAAAGATATTGCCTTTCTAATGAAATTATTATATGCTAATTGTATCTTTGATCAGAGGAGACACGACTATGGTCGTATCCGTAACTGCTGGAGTTCACTTCGGTGCCTGGCTTAACTACAGAACTGGAGCTTTATCAGCGCCTCCTTTACCGCCACCCTATAATGTAATATGGCCCTCGTATCCTATGCTGGGTCGAACAGTTCTAAGAACAATACTCGGATTTTGCTGCGTTATCGCAACCAAAGCTTTATGCAAATCTCTGAGTTATGCAACGATGTGTGCCATACTCAAAGTAAACTCTAAGGAACTGATGAACAGTGACAATTGCTTGGAGAATAGAAATAAGGTTCTCGTCGATTTAGTTTATAAGTATATCACTTGCTTCATGATTGGCCTGAACACCGTGTACCTGTTACCAAATGTTTTCACGATGATCGGCATCGAGAGGCCCACCTTTTACACGGAGATGTAAATAGCGTCGAATTCGTTAGTCTGCTGCATTTGGACAAGAATACGGCTTAATAGATTACGTATAGAGCAATACATATAAATAGCTATGAAATAATTTATAAACTTTTATACGTTTCCAGTTAATTAATTGTGTTTATGATCAGTGATGATTTATTGTGTTCGGTATTAGTCAAGCAGGTATTAACATACTTTCAATTATGGTTGCGCACACCATTCCATTAAGACTTTTATAATAGATTCTGTAATATATATTTTTAATTTGTCCCAGTTATTGTGATTATATTATATTGTAATCAAAAGAATCGTTATTGATTCGAATTAATCTAGTAATATTAATATGGATACTGTTGGGAGATGGTGACATGTTGGTAAATGATAAGATAATAGAGATTTAATCATTTTTATGGAATATGAAACTCATGGTGTACAATCACGACTTACTCATGAGCAACCGGCATGTTCAAATGCAAAATCTAAAAATAAAATATGATGTTAAGGTCTAATAGTTTTTAATATAATTAAATAATTACGATTGAAAATCTTACTTGAACGTCCTTGTCCAGTGTAGCTGATACTTTTTCTTGCTCTATCGAGTAAGGCACAAAGATGTCGATTAAATATCCAATCTTTGGAGCCTCTACCATTATACGATCCTCACCAACATTAACAGTGATATCGTTAGCAGAAATCTAGAAAAAATAGAATGACTTTGTAAAGGTTCTGTGATCTCTTATTTTCTTCTATATTTGTCTATTGATTTACCAAGCTTTTAATCTTAAATTTGCCAATAAGTCTCTTTGGCTTTCCTTCCTTTGGTTCACGTAAAATAACATAATCAGGCGTTGCAGTAACTCGTGAAGGTGATTTGCGTGATTCTTCAACAGTTTTTGAATTAGATATTTTGGTTTGTGATACAGAAGTGGCATTTCCACTAGGGAGTTCTTCAATCAATGGCGTATTTATAGGTTTTCTGGCTTCGCGTTTTTCAATCCGGTATTCTTGCAGTTTTCCCAGTACCTGATTGCCACGTTATATTACATATTAATATAAAAAAGTAATAAATCATTTGTATAAGTGTTAAGCAACGTACCTTCCGATTCTTCAATATATGATAATTTTCTATATCTATATCCTTGTCATACTTGTGAGAGACTCCTTGTATAATAACAGCAATTGTGAAAAACCAAAAGGGTTTCTTCTTCTCGCATTTTTCAAAGTATGTCGTATTTATTGCTATGTCGTAAGCCAAACACGGTGCACCAGATTTATCAACTTCAGTCTTCTCCTGTCCGATGCTCATTGGAATATAATAAGACGGATTCTCTTCTCTCATTACTTTGAGCAATTTTGCCTCTGATATATCATCAGGTGGTGGTATCTCTGTTGTTTGACAAATATTTAGGAATATCTTCTCACCACTGGACGTTTTTGTCTTTACACATGCACCTATGACGACATGTTATGTATTAAAATGTATACATGTATGTAAAATAGCCATGTCAAATTGTCATCATCCAAGTACCAGGTATCGGTTTTATTAAAACGGAAGGTCTTTCTGGTTTATTCATAGTTTTTATCATCTCCGTAAATTCATCTTCTACCTTATTTTCCTGTAATCAGTTGATTTACAGGTTATGGACAACTCTGAGTAAAATGTAAATATTATAATCCTCTCACCGTTAATAATAAATTTTTTGTTATAATTGATTCGTCAATATCAAGCGGCATATTATTCGCCATGGTATTATTTAAAAAGTCTTAACTCTTTCACTATATTCTGCAATTAATCACAAAGAACTTCTTAATCAAACGATTTATTGAGCGCTGCTATCGGCCAACTAACTTCTTGAGAAAGTATCGCGGCGTGATCAGAGTGGTCGATAAATTGTTAATTATTAGTAGTCGATAAACATATTAACTGGTATGCTTTACCTACAGTTTTCATGATCGATAAGGATGAGGTTAGATACTTCTTATATTTATACTATTATGAAATTTAAAGTGAAAAGTTAAACTGGCTGATTCAAACACCTACTCACGTTGATCCTTTTTGAAAATTTCTACGTCGACTAGCATTTTACATTCTTCCTGTTTCATTCTCAAATTCCCACAATGGCAAATACGTAAGACGATCTGCTGATCGATTAGCTTTATGTTGCATTAGACATTGAACACAATAATGATGAACAATCAAGAGATCTTGAAAAACCTGAAGGACGCTGAATAAATCTATTACCACAGTAATGAGGATAATGACGAAAAATTGTTATTCCATTAGATAAGATTTGCGTATATAAGTTCCCTATATTTCCGAATAATTATCAATTCTCTAAAAACAAACCTCAACAATGGTTCTTCGTGTGATTCCGTTTCTTCTGTCTCTGGGTAAAAGCTCCTCTTTGACTTAAGTGTAGGTGATCAGAAATCATCTGGCGTAACTGTCATTATGTGTTAAAATTACTTTCTAACCCTAGGTTGTTCGGCATTTGGAATAACTGAAGCTTCCTCCGGTTCCGAAGCTGACCTCCTACAGGAAATTCCTTTGAATCAGATCGCTCTTACAAGTTCAGAACATCCCGGAACAGCTGATCGAAGTGCCTTAATAAGTATTCTCGACCCTACGCTAATACCGGAACAGGATGTCACTTTTCATCTATTTACGAACAGCAATCCTGACACGAGTTACATCCTGAAGGTTGGTGATATCGTGAATTTAAATGATTCGAAATTCGATGCTGATTTACCTACAAAGATCATCATCCACGGCTGGACCGACAGTGTCAATAGTTATTGGTTCAATAATTTTCGACGTAATTATTTAACCGTTGGCGATTACAACGTTATCGGAGTCGATTGGTTTCCCGGTGCCGTTAAAGAGTATTTCACGTCAGCAAGGATTACTCGTAAAGTAAGTGACAATGAAAGATCTTTGATGAAAGTAGTTCAGATAATTATGAAAAATGATTTGAATAGGTTGGCGAGTATCTTGCTGATTTTCTTTGCTTTCTGGAATCAGACTCGTACCTGAATCTGGACAATGTACATTTATTGGGTCACAGTCTGGGATCTCACATTGCGGGATTTGCTGGCGCCATTTTGGAAGGTCGCATCGGAAGAATAACAGGATTGGATCCAGCTAGACCAGCCTTTGAGACTCCTAACCTCAAAGATCCCAAGGATCGATTGGATTCCAGCGACGCAAAGTTCGTCGATATTATTCACAGTTGTGCCGGTACAGCCGGTTTCGTATTACCGATCGGGCATATCGACTTTTATCCTAATGGCGGAACTTCCATACAACCAGGATGCTCCGTTCTTTTCTCCCGTAAGAATCTGTTCACCCTCTAAGTTATTTCGGACCTGTACCTTCCGAATGATAATTTTTTTCAGAATACTGCAGTCACGCGAGAGCCCATCAACTGGTTGCAGAATCAATTATTTGTCCAGAAGATTTCGCAGCTGTGCGATGCAACAGCTGGAAGGATTACAAGATGGGAAATTGTCGACGAGGTCAAATAACGCTACTGGGTGAAAAAGTTGATAGGGATGCTCGAGGTACATTTTATTTGGAAACTAACGCAGCATCGCCATTCGGCAGAGGTTTATTTGGGAAACAGACTGATAAGACTTCACAAGCTTGACACCGATAAAATATATTTTCCTTTTTCTTTTCTTTCTATCGTTAACTTCATTTGTCCACGATGAAAATCCGATAGAGCCAACTTTTTTTTTATTCCACTTCATTACTTTGGTCCAAGTCATCAGTCATCCCTGGCACTTCGACTTCCGATGGTTTCTCCACTTCATCGCCAAACAGCATCCTGTATTTCTTTCTCACCACTTCCCAGTCCAGCACCTTATCAATTCGTGTCGCGTATTCAATCTGCGCTTGACTTCCTAAAGGCGTAATACCAAATCCAGCAAAAGCTACGCTGTCTTTGTGGCGAATCGAGTGCGTTCTGTTGTTCTAGAAGAAATAATTGTAAAAATTAATTGAATAGTCAATTTCCAAAAAAAAAGTCAAAAACTCACTTTCATTGACCAACGTCTCCTGCCACTTTGATATCCCATGGAAGCAGGCATCCCTCTTATCTTGTTGCAGCAAAATTTTCGAATTTTTTTACTCAAATAAAATATCCAACTCGTGAAGAGATTCAATGGCGGAGGAGCAGCTGTGGCTCTGAAAATTACACACGTGGAAAGTAGCGACCTTATACACGATCTTCAATGTGCGACAGATCCCAACGTGTAATTCAAGAAATTAAATTGAATATCTCAATTTCGAAACACAGTTTGGCATTTTGTCAAATTGTTCAAGAGAACGAGTCACGTGTTTCATGTGTCTGCCAGTTGTTAATTGGCATAATTAAAAAAACAGTTTCCTTACTTCTGCATGTTCCGAACAAGTTTACTCAGTCCAAATTTCCACTCGATGTCGCTTTGCGCTTGAATAGCCGCATAAGTGTCCGACATCATGGCGATAAGTAAATTCATGAGAACAACAACCGTAACTAACATATAGAGCATGAAGGAGACCTATGGAAAAAAAAAAGAAAAAATATTTAAAAAATATCCACATAGACGCTTCCTCTCTCTGTGATTCCCCCCCTGAATGTCAGTGGGAACGCAGCCGAAGCTCAGCCGAGCTCGGGATTCTTAGAGAGAGAGAGAGAGAGAGAGAACCGTCTACGTATGAATTTAAAAAAATTTGCCATCTCCCATTTACCTTGTAAAAGTTACGCGTCCAAGATGGCTGCAATCCGTACTTGAGAGATCTGCTAAAGTCGTCCACCTCTTTCTGTCCAAAAATCGAGAAGAAGAGATTCTCGATGATCTGGATCGGATTTTGGGTTACTGAAAAAATCATGGGCATCCTTTAGCCTTCTCTCTCTCGTTACTCAGAGAGAATAAGAAAACTCGCAAACGCATGCGATCGATCGAATTACAGTAAAAACTCCCGACTGACAAGTCCCAGGACGGGCAGGTTTAACGGCAATGACGTGGATATGCGTGAATAAGACTATGAGTATACCTATGTACATACAGTAAAGTAATGAGTATAAAAGGTCTGAGAAGCACAGGGATAAACATGCCATTCGAACTTATAACGGGTGTCGCAGGCAAAATTGAACGAGAGAAAAGGATTATTTTCTAATGGCGTATCGAAGTGGGACTAAGGCGGGGAAGTTCGATGAGAATCCGAAAAAAATCGGCAGGCAATTCCTAGGAAGCAATTCTCTATGCAGCGCCGTGTCTAATTCATTAAATATATATGTATATGTATTTATACAGGGTGGTTTGTAAATTAAGGGTTGCGTGATTTATCTAAAGGACGGTAGAAATTTTTTCATTTCCTTTCTTTATGTTTTTTTTTTCTTTACTCGGAAGATGACGCAGGTGCACGCTAGACATTCGCTACGGATGCTGAAGAGAATTAATAGATATAAACTAACCGTGGGAAGACATCATCATCATCATCATCATCATCCGAGGCACGTATCGGTACACCGGGTATACGGTGTACGTTCTAGAAGGCGACAGAGGTTATGGCGTAGAAGAACACGAGAATTATCACTGATCCAGGTATTTATTTAGGAAACTTAAGGTAACGAAGGTACAAGACTTTTTGGTTCATATTGTTGGCAATCGTGTCGCGTCACTGCTGTTTTGATTAGCAATTTGCACGGAATTTTCAAAAGTCACGAGAGGATCCGTCTCGAGATTGTCCGCCGTCTCGTCCGCAGATTGTTCGGATTTTTCCGACTTCTCGGATTTACCGCTAACGAGTTCTCTGTACTTCCGCCGCACGGCGTCCCAGTCGACGACGCTGTCGATTCTGTTTGCGTTGCTGAACGACAGCTGGCTCCCAAGTGGACTCAAATGCACCACCGACAACGCTATGCTGTCTTTGTGTCCGACCTGCGACTTCTTCATCTTGGACAACCACTTGGCGCCCATTTTCGAACGCGCCGACATCCTCTCGCCTCTTCGAAGACCCATCATGTGGACCAGGGAAGGACGTTGCTTCTTGGCTCCGCGTTTCTTGCACAACTTATAAAGGTAAGACATCCAGCTGGTGAGGAGATTAAGGGGCGAGGGTGCAGTGGTCGTTCTGCGATAAACAAAAGAAAAAGTGTCTTGGGATGAGGCAGATTGATCGTCATTTTTTTTTTTTTTTCCATATTAATCCAAAGGTCGATCCTACCTTTGCATATTTCTAATTAGTTTGCTCAATCCGTACTTCCACTCGATGTCAGACTGAGCCTGAATACGCTGATAGGTGTCACTCATCATGGCAATCAGAAGGTTAATGAGCACGACTACCGATACCAACATATATATCCCAAAGGCCAGCTTGAAGAGGATCGTCGTCCATTGGGGATGGTTCGTCGCGACCTTGAACTGTTCGTGCGTCGTCTGTCCAAAGATGGCGAAGAACAGTAGCTCAATGGCCTGTACGGGATTCATCTTGACTGGAAACACGTCCCAAGAATATTTTCGTGAGATTGCCTTTCATTGTGCGGAATCGCGTGATCGCGCACTATCTCATGCCATTAGCACTAGACTAAAAGAAATTCTAGACTTTGTAGGTTATGTTTAAAACGCTAACACAAGGTTTCTAGGTTATCAAAGAGTTCAGCCTCGAACGCCACGTTAGGAACTAAAATGCATGTTCGATGTTTCTTGGCAGATTTTCGCGAACCCCATGGATGATATTTTTTAAATTCGCACATGCACAGCTTATTCGCTAATCGAGGAAGACGCAAAGGCAATGATTTTATATCGGATGCTTTTAGAGAGCATGCTCAGAGAGAGAGAGAGAGAGAGAGAGATGATACCCGCCGAGGGCTGCGGATGAGCTTTTATTTCGTAAAAATACATTCTTCCGACGATACGTCTCTATTCTCTTATGGCTTCTAATTCTAGATGCTCAGCGTCCTATCTAATGGACATGGTCCTTGCCACAGCACCGGAAGCATCGGGAGGCTCCCTGTGAACGCGATGAGCCAGGAGTCCCTTAGATGGGAGGAGTCGAGGCCGTCGCTGGGACCGTGGAAGCGTTAGACGCCGTAGCTCCTTTTTCCTCCTCGTTCTCGTCTTCGTCCTCCTTTTCGTCCTTCTCCACGTCCTTCTCAGGCTCGTTACCAGTCAAGGCCAGATACTTCTTGCGAATGGAATCCCAGTCGACGACACTCTCGATCCTCGTCGCGCTGTTGAACGACAGCTGGCTTCCCAAAGGACTCAAATGGACCACGGATAACGTGACGCTGTCCTTTGGTCGGACCTGGCCCTTCTTGACCTTGGCCAACCACTTGGCTCCCATCTTCGACCGCGGCGACATCCGACCTGTTCTCTGAAGTCCCATCATGTGGACCAAGGACGGCCGCTTCCGTTTGGCAGCTCGTTGCCTGCAGACCTTGATCAAGTAGACTATCCAGGTTGTCAGAAGATTCAACGGAGATGGCGCTGTGGTCGTTCTGCAACACGAAGACCCGATTCGCACTCGTGATGCGTAATGATCATCAGAGACATCGAATACATTATTTAATAGAGAGACCATAGAACGTGGCTGCTCGAAAGACGTTCTCAAACGCACGGCTGGTGGTTCAAGAGGAAACGGAAAGACAAGAGGGTGCACGGACAAGAAGACAGACCGAGGAGGATAAGACAGATCAGAGAAAGGCAGAGGAGAAGAGCCAACGGTAAACTGGGCTTACCTGTGCATGTTTCGGATCAGTTTACTGAGTCCGTACTTCCACTCAATGTCTGACTGTGCCTGTATCCTCTGGTAGGTGTCGCTCATCATGGCAATTAGCAGATTAATTAACACCACTACCGAGACCAACATGTAAACGCCAAAGGCCAACTTGAAGAGGACCGAGGTCCACTCCGGCTGCCCAGTCTCGACCTTGAGCTCGCTGTGGGTCGTTTGGCCGAAGACCGCGAAGAACAGGTACTCGAAGGCGAGTACCGGGTTCATCTTCACTGGAATTCGAGGCAACGTTCATTTCGTTAGGGTGGCTAAGTGGCTGATCTCTACGTGTGAACGAAGACATGCTCATGCTACGGACAGAGTGGCCATGCTCGGGCTGCTGCTGCTGCTGGTACACGCTCATGCCGGGCAATGGGTTTGCTCTATTTAATTTCTTTTTTTTTTTGTTTTTGACATTGCTTTTCTTTTTGTACACCAATGGACGAGCATCGACGATCCGTGCGACACCAAAATTCATTCTCAAACCACGCTGGTAAATGGCGACGATGGCGACCCGGGCTCCTGTAGTCGGTCCGCTTCCTTTTCAAGAAACGCCAACGCGCTTCTTCGAGCTCATCGTTTACTCCGGCCCGTAGGGACGAGTTACGTCTCGGCGCGTCCATCTTCGAACAGTTCCTTCGCGACGGATTCATCTCCCTCAGGATCAACGGTGGATCGTGTTAAACATAGAGTACAAAAATGGGCATTCGCCTCTCGCGCAGAGTTGCTTTTTTTTGAGGATGCAGCATGCAGATCCGACCGATGCCGAAGCCTCTTTGAAATTGGCTCAGGATCCCTCGCGAGGGAGGATCGTCGCGCCATGTAATATCGAGGTTTGAGAACACGGCATTCATTGGGGTTATTTTTTTTTTTTTTACGAGCGAAACACTCAAAAGGTACACGTGTCACATGCAAAAGTACCGAAGAGGGAGAACCCAGGTCTCCTCTCTCGCGGTCTTCCACGGGCACCCTGGGAGACGCATGGGAATTGCACAAAAAAAAACAAAAGGAAAAGACGTTTTGGTGCCTGATACACTTAAAGTGCCTGCAATCTTGGGATTCGTGGTCGAGACGGAGTCATTCACGCATAAGGACGCACTCGGACGTAAACAGACAGATGGGAGTTGCTATTAGATGAAATGCGGACGTTTACGCAACACGCAAGAACGACGTTCCCGAACGACCAATGGAAACTGTGGACAGACAACTTCGAAGACATTCTGGGCCAGCGTTCCGATCCGGAACACCTTTGCTTCCTGAGCTCTGTTTTTTTTTCTTTTTAAAATAAATCATCCGTCCCTGTCGTTTTTTGCGACTCGCTCATTGGATATTCCGAATCGGATCGCCGCGTTGCGGGCGCGGCCAACACTTTTCAGGCAGCAATGTTCAGGCAACACAGACCGGTGACAAATGCATCGCAGACGGGACGACACCTAGGCGGCAAGTCGCTGCATTCAGGACGGACTCGGGTCTCGTCCGGCATTATTGCCTGTGGAAACTTACAATCTCGGCTGCTTTCGTCACAACACTCATTCTTTTTCTTGTAGCGGCCAAAGCGCCGATGTGGCCCCAGTGTTTGCGTCTCCGTCGTCCATTCCGTATCATTGGCCAACATATCTATTGCAATTAATGACGTTACCTCGATGCCTCTGGGACTTCGTTCCGAGTAATCGCATTACGCGAATACCGAAGTCAACACCTTGCGGATATTAGTACCCATTTTTTTTTCTCTTACAGAACGTTCTTATTTCTTTTAGAATTGCTTTTTTTTCCTATTTTGTCGACCCCTTTTTTCAAATCTATATATACATATTTACACAAAATTCTAGAATCTCTCACGCAGCCACACACGCACGCACGTAAGACCTTCGTATCTCTACCTTGTCTCTACGTTTTAAAATATTTTCGTACCTGCAAATTATCTATATCTCTTTTGGAAAAACTATTGTTGCGAAAAAAAAAAAACAGACAAACAGGGGAAAGTAACTCTTTTGTATTTAGAAGTTAAAAGATTTTAGGCGCGAACGAGAATCCAAATCCCCAAAATAGAAAAGAATGTGAAAATTTGTTATCGATCGAGCGAAAGACTTTCTTATCTTTTTCTTACGGTCTGTCGAATTGGTTGGTGATTCTCGTGTCACGTGACCTACGAAACGACCGGTAGGACCTTTCGCTTGGGACAGAATCCCCATTGAGAACGGGAAGTTTGTCTAACTTGACTTTGAGGGCAGCGTCAATAATAATAATAAGCCGTAGGTTAGGTTAGGTGGAAGACTCACCGTCGGAGAAGGCGTTCTTCCTCGATGCCTCCACGGCCTTGAAGTTTCTGTTTGGGCCGTTTTCGAAGGCTTGATTGAGAGCGACGAAGAGCATGGAGAAGCCGAAGACGAAGATGGCCAGCACTGCCAGGAACCTGGCCAAGTCCTTCATGAGGTTGCCGATGATGATGGCCCAGGGCCCGAATAAATGATGGAAGGACAAGAAGTCGAGGATCTGGACGCAAGCCAGAAGGAAGCTCAGGGCAAAGAGTTGATTCCTCAGGTAGAGCAGCGTCGGCCAGCGATATTCGTCTATCCCGCAGAAGCCCATGAGATGAACGGCGACACCGGACATACCGAACAGTAGCACTGCCAACTTGATCCAACCTAAACCACTTTTGTCACTAGGGTTCGTTAGCTCGAACAGGAGCAAACCGGACAACATCACCAGGAGACACACCTCGTACCAGTACGGGATCAGTTTTGGTCTAACCACGGGATATATCGGAGTGATGCCCACGAGGAGTAGGAACACCATTAAATAAATATGGGAGGTCAGGTAAGACATGAACTTTATAATGGGGACATTGTTGTACTTGTGTCCTAAGGGCAAGGCGAACACGACCCAGACCGGCGGACAGACCAGGAAGGCGACGAAGAGAAGAATCGTCCTGAAGGCGTTCCAATTCAGACTACCCTGCCAAAGTTCCTGAAGGTAACGCTGCACCACGGTGTGAGCTATCACTTCCTTCTGTTCGTTCTCTATCAGCACGTCCAGGAACTCGACGTTCCTTCTGTCCATGGACGTAAGAATGCGTCCGGCTGAGTCGGCACCAGCTGCCAACGCGAGAAGTTCCGTCGCCATGGCTTCGCATTGCTTACCAGCCGCTATCAAATCCTTGGCACGTTCCTTCTCCTTCTCCGATAATTTTATGTAGATGTTCGAGAGTTTGGCTGCCGTGTCGACCGGGGCCGGCGACACCAGGACGAATTCCTCGATAGGCTTGTTGTTGTTGTTCTTGCTGCACACCATCATGTTGTAGACGAACTGCCAAGCAAAGAAATCAGTGTTAAATCGATACAAGACCCCAGACGCCTAATCTACAACAACTCCATATCAATGTTCGATTTAACCCAGCGCCACGGCAGGTCGCGTGAGGTCACCAAGTCTCGATAAAAATTGATCTATTGGACGATCGATCTTTCCGAAGTACTCGACTTCCCGCGAGCTGATTCGTGAAGTCGGTATCATTTTCAGTCTTCTGGGTACCGACACCCTTGGACTCCTTACCCTTCTGTCCTCCATCAAGGCGTAGGTGTCGTGTTCCTTCTCCATGAGGTACTTGAGGACGTCGTTGTGGCCTTCGGAGGCCGCGAACCATATCGGAGCGCTTCCCAAGTTCGTTTCATTCTTCGGTGAAGCCCCGCTCTCCACCAGGAGTTTCACTACCTCGAGGTAGCCTGCCCTGGCAGCGCAATGCAACGGTGTCCAGCCGTTCTTATCGGTGGCATTGATCTCAGCACCCTGACCAAGGAGAACCTCGACCATCTGATAATGTCCATGAGTAGCAGCTATGTGCAGCCCGGTTTTCCCGTACCGATCAGCGCTGTGCAATAATTCGGCAGATCTGCTCAGCAGGAGGCCGACCACCGTGATGTGACCCCCAAAACAGGCCAGGTGAAGAGGATTGAATCCATTCTCCGTGGTGGCAGCCTCGACCTGGACCCCCGCTGAATTCAATAAGAGCCTGACGACGTTCTCGTTCCCGGAGTAGGCAGCCAGATGAAGGGGTGTCATCCCGGACTCGCTTCCCAGTTCGCCAACCAGCGACCCACCGGTTGGAGGATCCGACTTTACTGTTCCAGGAACGTGGGTCAGGAGTTCCCTCACGGTGTCTGAAAATCAAGCGGCCAATCTCAAAATCCTTGATCATTCGTGTGACCCAGGTACATGGCGAGTTCTTGTGATTACGAATATCCATGAAACAAGCTTCTATTTCTAGAACCCGATTACAAGCAGCGATATCAGCCGTCGGCTCTTAAGCGCGCATGAAAGCACAGGAGGTGCAAACTTTTGACGCGACAGTCAATTCCACGAATTTGCCCTAGATTTCGGTAACTGCGTGAAATCGATTCAGCACAGAAAATTATTCACGAAGAATTCCAAAGAAACTCCAAGCTGCATATGCGTGCTCTGCACTCTGTGCCTGGGGTGCCACTTACTTTTATAAAGATCTGCTCGAGTTAAGAGAACTTTTTTTTTTTTTTTTCGAGTAACGTGCATATCGGCCGAGACCTTGTTTTTTTCTCTAATACACTCTCGAAGCACAGCTTTCACTCGTTTCGTGTTCGTCGGACTTCAGCCATCCGCTTGGGCTCAGGAAATTCTTCCTGCTGTAATTCTAGATTCTAGAAAAGTCATCATGTCGCACGCTGAAACGCAACCCGAATTGGATTCAACCCGGACATTCATAATCGTCAGGCTTCTCGCCCACCAGCTAGCTGGGTATTCCCCGTGTCCGATACGCCCCTAAATTATCTTCAGAGGCAAGGGTGCTTTTGACAAGCTAAGAAATGGAAGTCTTGCGTGCTGCTTGTCCTTGACCAAGAAGGGTGAGTCAAATCTCCGGGGGCTGCCAGGGTGAAGTGCGGGTGAAGGGTTTGACATGACCGTCACGCGAAATTTAATCCAGCTGGACGCGTCGCGACGCCGACTCCCGATCAGTTAACTCCGAGAAGAGCGCAACCCAGTCTATTTTGGAATCTCGGTCAACGGGTCAAGATCATCGGCCAACTCCGAATTGCGATCTTTAGCCCAAATCTGGTTAATTTTAAAAACATACCCTTACCCTTTTTCCGGGGCCACCTGTAACGGAGCTACACGTGCGAGAGAAAGACACGAATTTTCGATGCGCGTCGCCTTTAGTGGCACCGCGCGCGATAATCTGGTTTTCATTGGAAGTTGGTAAATAGGTGGACGACCTGCATTCCAAACGCAAGTGTTCTCAAAAGTTATAAAATTGTGTGACCGAGTCGCATTAAGTACATCTGGATCCTTGCTCGTGGCTAATGACTTTTATGGATTGGACGCAGGGCTAGATTATCAACGTATACGTGCTGGATGCTCGAACGAAGCGTGTTGCTTACCGGCTTGACCGAAGTAGGCAGCAACGTGTAAAGCCGTCACGCCGAGTTTCTTGCTGGAGATCCTGAGGGATTGGGATGACCTCATTACCTCAAGAACTTGGCCATGACCGTGTTGAGCTGCCAGATGAACCGCGGTGAATCCAGCACGATTCTCGTCGGCACAGGACGCCCCAGCGCGAACCAAAGCTTTTACCACTTCGGCATGACCACCTTCCGCAGCTAGCTGAAGTGGCGTAGCCTCGGTCAGTTTATTTCCGGCGGAAATGACGCCTTGCCGATCGAACTTCATAAGCTCCTCGATCACTCTGACGCTGCCCTGCATGGCTGCTATGTGAGCGCAAGTGTTTCCATCCTTCGTGTAGGCCATTACAAGACTGGGATGCTTCTGCAGGAAGAGCTGCGCCACTTCGGCATAGTTATTCATAGCCGCTGCGTGGATGGGCTTTTGACCCTGGTCGTCGGTCGCATCTATACTGGCACCTAGTTCCAGCAGAAGCTTGCAGACTTCAAGCTGGCCGGCCCCAGCAGCCAAGTGAAGCGGCGTCTGTTTCCTGAGGGTGAGCACGTCTATAGCAGCGCTGTGGTCCTGGATCAGGAACCTGACCAGGTGCGTATAGCCGTTCATCGCCGCCAGGTGAAGCGCGGTTCGTCCTACTCTCGATTTAGAGTTTATGAAGGCTTTGCTGGCCAGCAGGGCGTCGCAGACTTGAAGATAGCCACGCTCCGCTGCCAGATGAAGTGCAGAGCGTCCTTCTAGGTCGAACACATCGACCCTGGCATGATTGGCCAGTAAGGTGGTCACGAGTTCCATGTGCCCGCGATGAGCCGCTATCAAGAGAGGGGTCCATCCGACAGCACTTTGTCTGTTCAAGGCCTTCTGGACCTCAGTCGCCGACATGTGACTGATCATCTCCGAGAGGACCTCGTTATTTCCTGCCAAGGCACAATGATGAAAAGCCGACTCCTGGGCCTGTCTCGTCTGCAGGGACACGTCCGCGCCGCCTTCCAGAAGCGCTCGGACCACAGCTCGATCGTCCCCTGGAATAGCCACTTCGGAAGGCTCCACTTGAGCCGCATAGTGAAGTGCGCTGGCACCTTCGTTGGTCACGCTGTTCACGTACGAAGTAGCCACGTCAGCACCCTTCTTGTCCTTGACAAATTCAATCAACTGTCTGACCACATCAGCTCTGCATCCTCTACAAGCTAGATGCAAAGGAGTCTCCCCATTCTGCGAAAAAGAGAACTCTTTAGGTCAGTGCGCCAAGGAAAGCAAATTGATCACGACTTGCCTTCGACTTGAACATAGGATCTCCGCCATCGTCCAGAAGAAGAAGCAACGTAGCCAAATTCCCGTGACTCGCTGCCACGTGGACAGGCGTCTGACCGTCGTCCGTAGTCAAGTTGGGTCCAGCGCCGGATTTGAGTAACATCAGAGCACACCTGTCGCCGTCCGGTACCCTTGCCGCTATATGGAGAGGAGTCTCACGAAGTTTCCCACCTCTAACGTGCACTTCCGCCCCATATCCGAGAAGAGTTTCGACGACGGCAGGTTTGGCACTTTCGACGGCGATGTGCAAAGCCGTATAATTGTCATTGGTGGTAGCGTCAACCTGAGGTAGCCCGAAGAAGACGAACATCAAATAAAAATGACTCCGACGACCAACCCGGAGAAGGACCAGGACTTACCTTTTCTCCTCGTTGCAGAAGAGTACTGATGATCCCCACGTGGCCGTACCTGGCCGCCGTGTGGATCGAACGCGCACCCCGTTTGTTAGGCATGTGGAGATAAACTCCCTTCTTGAATAGCATGGTAGCACATTCCGAATGTCCGTTCAGGGACGCTATGTGCATCAGAGTCGAGCCATCCTTGGTCCTCTCGAAGATGCTGGCCTTGAACTTGTCGGCTAGGAGTTCTATTATGGAAGCATGTCCGTTCTCGGCAGCCAAGTGCATGGGAGTCCTGTCCTGATGATCAGCTATAGAGGCGGATGCTCTTACCCCATAGAAATACTTAACCAGAGTCTCATCACCTTCGGCACTCGCGATGTGGAGTGCCGTCTGACCTTCGCCCTGAAGATAAGACCCGTATCTGAGTTCAGCCGATAGCTACTGTCCCGTGATTGAAGGATACCCGCTTGGTCAATCGCACCGGAAACTCGCGTGGACCAAGGGACCCGAACGCGATACAATTCGTCTATCGTCCCCAGCCGACTGAGAACTTCAGACCGGAGACCTTCCCGGTCGACGCATTGCGACAATTAGCCTCATGTATTACGCATGCAGCCCTCCTATGACTTTCTCCCACCATAACAATACTAATTATATTCCTATGACGCACTCTGGGTACCTTACGTGGCAGGAACAAAAGAGGTATTAAAAAAAAAAGGAGCTAAGGGAGCTAAGGTATCGAGACCCGGAGGAAACGCGTTACGACCTTACGTTATCGCAGGTACTTTGTCACCGGCGTGACCTTGTCAACATTTCACAACCACATGACGTGACACGTTGATGCGATACCAGGGTTCAAACAATTTCTCTGACTGGTCGCTGTAAGAGCTAACCGGAAACACTCACGTTCTGAACGTCTACAGTGGCGCCATAGTCCACCAGGATGCGGACCATGTCGACGTCCCTTCTTCGAGCTGCAAGATGAAGGGCCGTGTCGCCTGCAGGCGTGGTAGCACGTAGCTGGTCCTGCGCCTGCTGTGCCAGGAGTTCACGACACATGGACTGGTTTCCGGCCTCGACTGCCAGAAGTAGCGGTATCTTGCCTCTCTGGAACACGTTGAAGATTATGAGACACTCGAGACCAGTCCTGGTCGTTGATCATCCATATAAGTAATCAGGTCCACTCGAGGTACTCGAGTAATCTAATGGGTCACATCATCAAACCCTACGTGAACTTTGACGACGTCCTTAACGACGCGTTTCCAATGCTTTCCAAATCCAGCCTTTAATATATTTCTCTGTACAAAGTCCGCGACCTGAACCGCGGCTCTCGCGGAAGGTCGATCAGCGTCTTCAGAGCTTTTTGAGAACATGATGACATAGTGACCCAGCAAGAGCGTCCGGAACGCGTAAGATCAATGCGAGAGAATCTGACGTCCTCTGGGAAGGAAGGAGCAGGTTGTGGCGTCCCGACTCCGGTTTGACTGATATCAAGAAATTCTCTGGAGTCCAATGACAATCGAGGTGACATCTTATCGAATTCTCTTTAATCTCAATGTTTCGCTTTGTCGTGAAATATGTCCATCCGTATTTCAGTGTGTAAGGATCGATACGTAAAAGTCGATGGCTGCTACCCTCGAAGCCTCGAACCCGAAGGCTGGCATCATCCCCCGTAAAAACTGAACAAAACTGAAGGGATAAGAATTATGGCGGAACAGCAGGTCGGGCGCCGGTACCAGGCGGCGATACCCTTACTCGTGTCACGCGAGGCTGCAGCTTTCTCGTTAACGGGACCAGCTGGAAATTGTAGAAAAATCTTTATCTCCTAATTCAAGCCATTACGAAGAGCCCCACGGTGCTTTCTACGAGACTGTCTGCTTAATTTATCCATGTATCTCATGAGGTTGCTCCTCTTAATTACAGGCACACTTACGCCATCGACTTTAAGCCGGATGTCCTTTCCCGCTGCTGCCAACAGAGCACGTAAAATCGAAGTGGCTGTTCCGGTCTGTCTGGACGCAACGAGATGAACGGCAGTTTGTTGTCTTGACTGTACAGGATCGTTTGATTAATAGAGACTATCGGTAATTTATATTTTTGATTTTTGATTTTTCAAGAAATTTTCTAAAAAATCTTACCCCTCCTGTAGCATAAGGATCGACGCCCTTTTTGGACAGGAGCAACTTGACCACGTCCTCCCTGGAGTACATTGCAGATATGTGGAGTGCATTGTAATTATCCTGGAAGAAATATTAATGGAGTGGTAAGGATTGAACGACTTTACATGGAAATACTGGCATAATCTACGGCAGGAGGTCTGATTAAAGTGTTTCGAGCGTTATAAGGAGCCTCTCTTGATCCAAGCAATACGGTAATAAGGCTATAAATTGTATTTCGCCGCTCCCATCTTCTCTACTAACGAGGCTGAGTTCCGCAGGCTGAATGATGAACGGTGAACGCGCATCGTTTATTAGCGTGCAATTTGAAAATTATATCAGCTCGCCGAGGGAGCGGTGATAGCGATCGATAGCACGGGTGGATCCTGTATGGGTTATAAAAAAATTCCTGCTGATATTCCACTCCGGATCCTAGCGATTATTCGACAATACATTTTCGAAAGGGTCGTGCGATTTTATTTCGCATTTTTCATCAGAGAGCGCAACCCTTGTAGCTAACTTTAAGTCTAGGTCTAATCGCGTCCTCCGATCGTCCCACTTTCTAGTCCTACTGACTGATCGGCCTACTTGCTTACTTTCTCATAATCAGTTACACACTCGGTTGGCTACTCCCTTGGCCTTGGCCCTACTTCACGCAATTCTCCACCTTGATTAGACTTTATCATGGATCTAGGACCCGATCCTTATCAGTAGAAGTTCCACGCTCGGGTCTCGCGTGGCTCAATTATCAATGACTGACAAAAACAATTCTCCTTGGAATCTTCTTCGACGAGGATACTCACGTTGTTACGTGCGCCAACGTCCGCACCCAGGTCTATCATCCGGTCCAGGAATCCCGTTCTGTTGTCCTTGACTGCGTACATGAGGGGTGTCATTCCAGTCGTCTGGAAATATCATCGAGAGTCATCTTAAGCTGGGCAAGACCGGTTCAGTGAAATTTGATCGATGCCTCGCAGGCTGGAATGATCAATAATGAGTCTTGTATTACCGGGTCCATCACTCCTGCCAAGGGCGCCGGGACTCCATCGTCCCCGGCGCTTTGCGCCGCCTTTTCCAAAGATTTAAGCAGCTGATCCACCGGGGCCCATTCGCCTCGGGCCGCAAGGCCCAACAGTCTCTGGGCAGCTTCCCTCGCCGTCGCTCCAGCGGAACCAGGCTTACTTCCTGGCTGCGACGGCTCTCCACTTGCTCCTCCGTTGCTTCCGGTTGATCCCGAGCCGCCGTCATCCTTGCCGCCGGCAGGACTCTCCTCTTTGCTCGAAGGATTCTTCTTGTCGTCCTTACCGCCCGAAGGCTTCTTGCTGCCGCTGCTCATTTTACCTCACGCAGGACTTTGCGTAGACATTCCTTCCAGTACCAAATCATGATGTCCTGTCTTCTGCAATGATATTGCGCTTCGCACTGTGTCCTTCACTGATTCGACGACCACCTCGCGTACGGTACCACCTTGCTCAGGAAGAACTTTGAAAAGAAAAAAAGAAACATCCAAGTCTCACTGGGTCTTAATCCTTTTTCTTGACTCTGGAGCATCCATAAAATTCCAAAGAATCACACAGCCAGGATATCATTCCCGATTACGCCGTCACCCGCGCAATTGAGTCTCTCGCGCGAAGGTTCACAAGAATTCCCACTGATTCGTTCCGCAGACACAAAGGATCCTTAAGAAAGGATGTCATCCTTAAACCAGAGCCTTGACGTGGTCCAGCGATGCAAAAGTAACCTCGCGATTAGGTTTACCTGGTACAATATATTAAAATGTAAAAATGATCCCGAGGGTGAACTGAGTGGCGCGTGCTGGTTGCACGGGTATCCTCGCCAGTCTAAACGTCTAAAGACGCCAAACGGTTGCACCAGAAGAGGGTGGCTTTCGGCCTCCTGGGAGACCAGGATCGACCAATCAGCGCTCAGCACCGGGGGTTCGTAGGGAACGGGGGGAACCCCCACGGGCAAGTACACCTTCCACCGACGTGATTCGCCGTCTATAGAAGTCAGCCGGGGCAGTTGTGTTGGTTGCAGGTTGCCCGACTGCTGGGAACGTAAGAACGCTCGAGGGACCAGGGTGGGAGTATAGGTTGCCGCCGTCGACACGCGACTTCCGGCGCAGGGCGGCAGCCACCACTCACGATATTCCAAGTAGCTCGCTTCTTCGTTAATCTTCTCCTTCTTGGGATCCGAACTCTCTTTCCAGGTTCCCGATCCTTTCCTGTTCCCTTTTCTACCTTTGTTAAATCCTTGCGAGTCAAGTTCCCACGCACCTTTAACGTGCATATAGAAAGAGCATTTGTTATCTTGTTATTCACGTTGGTATTAATTAGTATATCTATTGGCTATTTTAAATATTGTTTATCGCTTACAATGTCGTCGGATGTCTCGCTGTCGGTCTTCTTTTTTTTTCCCTTTTCCCATATCAGAACTATTTGTGCATCGCACAAAAATCATTAAACTGTCACGATGCATCGGATCTTACTTATCGGAACTTTATCGAACGTGATAAGATTGACGTTACGCAATTTACGTCTGTCAATCGCAACACTCAGATTTACGTGCCGAATGACAATTAGCAGGTATCGCATGTAAGTCAGATGTTCAGTCGTTGCACCGCATTGCAGTACGTCCAGCCCACCCACCTCCCTCCCGCCCTACGACTGCTCTTCGTTTTCCGACTACTTACCAACCGTCGTAAATCAAAGGTCTCTGCACTGCCTGATTTACCTCCCGGCTGATTTCTCCAGCCGCCTTCCTCTTCTTCTGTCGTTGACGACCGATCGTACATAATAAATACACAGCAAAAGTAAAGAGTGCAACGAGAATTTCTCCAGTCGTCTTTTTCCTCTTCTGTCGTTGACAACCACGTACATGAAAAATACAAAGCAAAAGTAAAGAGTGCGACGAGGATTTCTCCAGTCGTCTTCTTCCTCTTCTGTCGTTGACAACCACGTACATAATAAATACAAAGCAAAAGTAAAGAGTGCAACGAGGATTTCTCCAGTCGTCTTCTTCCTCTTCTGTCGTTGACAACCACGTACATAATAAATACAATGCAAATGTAACGAGTGTAAAGCTTCGTTGTTTCACTGTCATTCTACTTTGTACGAGTGTTTTGATAACCAATATCTTCACGCTGTAACTTTTATCTTCCATCCACACCAATGCACGC
>JARQSV010000420.1:19515-34855 GCA_030142285.1 Calameuta idolon
CATATCAATTATAACTTAAATTTACATCTTGTTTATTGTATAAATTCATCTCGGAAAAAAAATTATCACATTGACTATATTAACTTATACCGTGGAGTATATTATGTTCATTGCTTATCGAACATGGTTTAGCATAATTATACCATGGGTAACATTGAAAAGTATCAGTTCAGAATTTACAGTGTGCATAGTAAAAGTTGCTTTTGCTAACTTTATCGGTAAAGTACGATATAATGCCAAGATGTCCCGCGGTTATTATTTTTCACCGTAATCATTGTCTAGATTTTCACTTGACAAATTATCGGAAAAAATTCTCTCCATGTAGAAATTTCGTCGCCCACAATCCATAATTATTTCGGCTGCATTCCACCTAGATCCGTGTCTCTACTTTCCTCTTACTTTCATGCTCTCCAAGGTGGGTGTGAAGAAACAATTTTGGAGGTGTAAAAGGTAGGGGGCCCCCCAGGTGCTCAAGAGCGTCGGTCACTAATCGCGGGCAGGCGGAAAACAAGCGTGATGAGTTGCTGGTTCCTCTCGGGATTCTTCTCGAAGAACTCGAGGGTGATCGCAAGAAAAAAGGACTCGAGCCAACTCCGAGAACACTGAGAACTTTTGGAGCTCTGGGGGGTGAGCTATGAAGACTCACGATGAAACTCAATGTATAATAAATTCACGAGTCATAGCTTAAAGGACTCCTAGAGTACATAGGCAGTTGGCAAGAGTCCTGACACTCGTATTCTAAAATAATCGATACCCTAGAACGAAACGAACATCCACAGTTTATAAATAATAATATGCAAACTACCAAGCCTAATGCTACTGGTTATGCAGATGAACTGTAGAAGATGTCGCATTTCGCAAACGATTGATGATGCTTATCCTGTTACTCTCCTTTCTAATTTTCGTCTTTGCTTTACTTATTCGACAGTTATCCTGTGTGCGTCCGTCTTACGAAAATACTGAGTCCTGTCGTCGGTGATGAGAAAATTTTACAAATGGATTCACGAGTAACCCTAGTAGAAATTTTTTCCCGTAAATCCAGAGCCTGTCCATGTCCTCGCTGAGCCGGCACAGGACCTAGACAGGACCTCGTCAGATCCTCGATTTTCATAATGAAATTTTTACTAGACGAAACAGAAGCAAGATACCTATAATTGATTACGCACACGAATCAGGCACATTGATATTTCAATGAAAAATTTCGTGGTCGTTCTAATTATACACGGTGTCTGATTATAAACGTACAAACTACAAACAGCACTTCATAATGTACCGATTTGTCAATATGTATAATCAGTGATACTATTGATTCATAATTGTATACACGACACACAATGTGCAATACACAATTTACTCGTTACAGCAATCACAGTCTCCAAACATTGCACGAGAAGAGCCAGGAGTTCTTAACAACCAAAGCGACTAAAGAGAACAGACCACGCAAAGCCGGCGAACCCGCCACACTAACCGGACGCGACGCGCATAATTTATGAATTATTATTTTGTAGTATAATGTCGAGCGCTTCTCTCCCCGACGCTGCGAGCTATGAGCCTGAACTTCGGATAACCAGGACTCGCAGTGGCGTACTTTTTAAATTTTCATTTTCTTCAGTTCCTTTCGTTATACATTACAGCGCAACGTTATATCAATGCGACACGACGATTTACTTACGATACCAAAGAAAGTATCTAAACAATGCCACGAACAGTAGGTACCTTCACGAGTATGATTATTTGATTCTCCATTTATTCAATACCAGTAAGACTGATACTTCATCGTGCGAAAGTTGAAAATTAATCGAATGGTCAGATTGAAAAGATCCCTTAAAAAACACGCCAGTGTAGTTCGAAGCAGTAAGGCAGTAGAATCAGGCAGGTAGACAGAGAAGGTAGGCAAGCAGACTCTGGCCGTGGCTTTGAGCCGGACTATCCTATAATTACGAGTAACTCAGCCACATTTGCGTTGATCCGACACCTTAAAGATAGCATTTAGCGGCCCCTTTCATCTCCGCGGCAAACAAACCAATTTATACCGCAGGCCGCTTTGTGCTGGGGCGAGGGGCGTGCCCCGTCCCGAACTACGAGTTGGTTCCATCTTCCTCATCCTCCCTTCTCTTTGTGTCTCTCCTTCTCCTTCTAGGTCTCCTCATACTTCAGCTTATCCTTCTCCGCCTCCTCTTCCTCGTCCTGTATCGACGGATCCTCGCTGGTTTACACTTGGCCCACTCTCGGTTCATTCTTGATCCACACCCTCTGACGCCCGCACGAACGTACTCCCGCGCCTATTCTTCTTCTTTGGCTATCGGTTCACGCTTTACCCAAGTCCCTCTTGTTCCGAAAACTCATGCGTTACATGCACTACGCGTTTTCTCGTGCGCTATGCCGAAAGGTATAACGTGTACAGGGTACGCGGTAAGATTTGAAAACCTGAAAAGCTAAAGGAACGAATAAGGTATCCCCGGACGCGGGAATCGAAAGGTGGATCACCATGAGATTCCGGATCGCGCAACAAATAGACCCTAATGAGATTGGCGGGCATCTGCACTTGCCGAGGAGTACGCCGAGGCAACCAGAAAGCAGGCATACTGGTCGCATCCTACCATTAAGCGCAGCATACATACACACAACACTTACACTTTCGAGCGATACACCCTGTATTTAAGCAAAGTGGCACGTATGCTCTACTCGCGGCTTCAAGCCACTTTGAGCGCCGTTTCTTCGTCGACGGACCTCGGTAATCTCGTTGAACGAAAGGTAGTCTCGTTTCAACGGATTCGTTGGGACGGAAAAACTACCGCGGCTCGGAACGTTTAAGAGCCGTGAGTTCGCCTACCGCCTACCGCCTACCCTCTACTACCTACCATCTACCATTTACCGCCTGTCGCAAAAACTAAATCACCGTAGAATGTACCCGATGCCTTATCTTATTTATTCGCGAGTTTCCAGCGGCGGTGCATCCCGAAACAAATAACCCAACTACAGTTAACGCGACTATCAACGCGATTATTCAATGCTTTAGTCGATTAGAGCTCATTAGTTTTCTTTTACCGTATTGGCCCAGACCTCATGATCCGTCAGTGTGCTAGACCATTCGCAACCACTAGGGGTAACCCTGCTCCGTTGCCTTTCATATTTCACGAGCGCAGCTACGGCAGCTCCTAGCGTCGACTGTAGATACCATTTGGAACCTGAGGATTCTAGATCGTTTGGCTACTCGATCACTCTTGATTAATTGCCCCAAGGATCTGTTAGGTCGACTAATGATAAATCCAGTTAGATCGGTGTCAGATTCTTACGCTCGATTTGTCTGCTAGTCCTCGAGTTTAGCGCGTGCGCTGTGTTCCTAAAACTCCATGTAATTCCTGGCGCATCTAACGCAAACAGAAGAATAATCAGCGTATTTAAATTTTTTTTAGTGACATACTCGGTATTCAGCGAAGCGCTTGGCAAATTGTGAGTGATCATCAGACTCCACAAGACGAGAGAGACCTAAGGAGGTTTCAACGGTTCGGCATTCGTTCCTTGGGATTCTTCTTCTGCAGACCATCCTTCTGATGGTTGAACGCTAGCGAGCGAAATTTACGAGGCTTTCGAAACTTTTAATGTCTCTGCGGAGACTTCGAAGCGTTTCTGTAGCACTAGAGAATCTACGAGAAACTGGAGCTGCATGATGCTTTGAAAATAGTCGTACAAATGACCGAAAAGCTAAAGTTTCTCCTTGAGGAAGATGCGTGCCTCTAATGGTCTAATGCACTTTAATGATACTTCAAATTGTTAGTAACAACACGCAGATGTTTCGGTGTGATGAAAAAGCTGCGACTCTGACTACGTTGCGACTCCGGCGACTCCTTAGAAAATTATACGGATTCCGATTTGGTGGTATATGTCATGTGGCGTCTGGATTGGTTGCACCATCATCCACGATACCTAAAAGCAGTGAAGCCAATTCCCTACTGGGATGACACAGGTGTAACATGTCATTAGTCAGGATGCTCGGGATCGCCGCTTACAGAACAAACAGATTGTGCTCGTAGTTCACGGCTCACCTTCTAGCCAACATCTAACACCTCGGATACTCCCTGCTGTTAGAGAAATTCCAAATAACTCTAAACGATACTGGAAAGCACGATGAGCATTAATTAGCTCCTTAAGAATGTAGCTTTATAATGACTCGAGTCATGAAAATTGACGATGACTCAAGTTATTAAAAAAATTTTCCACTGAAGAGGACAAGTTATTTTCTAAATAGTCACAATAAATGATTCGTCTGTGATTACGCCTATCTAAAATCTAGAGAAAACATACTGATAAGTGTTTGCACGCAGGCACAACGTTGGTGTAACAGCCATAAGACAGTCGGGTGGTCCTCGAGAATCCTAAAGAAATTGAACGGGCACGAGAGAGCTGAAAGAAGATCGTCACGGGTCCGATTTCAAATCGATTAGTTTGCTGAGACGGGGATAGGGAATAGTTCTAAAGAAGAAAAAAAAAAAAAAACTGCGCATCGACCGTATTTCGTAGTTCCTCAGCAGCCAAACCGTACAAAATATATTAAACTTCAGTTGCTTGATGAATTTTCTCAAGGCGATTAAATTGCATGAAAAATTAGTTGAATAACCGAGGAAAGAAAACGGAGCCAAAAATGAGGCCTTAGACGTCCACGGACGCGGGCGCCTATGGGCCACCGAACAGACTGATGTTTAGGTTGTTTGACTTGGCGGCCGAAAAGGGCTCTGTAATTATCTCGCCTGGCACGTAACTGCCTGCCCAGCTGTATTACTATCCGATCCGAGACTAGCCACGGTATCCTAAAATATTACTAACCGACGTCTAAAAGTGCAGCGGCATCTCTTGGCTCGGGAACCAAAGAAGGAACGCAGAAGCATACTTATTGTTAACGATAAAGTATGGCGTCCCAATGCACTATCCGAGCTATAAGAACGAAGCTCGAAGCCTGCAGCCTGCAGCCTGCAGGTAAGTGCGTGTCCAAAGTGTACGTGCTCGCGCTCGTGTCTTCACGTAGCAGCTCTTTGCTTGAAGTTCGTGAGGCGCGTGTGCGAGCATTGCCAAGCACGTACCTGCCTTCCCCTATATAGATGGATATATCTGTACCCGTGTCCGAGTATGCGACTATGCTTGTATCTTCTCTGTGGATAGTATACGGGCACTCGGCCGAGTGTCCAGAGAGGATCAGAGGTGGCGGCGGCTACGGAGGCTAATCACAGGCGGCCGAGCTCCCCGCCAATTAATACCACCGCCGGCAACACCTCGCTCGAAACAACCCCGTACTCATACACATGCCTGTGCCTCATGCCTATATCCATGCCTATGTTCGTACTACACTCCACTGCTCTATACTCACAACCCACACTGATACTTGGCGAAATCTCTTGCCTCGCTTTGCCATCCCATCACTCCGCTGGTAAGAGCCTTCCTTTGCTTCGACCCGGTTCGGTTAGATTCGGTTATTTTCGCCCTCGCTTGTCTTCGACGAATTGACTTCACTTGACTCATACCTTGAATGTCTGCTTGACTCACGTGTGGATGTCGACCCGGAGAATTCTGCTGGAACGAGTAATCTTTTCGACTCTGTCTGCCAAGGAGAATAAACGAAACTAATAAAATGATATTCATCGATTCTCGGTATCGCTTAAGCTCAAAGCAAACGAAATATGTTCGAGCAATAGAGAATGCAGATATTGAAAAAAAAAAATTACGTAATCTGAGTTTATTTTTTCATAAGTCGTCCTCGTCGCCAAGTAACCGATTTACTGTGATTTACTCAGAACAATAAAATTGGGCATGGTGAGAAACCCATAAGACGACATATGCGCTTCTGGCATAGGTACCAGTGCCGAATAGAAATATGTCATGGGGTACGGGAGTGGGAATGAAAATGGGATTGAGAACGAAACGAGCACGGGAATGAGAGGGAGAACCAAGGTCAGCTCCCGGAACGTGTTACGCTGCGTAACGCCGCGCTGGTGTTTTCAAGCAAAGTGCCATTTTTCCGCGCGTAACGACCCGGGGTATCCACTTTATTATTTCATTGGGTGGCCGGCATGCACCTAATGGAGTTATTACAAAAGCATTAGGTGTCGGCTATAATGCATGGCCAAATTGTCCAGCCAACAGCAGTGGTAGAGCCAATAGGCGAGCGCAGGGGGAGAATGGAAGTCTTCAAAAATTGGAAGAGCATGGAGGAACTAGGGGAAGTATATTTCCGGTGCATCGAAGATCCAATCTTCGCTCGTACTTTCAGTACTCCGTACAGATTATACGATGTCCAATGATCACAGGCTTAATGCCAAATTTGGAGGCATTATTTATACTTATTACACTTTACTTGGAATATCGCAGAGGGAACGTGGAGATGATATCTCGTACCACAGTACATGAAAATATAGAATACACTGATTGTAAGACTAGTTCGATCGGCCGGGCGGCAGATGAACGCTGAACAATTTCTCGGTGGTCGGAGTTCTTTGATGCTTTGAACTCTCACCGCACTGACCGATCCTGGCGGTAATCATGCGAGCTTGCCACGCCCCGAAAAACACCTCTACTTCTCTTGGATAATCTCATCCGAGGAATCTGATTCTAAGCTCGATATATGATCTTCTTCGATCCCGATCTCGCTCTCGCTTTCGATCCGGTCCGATCCGATCTGATCTCAGAATCGATTGCTGAACCTTCTCGTGCGATTGCTGCAGTCGAATCGTTATCGAAGGTCAAATACTGCAAAATATATCCTACCCGAAATAGCCAATATTGTCATGAGATACAGAATGTTAGACCCATTCTTAACATACGGTCTATGCAAAATGTGACATTTGCACCAAACGGCGAAATACATGTACGGTGGTTCAACAAAGTTTTCGTATACTTTGCTACAAGTCCTTTAGTATTGCTTAATTTTAGGTCCAATATCGATACTGATTATTCTTTCAAGTATTTTGCTTTGGAACATAAAATTTATTATAACGAAAATAAATTAGCTCTCGAATTCCGATTGGTATTTATATCCCACGAATTAGCTTCAAATTTTGCTGCTATTCATTCTTCACTTATATTAAACAGAAATACAATTTCTTCGTAGCTTATCGTCTGACTTGTGTTTGGTTATTTTATTCTTATCGTTTGTTCAATGTACAGAGATTCTTTTAACTCTCTATGTTAACTATACTTAACTGTAAGCTATACATAGTCAAAACGTCGGAAATGTGCTGTACGGACACTTTTTTGATGCCCTGTAGAATAAATATTAATTAAAACGATTTAGATACATAACGATGTGACTTTTGCAAGTCGACTATCGCAAAAGTCATGCGAATGTATCTTTAACACTTGCGTGAAATGTTTCTTAAAATTTTTCATCTTCTGTATACAATAGGATTGGTCAAGAATATTGCAATGTTAATCCATTCTCTTGTTTTCTCATATAGAATCATCTTCAAGGCATGCAAAACAACTGAACAACCCTGTATGCATGTAACTGCATATTAACGTTTGAAAAAATTCAGTGACCTTGAAGGTTATAATATTTTATGACAAGGTAACAGACGTATCAAAGGTCGCTAACTGCTTTCAACCCACGACCATCCAGCACATCTATTATCCACGTTGTCTGCATTTTAGGTTACTTTATTGCGTTTTTCATCCAGTACATGTCCCACGATGTGTCATGTGCTTATATTGTAAATCATCGGAAAATATAAGTCTAACCGGTCGTCGCAAATTGACCAAAGTTGTGATCAGGTACAGATTTATGTCAATCAAGTGAATATAGAAATCGATTAATTTGTCCACGAACAAATTAGACTCCATTTAGCCGACCGATTCCAATACACAAAGTATATAGGGAATTTCATCCCTCGGATCGTTTCTTGCGAGATTAATGAAACACGAAGAGTGTAACGTCGATTCCGCGGTGGCGAAGCTTCCCGACAAACAGCTGAGGATTGTGAGATTGAACGAATAGAGGATTCGCTCGCTAGTTCCCGAGGCGGGACTCTATCCTTACGATTCACTCGAATATTAATGGTTTTATAAATTAGTTTGGTCGGTCCGCGGTCGGCACCCGAGGGCAACAATCCGCGCCTCCCATCGCTCACCTCGAGGAGCTGCCGGCCAATTTTCCTCCAGGCTCTTCTGCCACGCTGCCAGGCTGCCAGGCTGCCAGGCAGCTAGTTCTGCTAATCCTGCCACCACTTCCACTACTACAGTTAAATATGGATGAAAGACGAAGCACTTGGAGAAAGAGAAACAATAGGCAGCAGTAAGTATAAAGGCGAGGGAGGTCAAGAGAAGAGTTGTCGAAGAAGAGGGCGCTCGTCGGTACGTTCGAGAGACTTCGTTTCCTTTAGGTTTGATCGACTCGACTCTCTAGCACTGAAGGAGACGACGGCTTTGTTCTACCATTTTCTCCGCACAAAAGCCGCCGGTAATTAAAACTGAATCCTCCGGGGAATCTATGAGGTCTAATTAATAACGGCACTGGCCCTCGTCTCATTCTCGATCTCACCTTTTCGAGCCGCCACGCCATTCTTTCCAGCAGATTTATGATATCGAAGTTAGCCACGGCACTTACCGAGAGTTTTAGGCTAGGATAATAAAAGTGGCCGGGGGATACGACGTGGAGAGGACGGAGGTAGAATGATGGACGGCGGCCGATCAGCGCCGTCAAAATAATGATCAGCGTAAATAATGAGCCCTGTTATACGGGATTTTGCTCGTAGTACGTGGACGCTACGTTTACCTATCCATGCATAATATTACGTAACGACGTAGCAACGCTCTGCTTCGATACAATCGTTTTCGGCTATCGTAGGCGATAGGCAGTCGCGTATCAGCATCAGTCCCCATGCACGCTACAAATTCAAGACCAGTGACGTCGTGGAAAATCAGTTGTTACTCCTTGAAATAAAGTGTATACTTAGCGTATATACATATATGTGCCTTCGTGAACAGTACATAGTAGCGATTAAGAATTGAGCAATAATTGACACTAATTAAGAAATAATGGGTACTGCGATGTGCCGAAAGGACTTCTTTCTTTGTTACCTTTTATTCTTTTATTCTTTAATTGGACGTATTATAAGTGTTTGAATGATGATAGTATGAAAAATGGATTCTCGATTGCACAGTTTCTCTCATTATGTTTATAAGAGATAATTGACACGGGATGGCAGCATGCTTGAGTTTATTAGATTAATCTTGTTAACACTAAACCTACCATCGACGCATTTGATCCTTTCGAAGCAAAAAATACGTTTATGAAAAATTGTCGCTAGGTTTAGTGTTAAAAAATCCCGTCTTTACGGTCGTCCTTGCTCGGTTTACGTCGCAAACGCAAGTCGTATGCTTCTATCTCTCTGTTCTTTACGTATACGAGTCTTTGCTTTCACATCGGTTGTATTTTGGGCAGCCAGCAAGCAAGTTACGCTGCAACTGCGACTGTTGCCAAAATGTAATCGTAACCTCCCCCACACCCAGCGAACCTCAACCAAACCTTCTATCTTCTTGGAAATGATCGTAGTTCTTCTTCGTTTTAATATTTAAAAATTAATTTACTCGTAGGACAATCGCTCAAACGACTTCTTCTCTACTTATTTTCATTCCTGAGAATTTCTCTCAGAGCAAGACGTTTCGGCTTCCCAGTAGGAGTCAGTGGAAACTCGTCAAGGAATCTGACTCCCCCTCTCAGTTGCTTTCTCTCAATGACTTCAGCAGCGACTAAATCAATAATTTCCTTTTCCGTAACTTGGATACCTTCTCTTCGCAGAATAAAGGCAACCGGATGTTCTCCGTCAACCTTGTGAGCCTTTCCGACGACCACGCAATCTTTTACACCCGGATGCCTACGTATGATATTTTCAATCTCTGCCGGTGCAATTTGATTACCTCGATACTTGATCATCTCGCGCAACCTATCGACGATAAAAACGTCACCGTCGCTATCGTAATAACCGATATCTCCAGAATGCAACCAGTTCTCAGAATCAATGGCATTCGAAGTCTCCTCGGGATTGTTGTGGTATCCTTTCATAATGCAAGGACTCTGCCAACAGAGTTCACCGATTTGGCCTGGACCGAGGACCTCGCCGCGTTCAAGGTCAATCACTTTGAGTGCTATGCCTATGACGAGTTTACCGCAAGAACCAGGCTTCGAGGTAGGGTCCTGAACCGTCGCTGCTCCGCATAACTCTGTCATGCCATATCCGAGGATGATTTGAACACGAGGCATTGCTTTCTTCAAGAGACCGAACGCTTCGGATGAAACGACGCCGCCAGCCGCAGAGATCTTTTCTACGCTAGACATGTCATATTTCTCAAGGTAGCCTGAATAAATTAATCGAAGCAGGACGCTCGTGCCCATAAGGATCCAATTCACCTTGTATCTTTCGATCAGTCTGCAAGCAGTCTGTTCGTCAAAAGTTGGTGCAATTATGCACTTTTGATTGCACGCGAGACTAACGAACGTCGCGACCGTCCCGGAGATCCAGTAAAGGGAAGACAATACCATGGTGGTCCTTCTATCGAGATTTAAATGCGACACGACACTGAGTTGCACCAAGAGATTTCTATGGGTATGCTCGACGGCCTTTGGCAGACCTAAACTTCCGCTGCTGCAGACGATCACGGCAACTTGTTTGGCGTCGTTGAATTGCGTGCATTTGAAGTCCTTTGCGAGCTCCGTCTTGAGTACCTCCTTCTCATAAGAAATGCAATCGTGGTGTTCGCCAAAAACTATGACCTTTGGATTGCACTTGGATTCGCGCAATGCAACGCGAATGGTGCACACCGATTCCATGTCACAGAAAATAAATTTTGGCGGGCATAGCGATATCAGGTATTTTAGGTCCTCTGGAAACGAAAATATTCATATTAATTCTAAGGATTTACTATGTACATGTATTTGCGAAAAAGAATGATTTACTTGTGTTCAGTATTGGATCCCAAGGCATCATTGCCGCAGCACAGTACAAAGCTGCGTAGACCGGGATGACGGAATCGCAGTGATTGTGCGAACAAACGACCACGACGTCGCCTGAGCTTATGCCATGATTTCTAAGCCATAGGGCTGTTCGAATACTGCGATCTTTCATGTGACCATAGGTGTCTTCGCGTTCAGTAGTCGCATCCACCTAGAGAAATTTATGTAAATTGGGCATAATAACGACGTCAATGAGAAAAACTTACCTGAGCGACAAAATCCGGCATGACGGATAGCTTATTCAGAATGTAATCACCGAGACTGGCGTTCGGCGGAGGAAAATCGAATGGAGGATGCGGACGTCGAAGAATTTTGCTCTGAGCACCATTTTCCTGATCTGCACTCTCCGTTTTCGTAGACCGCTGACGCGCTCCGCGCGGCGTTAGACAAGTTAAACACGATGGCATCCCGCCAGATCCTTTTTTTGGACAAGTGTTTACAAAATATCAGTTTGCGTCGAGTGTCGACTGACGTCTTGATCGGACTACTGGCAAACTGCACCTAAAATTTCCTAAACTGAAGGAGTAGCGAGTTCTCTCAAGAGTAAGTAATGCTAACTCTACTATCAACGCCATCGAGGCTTATCGACTTAGAGATTCCGCGCATGGATAACGTCGAGATTTTCCAGATTCTACCCTATTCATCAAATACTACACAGACATGCTTGGCATCAATGACAAATCATATACCTCCTCGGACTCTTTCATGCTCCACAAGTCAGGTCTTTCAATGTGCTATTCTTTAAACTCAATTACTTTTTATTGATACGAAACGACAAAGAGGAAGACTAATCTAGGAATTTCAACTCGTAAGAAAAAGTGTAATGCCAATAACGAGAGTCTTAACTTGATTATAAGTAATCTAAGATGGATTTAACTAATGACTGATAGGCAACATTTATCTCAATCTTAATCATTTAATCCAATCTTTCTTGTCATTTCATATCCACCGAGCAAGGATTTTAACACTGATTATTTGATATTGTGACACTAAGGTATTTTTTTTAAATTCGGACAAGTTAATGAAACGACACGTCTTACGATATGTATTTTATATCATAAGACTTAATGCAACTAGTCGTGACGAAGTTATTGATTAAGAGTCTAACTAGTCAGTGAATTAGTTCATTGATTTATCGATGGTTTCCTTCAACAGACAAACGTGTCTCGAACTGCCATTTAACGTGTCCAGTTTGACTCGTAGCTTTGTAAAACTTATCATAGTCAATTAAATTCCTCTCTCTTCCAAAAGTAATTGCAACGAAAAGTGCAATGTTGATGCAGTGCGCTTTATGCATTATGTAGTGCGCAGCCCTGTTTTGTCGTGTTACCGCTCGTATAGCGAATTCGTGGTCACGCCTGTCAACGTTGGCCGCCAGCAAAGGGACAAACAACACTGAATCATTCTCGGCAGTAACATTAGGCAAAAGCAAGCGGCCCTCTCTAAAATACGAAACAGGGGAGTCGCCAACTCTATTATATTCGAATTACAGGCGCATTTGGGGTTACATTGTGTGGATTGTCCTCGTATTTGACTCCCTGTCGAGTCTCGCGCCCCTCTCGTACCCTCGTCGCATTCTTCTCGTTGTCCGTGGCCACCGCACTCGCGAATCAACTACCACAGATTCGCTTACACGACATATGCGTATTCAAGAATGACCATGACGAATTGTCAAATTGTCGAAGCGCCGATTCGAGCATTTATTTAAAATAAATTACGCGTACGTCGTTCCCATTCCCGGTCCCACTCTCACCCCCGTGACCGATCGTAACGTTCCCTTTCTGGATTCCCACTGCTCCTGCCGAAGGGCTGTCGTACGCCGTTTAAATCCTGAATCTTTATGGAAGGTCCGATTGCAGCTTGCGAGCTACGATGGAGGCCACCAATGCGTGTACAACGAGCACGTAGAAGTCACGTAAAGTAAAATAGTGGGCCCTTTCGCATTTTCCTCGGTAGGAGATTCATAAACGAATAAACATTTTCCGAGCCTGTGTTCCATGGACCGCACTAGTTAGATGGTATCTCGCTGAATAGAAATTACTCATTGTTAGTCTGAAGTATGTGCAACGCGGCTGCTACGTGTCTTCATTTTTTTTTTTTTTATGATTCCGGCTCTTATTATTTCTTCGGGCATTGTTATTAATCCTTGGTCGTTCGTGAACTTTAAGAGCGTAAGCGTGTCAGGCCAAGGAGGCGAGGAGCCGTGACGCCCGCGACGCCTGTGACCCACCCTCGTAATGCTAGAGAATCGGGGGCGAGAAAAGCGCCGTGTTTGCAGAATTCATCGAATCATTGCCATTCCTCCTGGCACGCGCTGCCCTGTGCCTGGCAATTTTTCAATTATTATTCTTCCCGGGAGAACAAGTGAATAATGTCCTCGACATGGTTGCCGCTGCTGCTGCTGCTTGAGTTCAGGAAATCGAGGGCGAGGGTGGACCTAAAGCGAGATGGTTCGACACAGACCTCAAAGATTAACTCTGTCTACTTTTTCTCAATATAAATTTGACATGTCGACCGTATTATTGGATATTCTCTGAGGATTACGAACTTTTCACGATTTCCACATACTATTGTAAATGACAGTAGATATTTTCTCTTGGCCCAATCGTCAATATTGCCTGAATGTTATTATGGGTTTTCCTGATTCGAATGTTCAAGTACGTAATATCCCTGGCTCATTGACCACGCATATTGTACGACGACGACTGCAATAATTTTATCGCAGAAAATCGTCTAGTTTACACTAGTTCGATAGATCGAAAAAGGGCTTAGCAAAGACTTGACTTTGCGAAGCAACTAGGGATACCATAAAATCGAATGAAGGACGAAAGGTCGAAGGTGGCGGTGGCGGTTGGCTCTAGGCATGTCGGGTGATTTATAGACCGCCTTTGTACCGCGTTGTTTCGGTACGAGGAGGCAGATCCTCAGATTGGAAGATGAGACGCCCAGAAACCGAACCTAAAGAAATGAGCTGGACGAGGATGGGAAAGGGGACCTCTAGAGCACCAGACAGCGTGGCTCTACGTTCTACGTTCTGTATCAACACAGGTGCACCGCTGTCTCGCCAGTTCTGCAACCTGAACTAAAATTCGCCTCATGGCTTATATTCTGTAACGTAGCTTAGTCCACGAAAATCGTATTACTTTTTCAGCGATCTAAAAATTACCATCCACTGTCATTAGTTGTCGCGTTTTATTCGATAGCATTTCATCCCCGTAAGTCTTTATTTGCTCGCATGTAGTCGATGTATTTTTTCTAAAAAAAAAAAAAAACTAAACCTTGCCGCACGTAGCATTAAAGTTCTAACCTAAAGAACCCATTTCTTAACCTATCACAACACCGAGTGTCTATCACAAAAAATTTTTGAAAAAATTCGGTGTGAGTGCCGCCTAGTGGTCCTGGAAGTATACGTTGTATATAAAAGTTTGTCCAGGTCCAGACTGAAAAGCACCAAATGTCCTCATAACTGCCAATACACAAGAGAAAAGGTCCTGGAAAGCACCTATCGATATATTTATATGTAGATATAATATCATTAATTATAGCGAATATATGTCAATGCTCTGCCTACCTAGATTAACTAACGATTTAGCAACCTGTTCCATTTCAAAATTTTCTAAAAGATTCAGTGTGATCTATAACGGAGCAATAGGCATAACAATAGCGTTAACCATCTTCTCTGCAACCAGCTACTTTTTTCTGCTTTGGTTTTGCGCCAGCACCTCAGTCAAGAATTCCATCCATCAGTCGGGACTAGCTATCCCATGTTATAGCTGGACGAGCGTATAGGTAAATGCGTACAGGTATAGGTGTGGCCCTACCTGTAGCTGTAGCCGGGGGGCCGAGGATTATACGCTGATGGCTTGAAAGGGGAAGCTGTCCGTCCTTTTTCTCATCTCTCGCGTCGACCTCCTCGTCGAACTCGAGATAAACTCGACTTGGGTGTTGATGACCAGACACTCTGGCGGCAGTGGTGGCAGTGACGGCAAACCTTGCGTCACTGATGATGCTTACGATGTTGGTGCTGGTAACGTTACTGGTGTTAGTAGTGTGGTTAGAGCTGGTATTAGTGACTGACTGGCGATCGCTGCCAATCCTAATGTAGAGAACCTCGACTACCTCACCGAAGATGCGGATGCCTTTCATCTTTTCATCTCTTTTTCTCCAACGCTTGTTTCATTTTTAACGAGTCTCTATGGCAAAATTCTTTATCTCAAATTCGTAACGTTATGACACTAAGGCAACAATATTGAGATTGTACGTAGTTTTCATGCCGCCTAACATACAGGGTATCCCTAAATTGCTTTGCTAATGGGGTTGAGCAGCATCGCGGAAGCATATCGG
>JARQSV010000426.1:8067-26914 GCA_030142285.1 Calameuta idolon
CGGCAGATTCGAGCACCTCGACCTCCACTAAACAATAACGAAATCTTTCGAGAGCATCGGCGTAACTGTACTAATCAGTTTCTGACCAGGGTGGCGACCCGAAGGGAGCCGGAAAGCGAGAACGTTATCTGTATCGGTAGCTGGAGTCGCCTTGTGACCGTGAGTCGAAAAATGACGTCACAAGGTATACCGTCAATGTATTTCTACTCTCGTTCGACACCGGTAGTAACAAAGTCACACATGACTTTTACACCACTTGCTGCATCTCACTATTTCGTGGAGTTCCCGTTTCATATAATATAACTTTCTGAATATATTAGAGACTATGGAAAAATAAAAAGTAGAAATATCCTTGAAGAAGTATTGTAATTTTATCGCCATTTAGATATCGAGTAAGCCACATTGATCAGATGTCACCCATTCGATGTTGTAAATTATACAGCCTTGCAATATTTTAGCGGTTCTTTATTGGATATAACCTGACTTTGATGTTTAAAACTTTTTTTTTAAAGATATTTCATAGATGTTCGCTGCTGCTTGGATATTAGGCTCTTAAAATTATTCCGTTAGATACATGTCGACTTAGTTAACATAATCTGAATGACAGTTTTTATATACAATTTTGTAAATTATATTTTTCAAGTAGTGGAAGTTAATTTTTTGGCGCGATTCGACGTTTTTTCCTTATAACTGTTATTTCTGTTAATTAAAATAATGTCGAAGGTTGCAAAAATCTTGTTAATAATCGAAAATGAAAAATTATAATTAAATTCTGAAAATTTTTAAGAATTCGAGATTTCCGATTATCATTAAGAATTTTATCTCAATGTAGACTATCAATTTGCCATGTAATGTTGTTTTCATCGTTTGCAAGCGAATCAGAACTTTGCATATTTTTACGACCTTCCTTATCGGTATCATAATCCGTCGATATTGACCTATACAAACAAACGTCAACATTTTTAATTGCCAATTTCTCAAGCCGCAACAAAAAGTTCATGCACAAGGTCAATTGACATTTTTACACCAGCTACTATATGTATATATTATATATTATATATTATATTCAGTATATGTACCTGTGTATTTATACAGGGTGTCCCATGGTAAAAAAGTAAAAAAGCTCTAAATAGAAGAGAATTTTGCAAGTTCATTTACATAGAGTTGTGATTTATCAAAACCAATTAGTTAAATTTAAATTAATTTCTAAAAAATGCAACATAAAATTGTATGCTAAACGCTGCGACGTCACACCGCACCCAGGACGTATTCCAATTCATTCACGCTGTATACGCGGATCGTGTAATCGGTTTGCGGTATCCTGAATTTATTAACGGGTGTCTAGAGTGGTCTCCGTATCCGCTAGATTTGAACCCATGCAATTTTTTTTTTGATAAGGTTATACAAAGATCATCGTTTCACCAAGAATTCCAAAACGAAAAAGGAAGTGGTAGCAGCTGTCAAAAAAGTAGTTGATGACATCACGACGTAAATTTCATAAAGTATTTTGAGACTCGATTAGTGCGGAAAATTTATATACTTTCCACCTGGTAAACATACATAATTGAGACTTTAAATTTTGTGTTACCTTCTTTTAGAATGTACTTTAAATTTAAGTAATTAGTTTTAATAAATCATGATACAGATGTAAAAAAAATTTGCGAGATCTCCTCTACATAAGACTTTACGGTTTTTTTTTTATTCGACGCGTTAAAAAATAAAAGCCGTTCAGTTGCGTCAACTTGGTATGGGACACCCTGTATACCAATAAAAAATATACCAATTCTGAAAAGAGTCACTTGTTAAGTGGAAACGAGCCTGGAGATATATTACCGTTCAGACACCCACTGTCCTCACATTGTCCACAAGACGGAAAATGAGAGTCAAGCAAGGGCATGCAGGAGATAAATAAGCGAGCCACTTCATCTTATTCGCACAGCATCCTACGCAAGTTTCAGGACTACCCAAGTATCCTGGCTACCTGCAGCTTCCTTAGTGTTAGCTGTTCTCCCACTTTACTCTCCTCTTCGGGAGAAGATTGACGGCTGAAAATATTTCATGGGATTTCTTGACGCGTTGCCCGCGTTGAAGATTCGCCTAAAATAGAAAATACATAAATCCGTCGATGCTGACTAGAATTTCGGTATCATTGAATTATTCGCGGTCGATGCGGAATCAATTCCCAGTTGCAATTGTGGATTCAAGATGGTTTGTTGTAGGTAACGAAATAAATGTCAACAGAACGTAATTATATTCTGTCAAGTCTTTAAACGAGATCTTGGTAAAAGTTCCAAACATCAGGAAACGAGTTTAGGTGGAATCAAGTTGAAGGCAATGGGCGTGGTTCCGTTTGAAAAATGAAAAAATTTTAAAAATTTTTTAATTCGTTAAAACTAACTTTCGTTACGTGACTTTGACTTTGTGGAATTTATCCACGACGATGCAGGATATTATGTTTCTGTTTTCAATGAGAATGGATCTGGGGATGTTCTTTGCAATAACATGAGTGTCCTTGACTCCTGATAGTAACTACCCTTGACGTCTATGTTATTGCATGGATCCCCCACTAGGACAGGTACCGTTTAAAACAGACACAGAAAATGATCTACCCACAGGTCTCACGTTACCAAAGTTAAAAATTCGTGTCCCACGATAGTCATTTTCGAATGGACCGTTGCAGTTGAGTAAAAAAAAAATTTTTTCCCAAAATCACTTGAAACCTCAAAAAGGTCCAATGGCCAATAATGATTAAGACACAGAAAACAGTTACAGTGCAAAGTTACTCAAATCACCAGACGCAGCAATATGCAATCGTCCCAACAGCGACATCCATACCTAATAAGACGATGAAAAGTAAAAGTAAGAAATTAAAAAGCCAGAAATAAAAACATGTAAATAGAATGTCTCAACCAGTCTATTGTACTACGAAACTTTCTAACTTCTTATACCCATCAACCTATTTTTTTTTACTATCAGCTATGATCAAAGACAGCCGATCCAAGGCTTTCTTAGGTGCTTCACGTACAGATATTAGCTCCCGTGTTGTTATGCAAAAAAAAAGTGATCAAACCTCTGCACAATATTTTGCCTGCTGCTCTTTTTTTTAAATATTACAAAAATAACGTAGACAAAAATTACACAAAAATTATGTCGAACTATATTTTATCATTTTTCTGAACACACGATTCGTCCACTTACGCTGTATAGCAGTACTCTGAAAAAATGTCGACTTTTTTCTACGTATCTATTATACAATGCCGAGTCTGTGCCTATCCCGTAATATCTCCTGCGTTCGCTACGCGGCTACGTAGCGCTACGTAGATGCTTACACCAGGATGAAGCGGTATGGCGGGAGACGTCAGACATACGATTCGATAGTCATCCGCCAGCCTGCCGCGGAAGCGCCTCGCGGGCGACGACATTCGAGATTGGCTCGTACGGCTCGTACAAAAAACTTTGCGTGTTTCTATTATTGCACAGTTATATATCCGTGACGTGTTGTTGTATCGCGTATATATTACATTCCTGGTGCAGTTTTATACCGAGTGAGGTCGCCGCTGAGGGCATCAGGCCAGAGAGTCACTTGAGGAGAGACAAAGGTCGGAAGGGCCTAACGACCCTTCTTCGAAATCATCTTCACTTTATAGGGTGTGTGAATATTTTGTAAAACAAAAAGATCGTTTAAGTGTTATATTTTTCACGTGTTTTTTTTTTCAGTATGATTATTCGGCGGTTTATGTATATAATTGTCGTTTCTCGACACCCATACAGCGTGCTCTTGTCATTTATCATTATATATCTTTAATGGACACGTGACAAATATTAAGATGTTAGGTAATCGATTGCTTTTGGATTTTAATGATTTTCTATTTACTTTCGAATCGTGTAGGTGGGATTTTACTTTTTGGGTATTTTTTTTTTTTTTAGAGTGGATTTGGAAATGGCGTTACTCGGAATTTTTTTATTAATGTTAAACTTTATTTATGCAATGTCCTCTCGTTCTCAGGCAATCTTACCTGAATATAACAATATATGCACTTCTGGTGTACAAAGGGCAATCAGACCGGACCCACCCGAGTCTACAGGTGTGGGTCAGTATTTTGGGGGCCAGTTGTCGTCTCCGTGTTTGTTATATGACAACGTAATAAATTCTAATTAAAAAATAAAGAATAGTAATTTACATTCGTCTGCTAGTTTTTTCATAAGATTTTATTCGGGAGGGCACACAGTCGTTTTACTAAATTTATTTTCATACCAAATTGACTATCGATTAACGAAGGCTCTTACTCATTTTTAATCTATCCAATGAAAAGGTACAGTGATTATAGGATGCGAATGCATCGGAGTGACAAGGTTACCTGAAGCTTACATTTTATCTAAGCCACTATATTCTATAACTATAACTGGCAATTGGCCGATAATACCCACAGTGGTTATCATTTCGCTAATGTTTTCTTCTTTATCATAAGATTTCGAAGAGACAGGAGAGAGAAACAAAAGTATTCCTTATAGTAAGAACGTTGAGTCTGACGTCAGCGATTCTTCATTTTAGTTCCGAGCGCAATTGTCCTTTTTAAAATGTAAAATGCATCGTCGAGAGAACGAAACGTGCTATCCCTCAAGTTGCTTGGTGTGAATGCACCCTAACGCAACCCACGCGTCATAGTATCAACTCCGCACAGAGAACGATGATAGGAAACGAAGGAGGAGAAAAGTGGAAGCAGGAAGATGAATTCTGTTTTTTGAAACACTGGAAATATGCATGCTGCATGTACATTTATATACATAAACAGAGAGGAGAGAGAGAGAGAGAAAAAAATATATTTTTACAGTACGAACGAATTTTCTGTTCGGCATTGAACCTTGCGACGCGTCCGATGTGTTAGGATAACAGATAAGAAGGACAGAAGAGAAAGAGAGACGCAGTAACCTCACTCCCTCGCGTCTCAGATACAATCGGCATCCTTATTTCCAGTCACATTGCATTTAGTCGGTCTACGAGAAAAATTCTGTCTTAGAAGATTCGAGTCTCCGCGACTTTCGGTGCGAAAGAGTGCCCTAACCTAAAATTCGACTCGTACATTGAAAATATGTATATATGAATATATATCATTATAATTATATAGGTCATATACAGAATCAGCAGCAATCTTCTTTTACTCGTAAGCACTTACTTTTTGGTCATATAAATTTTTAAATATATCCTGCATTTGTAGCAAAGAGCATGAAATGTTTTCCAAGTATTCTTTAAGCGCTCAGTTTAATAGAAACTGACGTGATACAAAAAAGAACTGGTTAAACCGGAAGTATTTTCGAGACTACAAATTCACTTGGGACACGTCATGCTCCACGCATTTGGATTATGTACTCGTATTTACTTACGTAGACAGGCATTATTATACATACATTATGCCCACGTCAGGGAAGTCACATGGCTTGTCCTGTTGAGGACGACGTACGTTTCATATTGTTATTGCAGCGATCAGCTGCAGAAACATGGAGGTACCTACCTTGGTTAGGCAAAGACTGTGGCGCCCCCACTTAAGTAAAAGAACGTACTCAAAGATCGCTCGTGAATTGTCGTACATATTCGGTGAATTCCGGAAAGTGTACTGTCGCTACGGTTCTTAACCACGACTTACAGAAAGGTGGAGGCAAAGTCTATATACTTCCTAATGATGTTTCTTTAGTAGTTTATATATATATATATATATATCGCCTTGTAAAGTTCCATACACTACTTCCCAGCGCACCTTATGAATTTAGTTCGAAAAGTTTTCAAAGATGGCGAGCGTGAAAAGTTTCGCTAGGATCTCGTAGTCGTGACACAAAATACGTTACCCGTGTGAGTGTTACGAATTGCCGCGATGAAAGTCGGACGTTTTGACTTACGGTACCGCCATGAAATTTCTAATGCGTGACGTCGTGTTCTCGAGGACGGTCTCAATGGTTTGGTGGAATTCTTTCGAGGAAGGATAACAGACGTATCTGTTATGGATATGTTGGTACACTTAATGGAACGGCTTAATTATGTTTGTCGCGTATTAAATTACTAAAGTGAATTATTACGGAAATGATTATTGGTTACCGTTGGCGAGTATCAGCGACCTCGGCTGTATTCCTGAGTCGTGGATAATTTTAACCTCTGATCGATATTCCGCCAAATCGATATTTATAGAGCTGGGTGAGAATCGAAGTAATTCATATTTTTATCTTTTATGTTTTTCAGAGAAATATTTAATGGTGAGAAATCGCGAGTGTCTTTTTTTTTATTTTTAACGTCGGGTACACGTCAGTGCATTCGTGGTGCATGAATATTTCATCTTTAAGTGTCACGTGCTTTTTCACATCCGCTTGAACAATTAGCGGCCGTTTAAACACGCCTTTGCAAATAATGGGAAAGCGACGTTCGCGTATTCACAATGTACGTGAGAATTGACAAGTGGGTCTTTTGCGAGTGCCCGTGTTGGTTCTTCCCTTCGCAGAACTCTTGGGACTTTGTGTTTTACTTGGAAATCACAGTCGTATGTTAATCATGTTGATAAGAAACTTACGGATAGGTGCACAAGAGAATATATATATATATACAGTCTGTTCGAGAAAGAAGGACACGAGATTTTTCCTAAAGTTTTAGAGATTTTATTTTCTTTCTTTTCTTTGACATTAATGTACTTTCGAAGTATCCGCCTACGGCGGACTTATCTATTTTCAAATTCCCATTGTTCTCGGGGATAGCCTGACATCTTCGCGGCATGCTCGCAATCAGTTTTTCTGCGCACTCTGTTGATAAGGAACGTCATATCTTCCTGATGTGCAGACAACTGTTTTAGGTTGGAGCAGAATGTGCAGGCCAGTTCATTACTTTGACGCCATAGCGCGATCTCGGCTGTCTACCAAGAACTTGACTGCAAAAAAAAAGGCTCAAAATTCATCAGCGTGGTCTTCCGGGGATCCCTAAAAAGATTTTCGGGAGCAAAAATGACACTTGGGTCTTATAAGAAGACCCCAAACATCGGAGCCGCCTTTGGACCACCTGGAAAGAGAAAATATGTCATCAAAGGGATGAACCGGGCCTGCACATTCTCCAGATGCCAATCCCATTGAAAATGTGTGGAGCTTAATAAAGAGAAAACTGGCGGAAAAGCGTGTCTCCAACCTAAAACAGTTGTCCTTAGACATCTGGAAGATATGGCCTTTCTTATCAACAGAGTACGTAGAAAAGCTGGTTGAGAGCAGCTCGAAAAGATGCCAGGCCATCCTCGACAGCAATGGGGATTGGAGAATACATTAGATAAGTTCGCGGTAGGCCTTTGAAAATCCATTGACGTCAAAAAAGAAAATTTTTTAAACCTTAGGATAAATGGCGTACCTTTTTTTCCGAACAGACTGTATAAATGAAATTCCAAATATTTTCAAAGGACATTTATGAAACTGATTGAATTATAACGATTCGTTAATATTTAATTCCCTAATGTATTGATCTTCATGGATTCCATGAAGAGTCATAACGTACTGACGATTCCTAAGGATAAAGCTAATAAACAAGAGTAATGAATTCACGACGTTTTTATAGCCGCTGGGAAAATAACAGGAATCGAGATTAGCATTTGGCTCGTCTTTGATAATTCCGGCTATGGAACCAGAAGGAAACGGTGGTTTGTTCTACCGGAAACCCTCGTGTCCGAAAAAAAAAAAAAAAATTACCAGTGTATCCTACTACCTCGTATATATAAAAAGGGGATCGACAATAAAGTCCTAACAGTCTGGTAAAGTCCGCTCGAAGAATTTCTCGTTACCTCAACGCTCGTTGGTCAAGACGCCCCTCGTAAACAAGGTAGAGCTTATTGATCCGCGTTGTAAATTATTATTTCGATAAGGAGTGAAATTGTGCCCTGGTGCTTCATAGATTGTTAGACGTTGGAAGTGTGATAGTAAAGTTTTTTAATTTTTTTTTTGAAATTTCCGCCTTACCTCGATACCGTTACTGCTTCCATAATTTACGTGGAGTCTGTCATTAATGCATTATTCTGTCGCGGGAGGCAGACGACCTTGAATTCAAATGAGATTCTTTTTGTACGCATAATTGTCCACAGAAAAATTCGACCGAGAATTACCCGCCGGGCTGCGTTTGTAAACAGGCGGGGTCTCTCGATGTGCTGCTTACGTCACTGGCGCGTGTTGACGCGCGACACGCGACAATGTCGTCGCTTTGCGTCGGGTCAGCCTTGTTCTGTGCATGGAAATCATTTGGAAAGTCATCGCGCGCAGTGAGAGTGTCGATTAATTTCCCTCTGTGACCTCGAGACGTGAAGCAGGAGAAAGAGAGAGAGCGAAAAAGCGGTTACTCTGCGATGGATGAATAATACTGGTTTGAGGTTAGACTGCCAACTATGGGTTAGATACCTAATTTATCTAGGGACCCTAGATTAAGGGAACCAACGAAACGAATGAGACTTCTTAGACGTAGACAGATTTCCATTTTTTATTTATCTCTGAAAGAAACTGTAACGATATTACTCCTCGGATTTCATAAATTCAATGTAAACTCTAATTGCATGTTAACTCTAATTTACTGTATACAAGAGATTTTAATTATCGTTAAAGAAGAATATTGTATACGATAGATTTTGACAGGTCGTTAGAATCTGTCCCATACAATTTGTCTTTAATGAGAAGCGCTGAGGATCGTCCTTATGGAATGACGGATATACGTACTTCTACGTATATAGTGTCACGAGGAATTTTCCAGCGAGTTTTGAAGCGCAGGTCGGTCTGAGGCGGTGGTGAAAAAAAAATGTGACGAGACGGAGGGAGGAAGATAAAAAAAGTAAAATGTCACTTTATATGGTTTAACCGGCGGTCGTTACGGTAAGACGGTGAGAACGACAGTGGCGCCAATGAATCTTATTCATTATGTATGACCGTTGATTTTGTTCTTTTTGTTCTCATTTTTTTTTGTTCTAAATAGTCATTTTTCTTCTTTGATCTTTTTTCTTACTCTTTCTTTTTCCATACGGGTTTTTTTTTTCTTTCTTCAAACTCGTCCTTCAACTACCTTTCCAATAGATTAGAGTCGCACTGTTTACTGTCGTTTACGAATAAATCAGTTAGTGCAACGTATTATGGATCGATCGCTGTTCGACGTACGATAACAAATTCCACTGTATCATTATATTATAGATCAGTTTCATCCAAGATACATCGGCATGTGATATACCAAGATACAGGTAGATGATCGTAAAATCCCTTGTGATCGATTAATCATAAAGTTGAATTTACGTGAGGGAAATTTCGAAAATTCGAATATTTATTTCTTTTCGAAGTTTGTTTTTCAAGAAATTTTTTCAATCTTAATTTGATTTTATTAGAATATGGCTTAGATCTATGATCTATGAATGATCCCTAATGATCTATTCTTTTTAATCTACCAGATCCATTTGGGGTCCACTTCGTAGTCTAAATTTATGCTTCGCAATAAAAGTGAACTACGTTGTAGTCTCTCTGGATGTACCTGTGCGGGATCATGTACGGACCATGTAAAATGATCAATCAGTGATCTACACGGTGTCCAAAATTGATTTCCGATCGTGCCTACCTCAGGAAGCACTTCCTGTCCCCTTTTCTTTCCCTACTCGTAATAAATACTAATCGAATTCGATAGGATGATCTGAACCCGTCGTGTTCTGACGTCAAAGACAATCCGATTAGCGCGCGTACACCTGACGTAAAGGAACGTGTGTGCCCATAGAGTTTACTCTTCTCTCTATACGTCACACGTATGACGATTCTAATTGATATACAGTATAGAATATTGAACGAATATATAGCACTAGTTACTTCTAGAAAATACTAAAAAAAGATAAAATATTTTGATATTCCTTTTGAATCTGAAAGAAAAAAAAAAATCAGTTATAAAAATGTTCCACTGCCCTTCCATTGGTTTAATAATTTTGTCACTCGTGTATTATTATTTCTTACGTGCGCGTCATTATTTTGTTACACTGATTTACGTAGCAAAAATCTTACAGGTGAACGAGGATTGTGCATAGAAATTTTTATCAGTGTACGTTTTCCTTATCGACGTCATTGTTACTACATATATCGTACTCAGACATAGGAATATCGTGTGCAGCCAATATGTCTTACGTATACGAAAAAATGTATGGATCTGTCATTGTAATTTGACAAAGAGCAATGCTAATGATGGTGCTTAATTAGTGTATCGAATTAACACGAAATATAGCAAAGAAATGTACAAGCGCCGAAGAACGCGTTAAATATTAGTCACCCGAGAATCATTCCATTGCCATCATTGAATCATAGAAACAAATACTTTGATTGATTACAGTGTGCAGCGATGAAAATGAAAAATTTGTTATCATACGATAATGTTCAGTGAATTGACATTTTTTTCTTTATTCTTTATCTTCTCTTTTTTTTTGTTTCTATGTTTGACGAAAAAACACAAGCGGTCATTGGTATTTTCCAAGAAACATTGCTCATGCGACAGAGTGAATACCGGAATGAGTATATGGGTATACGAGTTCACGTGGGTATAATGAAAAGGCGGGAGAATTCAAACGGTAAAGAAAATAATTTATCATTTACTGTATTCTACTTTACCTTCAATCGGTCCATGAGTTACGTATACATACGTGTACTTTTTAAGAAGGTTAGTGCTCGGGACTTTTTGCCTTGAGGCAGATGCACTAAGCTCCTGCGACACTAGCGCAGCGGCCAAACGTGGAAACTTTCGGAGTCATTTGGGTTTAGCTTGGAAAGGCGTAAAACGCGTGAAGTGCCCAGACCTGTATATAAGACCGTGGTCTTGAGTATCGGTAGTTACGAGGACACTCTGGGACAGCCCTGTTAACATCTTGATACGTAAGGTATACTGTCAGGACCATAAAGCGGCACTCACACTGGATTTTACAAAAAAATTTTTATGCTGGACACTCGGAGTTTTTATGGGCTAGGAAATGGTTTCGTTAGGTTAGGTTAGAACTCCAATGCCACACGTCTGAAAGTTTTTTTTTTTTTGAAAAAAAAAAACATCGGCTTGCCATTGTCAGTGCCGCACGTCCTCATAACTGCCCTTTGATAAGTTTGTATATACATATATTTTTGACATATGGGAAACAATGAAATTTCAAAAAAAAGTCACACGTGACACTGCATACAACTGTTACAATGTACATTGTTGTTTGGTTATCACGATTTCGCGCTTATAACGATCGACCGCATATTGCATCCTACTTGCCTTTTTAAATTTATTTCTAATACGAATTCGTATGGGATTTTCATGCTGCTTATTACGTCCTTTGTCTAGTACCACGTCATATTTTTGTCCCGTGAATGTCCTTATAGACGGATTCCGATGTATTTTAATTTCCTACTTTGACCTTATATTTTTATGATTTTATGATAAGCCAAACGTCACTTGCTAAGAATTGCCTTGTTTGTGAACTGTGAGAAAACATTTTGAACTCCTGGACCGGCGATGCTGCAGTGCAATACGAATGAATTTTTCTCTCTCCTATATGTATACTGCGCACGTGTTTTGTCCATAGTAAGTAAATTAAAAAGCGTCGCAATAGGAAATATACAGTCTGGCTCTTTTTGTACAAGAATACGAAGCGGACAGTGACGAAGAATTTTTATCTTAAAACTTGACTCGTTGCCCGTGTAAAAGTCTGTAATTATTTGATCGATAAAAAGACGTTAATTGAGTTTGGGATCTGACGCATTAATTGAACGTGACACGTCATAGCTCTAAACCGAAACTTGTCTGTTCGCTCTAACTTTATTAACCTTAATAAAAATTATGATGCGCAGGATAGATCAATATAAGCTCTTGTTTTGCAAGTGTATCTCATGTACGTCAAAGGACACTATCTCATAGTTGATATCCGCATGGCTAAATTTTGCGACTGATCAATCAATTCAAAAACTGACTTTCCGTATATATTAGATTGATCTTTTTCACATCAATAACAATATAGTTGCCATCCAAGATCTATTTTTTTTTTTATCTATAATTAATCTTTGATTGATGAGTCGCAAAAATTTGACACGTGGGTATCAAGTGTGGGATAGTCTCATTTGCCGTAGATAAGATACACTTCCGAAACAGGATCTCATATTGATCTGTCCCACACATCGATATTTTTATTTGGGAACCCATTAACGCCCAAACACGTCCTGCTAGAGACGTTTTAGGGCTTAATGTGGCATCGAGGGTTTTTTAAGATGATCGATTACGAATCTGAAATTTGAGAATTAAAAAGGCGGATCCAAAGAGACTGCATCAAAAATAAATTTTTTTACCCAATTCGTATGAAAAAAGGCATTTCGGGCTTTTCGAGGTGCCTGATTACGAATCTGATATCAATATTTAGAAATTTTCAATTTATAGTATAAACATGGTTCTCGAGGTTAGGATTTCTTATTGTAGCAATAATCGTCACTATTCGTCAGCCTCCCCGTAGTCAAAACTGCAGCGTCACGACGAGTCGATGGTTATTTTTGATTCACCATATATAAAAAAAAATTTGCATCTTAGACTCTTTACTAAAGACCGCAAAAACTCCTTAAGACAGCTTAATCCTAAGAACTTTTTCAACTAGACGTTGCTCAACGTACATTTTTTAGATCTGACTGAACAGCTGTCGAAAAAGAATTAATTGTGTAAACAAAAAAAAAAAATTGTTTTTTAGAAACATATTTTCTCACCTCAATCCACAGATATCGTATAACTGTGTATCTTTTCAGAATTTTCTAGGAATTATCGAAGCGTCTACAAATATCGAATGCTTAGGCACTAATGGGGTTTAAGGCGCTTTTACGTCGTGCGATGTTCAATCATTTTTTTTTACGCGTTGTATATATTTTGTCGCCCCATAGAAACAGTCAGAGTTTCAATTACGCGCGACGGAGACGGAGGCTCTTGCGCAATGCTTTGATTGGAAATTTAACATTTGTCAATTTGTACGTTTTACCGAAACGCTAAACCATTTACTACTTTAATTATCCGTAAAGACGTGAATTCTGTGCGGCATTCCAGACACGCAGAAGTCAAATAAATGTCACACGGCAAGTGTGTGAAGTTTGTTTGTTCAAATTAAAATGAATCTAGTTGGTATCAAAATGAAAATTTCCTACGTGACTTTGATAAGCAATATATGAAAGAGACGTGTTATGCTGTGTTAGTCGACTCTTTGTATACATAAGTACGGCTGCTGTGTACATAGTTATAGATACTGCTGTACCTTGAGGAAACATGTATGTTTCCTTAAACATACATGTGTGTTAAAAATATTACAAATCAATTATCTTTCACTCCGCATCAGCTTCAATTTCATCGAAATCAACTACGTAATAAGGTTTGAGCTTGATTTATATTCTTCATCATTCTCGAATTAATAATCAGGTTCTTACTTTATTACCAACTGAGGGTAAAACAGAGCATACAATATTTAATACTCTCTACCATTGTAATTCTAACCTAACCTCACATCGCCATAGCCAAGCCCATGGCAGCTGAACAAATTTTCGAAAATCAGTATGAGAGGTACCTTTATGTTTACGTAAACTGTCCTTAGCTTTAAAGCTTAGAACGGGTTAACAAACTGGAAGCCAAGAAAATGCTAAGCGAGTGAAAGTAAATAATTATATTTTCAAATATTGGGTGGCTAACTTCAGGCGATGTTTGGTGACTGACTTCAACTCCTTGAGGATTATCTCAGGCGATTTCAGATTATCTATGTATCTTTGGAACGTTCCTGGCTTATACTACAAAGCTTAGATAGATAACGATGGCTCCCAGCTTATACTACAATACAGAGGAACATGCAGTAATTAGAGAGCTTAGATAACAACGGCTGTCTCGGTGTCGCATAAATCAAAAAGACATTAGCGACATATGTGACATAGTTTTTAAGTATTAATATTTCCGTAACACATTGTAAGTATGCACACACGAGGGATCTACCGTAAGACAGAATAAATATCAACTTCTCTCTTTCTCCAAAGATTTGACAAACAAACAATTATGTTTCTCGGTTCGTTATACATCAGCCTATATACCTGTATATACTATTTGCCTTCAGTCATATATTACAAAGTGTTCATAGGGGGTCCCGCCCATAAGAAATATAGCTCTCTTTCTGTGCCGACTCTAAAAAAGATAATTATCATCAAGACAAACATCGCGAGCTCGTTATATTATCGAGCAAAAAGAAAAAGAAAGATAATCCATACTTTGGTTTAAAAAAATAACGCGGGCTTCACGGATCTCGCGGAAAGTTACCGGATTGTGAAATATTTCTGTCGAGGCGACGGCACAACTGTCTGGTACGTTTCTGACGACAATGACGGTTACGTCGTGGAGGTAAAGAAAGGAAATAAAGATAAGAAAAAGAAAATACAGAAAACAATAAGAAAAAGAAAAATTCTCACGTCGCTGTACGCACTTGTCATTCTTATTTTTTTTTTCCGTACTCGACAATGACAATTTACACTCGGTTGCGTAAAGACGCACATATTTTTGTCCGCAGTCATTCGTCGGGTTAAACCACTTCCTAAATTTCAAATTTCTAATTCGGCTCGTCGACCGTTTTTTTTTTTGGGTTGAATGACCTGATCATTTTTACTTTTTTTTTTTATGCATGACTGCACGGAACACATGGGACTGCCTTATATGGTATATTCACCAAAATTCCTTCCCAAGGGAATTTCAATTTAACGGGATTCCCGAGCTTCTGTACTATAGGATGTCTGTTATCGTACAAAGCGAAACGTTATTGGTCGATGCGTATCGCGCGGCGACCGTTTTTCATGCTTCGTTTGCACCTGCGTTGCAGTTGCGATCTGGCATATCGATAACACTGGGTAGTATCTATTGTAAATTGTGACGGCTGTGCTAACACGATGCTGATGACATCGAAAATAGACGCGTTCCTTATCGTTCCAAGGAACTGTCAGTTCTTATCAGTAGGGTCAATTTAATGGCTACCGGTATAGAGATTTTCTGTTTGTCGTAGTGAAATACGAAAATTCATTAAAATTCGTTCGATCGCGATTACAGAAAATTTACTGCCTTTAGCCAATGGCAAGTTTCCTAGCTACATAATACACGCGATTTATTCCATCGAGTGTTTACGACTCGAAGTAAAGTTAATTTTTTTTTTCTCTTCTCTTTCAGGTAAGAAATCGTCGTGGGTCACGTGGACGGCAAACAGGCAGAACCAAGTAGTGAGTCGAAGCCGCGCAGTAGCAGGACGAGGCTCTGAGTAACGAATAACACGATCAAACGGATAATTGACGTTTGGAAAATTTTTTATTCCGAAACTTATATTATTTCCAGACGATATGTTCGAGTTTACATTTTTCTCGTTACTTTCTCTCTTTTTTAAATTCTAAACTGTTGCCGTCTCTTATTTACCTTAATTACTTTTTTACGTATATGTATATGTATATGGTATGTTACCGTATGCAGGTGGATCATATTATGATAATAACAATGATAATTCGATCAATCCCACATCGACAGCTGTAGCTAAAGAAATTATGTACGACGTGCAATGCTAGATTCTGGGAGACAAACAACAAAGACATTAAGGTGTCAGGCGCACGTGGGGCTACGGATTTAATTATAATTACGCAACTGTAGACAAATTACGCTCGGTACGAATGGAATTCTTTGAAAAGTTATTTAATGTTATCGATATGAAAGTTTGAAAATTTTACACGTCTACCTATTGCATAGTCGCATATATGTTCGCTGGATGGTTTATATTTCGTGGAGTACGATGGAAGTGATTATGATTTATAGCAATTTTTTTTTTGAAGACGATAATTAGAATTTCACGTGACTAATTAATTGTTACTTTATCTTCGTTATCAGGAATTTCTTATCGAGTACTACTTGGCTGATCCGTAGTGGAAATTGTACGGTGGGCATCAGGATGGCCTGAAGTGACTGTTAAGTCACTGTAAAATTTTTTTAAATTCAGGCATCAATGGATTAATGCTTAAACTGAGAATTTGAATCGTGATAAGGCATCTTTATGAATATTATAGAAGGAATAAGTCGACAGGCAGGTCACGTTGTGAAACACCTTTGCAATCGCGGAACGAAATTTATTCGTCATACTTGTGATTTTGGTTATCATCGAAAATTCAATAAAATAAGGAACGAATATTTTTAACGAAATAGTGAAAATTTGACACATTGAGATTCGATTGCGTGAAAAAGTTTTCAGCTTGTACAACGAGGGGAAAAGAGTATTGAAAAATGTCGATGTATTAGGAGTTCGGGCGACAGACACATGTGCCCTTGAAATTCGTGCCATATTGCGAGCCGATCGGTCCAGCAGTTTCCGAAAAAAAAAACAGCCGATTGAAAAAAAAAGTAGTTTCAAGAAAAACGCGCTTAAAGTATTTCTCACCGTTTTGATGCGACAATAGAAACTTTATGGCGCCGTTCGTCAGCCAATCCGAGACCAAGAAGGGTATCTCTTTCTTTCTCAAAGAAGTTTTATTGTCTAATAATTTATTCTGTGTCGCAAGCACGATGATATTTTCCATTGTTATCCCGAATGCATCCGCTTTGTCTTATTCGCTTAGCGCGCTGCGTAACTCGAACCTCTATTACTTCGCTGATTCTACAGTGTGTCGAGAACTTGACAAAAAATCGGAAATTGGTCACCGCGAAGTTCCCGATTCCCACGTCAAGTGGTTTATCGTACGTTAAGCGCTGCAATCGCTCGACCAAGATTATCGCGTACGAAAATGTCGACCGATTACGAGAATAATATCTCTGGTCTCGAATTCTGAAGATCGTGTCGCACCGAGAAGGAAGTTTACAAGGAAATTTCGTAGTGGCAATAAGAGGCTCTTTTATCGCAGCAGCAGACACACGGTGCATATACGTATGCAGTAATAAACGGATAACGAAGAATTTCAGCCTTGCATAAATTATGCGCAGGTGGAGATGAGAGAAGGTGACGCGTGATGATGATAGACTCTGGCTTGACGTTCTGGAAGATTAATATAAAAGTGGCGGAACAGACTTTCCTGAAGATAAGCATAAAGAGGTAGGATAAACGGCGGGAATTTTAACACGCTTTAAGTTCTGCCGCGGCGTGAATTCAATATGGGAATAAAGTGGGACGTGACGGTAGGAAGTAATGGGCGCTTTTCGTTGTTGAAAAAGTTTAACGTCGTGACACCCACCCACGCGAAACGTCATCAAGACTCTCAGGAAATTCGTCTGCTTCTTATTGAAGGACTTTTCACCTATACCTATACTCCTTTTTTCATTTTTCCGACCAATTAGGGGGGATTTGAATTCAAGATTTTTTCGATTACGATTTATTATTATTATATTTCAGAATTACTATTACGTAGGTACTGCGATATAGTGTACTGGAAAATTTTTTAATATTTGGACAAAAAATTGTTGTAACGGTGGAAATAATCATGTCAAAATTTACCTATTGATATTCTCAGTCGGTTTACTTCGTTCATCTTACTGGAACTTTTTTTTGAAAATTTTTTTTTTCCCAAATAAAAACACCATTGCTGCAGCAATAGATTTTTATTCGTTATATATGTATGGTTAACAGGGCAAGAGTAGATAAGTAGTAGTACAAGTCGAAGTAAACTATTAGGTGAATTTATGAAGAAATTTTGAAAATAATATTTATCTTGACGGGAGTTATTATTTTTCGTGTCATTTTGTTTTATCAGATACCGTCAGTGAGTCACGTTATGTATCAGTAACAAAAAAAAAAAACAAGCATCATGATTCATATTCTCAGTGCTGTCGTTATCAGACAGGTGACAAGGTAGAGAAAGATTTTTCGAAAAAGCGTTAAAGTATCCCGATGACAAAAAAACAATGTTATTTCTTTCACAAGAAAAATAAAGAGACAACCGGAATCGATAATCCTCTTCCTTTAGCTGTCAGTCTTATCAAATATATATATAAAGATGACCAAGTGGCAATAATCTCTCGTACAATATAACTGTATATATATATATATATATACGGCATACGCCACATAGGTGCAAAAAAGTCGCAATTACATTAGCAAACTGTTAACCAGCCAGGTTGTAGATATGGAAGCGTTAATCTTAAAAAATTTTAAAGCATCTTTACTCTCATTTGCATAACACCGAAGAAAACATTGTACATACAATCGACTCTTGGTATAGAGTCCTTACGTATAGTCGCGCTTCCCCTGAGCTCCCGTTCTAAGTTACCGTGCCGAGAGGGGAAGGTTCCCCCACTCTGCCGTCCTTCAGCACGCGTTAACCGGGCCCTGTCGAACGCCCGGCCTGTTGCCAGCGGAGTGGGGGAACCCCCTCCGTGTAATATGGGTCTCTCGCTAGTATCGCGTCTCAGACCCCCCAAGAGCACCAATATACAGAGTGTTGCTTAGAAAAAGAAGCAAATTGTTTCCAGGCAGCATACGATTGACACCTTAAATGTTGCTTTGCTAATTTTTCATTTTTAATAAAAATGGCCGCTTATTGCAACACTTCTTAAATAATAATATGATTGCGCGATCGAAAGTTGACCTTAAAAAAAGTAGTATACAGAGTCGCCTGGTATTTTTGAGTATTGCAAAGTTGATTTTTAAATTATGCGTTCGCAGTTAAATACAATCAAATTCACTGTCACTTTTAATTCCGTTTACTGTACTTAAACTTTAAATCCGTGTCTGGTCACTCTTGCCGTTAACTGTCCGCTTCGTAAAGCAGGCCGACGGAATGCGCATTTTTATAAGTCACGTGTCATGCTACGAAATTCGTTAAATCGTAAATGTATGCTCTATGGGAG
>JARQSV010000426.1:27014-80877 GCA_030142285.1 Calameuta idolon
TCTTATCGGTTAACGTCAAAATCTAATGTCATGGCTCGATAAAACTATAGACTCGCGAACTCTGTATACGATGATTTTTTTTTCGCGAAATTTATTTCTGCATGCTCGTATCGTTACTGTATCATCTCTTTGAGTTATCAACGATACTTTGAATACCACTCGAGACTTCATACAGCTTATTCATTTCTGGAAATCCTTAAGGCGGTTTTCATCGTAAGCGCACTTCCAAGGATCTGAATTTCGTATGCTCTTGGCGGGTGCTTAATGACGGTGGGTGGAAAATATTAAAATTACCATCCAGTTTGCAAGATATTGTAAGTGACGGTAGTCAAAATTGCACGAAACGCTTTGCATATTAAAATGACTATTTACTTATCGAGATACCTTAACTTCTAGATCGTAAAAGTGGATGAAACTTTTTAGGAGACACTTCCGTCAGCGAAAATATAACTGGAATAATTTTTAAATTTAAAATATCATAATTTTATTAATCATTCTTACCATCGTTATCTTGACAAATATTTGACGTGAAAATTACAAAATTAATCGATCTCTTTCCTTTCCCTTGTCTCGGAGACAATGCCTGACGTAGAAAATATTTCCTTTAATGGACAATATACGAGGTGCTTATCGAAATAGAAATATTGTTATTATGATCGGCAGGCGAGCCGCTTTGAGAAGCCAATGGCTCATTACGACACGAGTTATTGCTCGTTAAGAATTCGGATAAGAAGTTGCGAATCAGCGCGAAAGAGAAATGCTCGACGACGTTGCGCAATTCCTAACTAATCTGTCATTGGAATTGCGAATGTTGGCTTTGTTAAGATTTTCATTTACGCGCACTGTAGCACAGTACCTACAGTTACGACTGCATCGTTATGGCGTCTAATTCGACAAAAGAATTTCCAAAGCTAACAGACACTCTTTACATTAGCCGGTCCACATTTGGGTCACACGACGCATCTTCATTATCGAGGAAAAAAGTGAGAATTATGTGGACAGCTGGCAAACACTGGAATGGAATTGTTTGCCATTAGGCTAATACGGCTTCTTTATTTCCTGCTTAGTTTGCCCTACTTCGATGAGTAACAGTTTTCAGGCATTAGGTGGATCAAGCAGCCGTACGACGGTCAGCGTGTAATTTTATTCCCCGTTCGATTTTTGCCTCGCGATCTTAAAAATCGACGAACGACAAAAGACGAAGGAATCCGAGGATATCACGTAACAGGACTGAACACCACTTTGAAATATGCTCGAGCGGAACAAAGGCTTTTCCGTGTAATAAAGTCTACGTTGCCAGGGAATAAAGTGGAATACATAAGAGTTCGGGGGAAAAAAAAAAAATACGAAAAATGTATAGGGTGTCCAAAAACGAATTAAACATAATATTAATTCTACAATTTATACTAGTCTACCTATTTTCATGTACGAGTCTTCAATTTTTATTTTTTTATTTTTTACCTTCATCTTTTTGACAGACACCGTCATGCTTCGGATTATGTTACAGTGATACAATGGATAAGCTTGGCTGTTATCTATATAAAATTGTGTCAAATGCGCGTCGTGTTACCTATTATCTTTATACAGCCATGAACACCTGACGACATATCGTCTAACGATTGCGTGTCGGACTGTCAAACCGTGGCGAACTATGACGTCATAGATTCAACGGGACATAAAAGACTCACCCGCTATATGACTTACGCGAGCGGATTTCGTTAATTAAGGAAGCAGTGTAGAACAGACGATCCATTATTTTGAACCCTACATGATGACCTTCTCGTCGCGATAGCTCGACTTGAGCGAAACTCAGATAGTAATCTTTCGAAAAAGATAGACAAGGGAACGAGGAGGTTTTGGACAGGCAGGAAGAATTTTTTTAACGTTGGGAAATTCATATTAAAAAAAAATCCAGGGAATAAGGATTTGCATATTTTTAGAATTAAGGCTGCTTTTTTTTATATGGGAAAGCGTAGGGAATTTTCGGGGTAAGGGTTCCTTAATAGCTATCTTATATAGGGGGGCGTAGCAGTACGGAACTATAACCATCGCTATACTTCTTTAAGTCAGACTATATCCGTGTACATTTATACGCACATATATATATATATATATATATATATGGGTATTACGGGTAAATATACTGTACAGCTAATTCGTTCACACTATACCTTATGCAAGTATACGTATGCAGTAGTGCCAACCACAAAACAGTTGGTCAGTCTTTATTTCTCTTTCTATGTCTATACATCCGGTAAGTCCGTTATTTGCAAACGGATCAATACGCGGCTCCGTAGGGTTGCAGAGGGAATAACGTTACGTCGCGCACTGACTCGGACACTTCGGAAACAACGAGGGGGTCACCGGGTCGTACACGTGGAAGAATTTCTTTATGTCCCGAAGGTAATTCGTACGGTGGAATCTGAGAGGATAGAAGAAGAAAGAGATATAGAGGAAAATTCGTAGAACATCGAACAAAGGGCGGAGAAAATATATAGAGGCGAAAAGTGACACCACGTGGAGTCACCAGCAAACAATTGGAGGTGTCTGTTTTCCTGCACGTTTTCATCAGGATAATTATTCGACATTAATAAAGCCTGTATCTGTGCTCTACGGACTCGGACGGTGTCCGCATTTATTCGATTAATCCAGGTATAAAATTTATTAATGATCTGACGTCGCGGTCGTCTTCTTGGTTTTGTCTGTCGTTCCACTCGTACATTTGCAACGGCGTACTTGGGTAATGTACCAGGTGTACCTGAAGTATGGGTTATTCAGCCCGAAGGCACCATCTGAAGTTAGCACGTCTATCTGATTGTTACAGTAGTACCAACCGTTTGGTTCGAATGACCGGGTATATTGTCAAATAGATTTGCCGGGGTTTTTTTCTTTAGATTTTTATAAGAATCTTTCAACGGCATACGGGTTCACCGTTTTATCATTATGCCTTATCTTTTATTTATTTCTTCCTTTGTTTCCTACCTTCGTACGATACACGTGTATCTTTTATCCGTTTTCTAAATTTATCCGTCACGTGTGTGTTTTATTGAAATACGGAATAACGGATTTACGTAAGGTACCTAACGTATATAGGAATTTAGGGATTGGTAATAATAATAAAAATGATATAGGGGCAGTTCACTACGCCGATCCCGGTTACGAGTATTCGATCGAATTGCATGTTACCGTCCAAGTAGGGTGAAATTGGCTATGACTTATGGCGGGAAATTTTGAATGTCAATAAAAAAAACATTGACGATCAATCAAAACTGAATCTACATGAATTTTGTCTTAAAGGAGCAGCAATGACTTTCTTATATAGTTTTGCAGGTGTTTCTTTTTTTATAGCGTTTTTGCTCCTGTAAGGGATTGGTTCACTGCTGAAAAAATTTGATAATGATTTAGCAATCCACGAAAAATGATCGATCGATAACCTTGAACAAACAAGGTGATATTTCGTGAGTCATATGGCTTCCTGCTTTCTTTCCAGTTGCTGTTAGGTCACGCTGCATTTCCAGAAGAGCTATTTCCGGCGACACTATCGCTTCCCGGCCACTCCCGATACGTGACTGTGAATTTGCCAATAGGAATTTCGAGTTCGTATCTGATAGGGGAGACGATCACGCCTTGAATCGATTTTTTTTCGGGGTTGGCTACAGGCATGATAACAGAACCAGCTGAAGTTGGTCGCGAACGAATGATATCGTTAATTTAGGCAGGGTGGGTTCGTTAAAAAAATTAAAGATTGCGAACCTCGCGATGTTAATAATTTTATTACACTTTTTTTTTTTAATGTTGCCACACTGCTCTGATTTTTGGAATCAACCAGCTCCGACCAGCTGGTCGTGATCAGTCGTGATCAGCTGGTGCGATTGTCGTGAAAAAAAGTCTTCCGAATACTAATGAAATCATTCGTAGCTTCAATTATCAAGATTATCTTTATCTTTTTTTTTTCTTTATTTTTTTGTCTCGAAACTCTGATTGGCTCATTGCCAGACAGTCTTAATCAAGTTATACGTATTTTTTTATTCGTCGGGTACAACGATTTTTCAGGCTGTCTTTTGAAAAAACTACGAGCACACGTGAGGTTGTGTGATAACGCAGATAGTTTCCGGTAATCTTGTAATGATTACAAGGGACGGTATCGCGATGTGAAGCTGCTATTTAATAACGATGAATATTTCCTAATGACGTTGGAACAGTTATTGGAAACCGAGGAACTAATTTTATTGATAACGTATACGTTATCAGTCCGATTGGACTCTCTGCTTGATAGTAAATTCCGAAAATTTATCGTTACGTAACGACGCTCTTAGCCGCATAGACAAAGCCTTACGTTTCGTCGCTCTATGACTCAAATATTCCAGTGTCTTATTTTTGTATATTTTTTTTTTTTTTTTAATCATCGTTTCTGTTATCTTGAAATTTTACACAGGTTAGCCGAGTTCTACCATGGGAATACTTGCATGCGTATCGAGTGTGTTCCTTGTTACCGATGCATGATAACACCGAATTATCCATATGGGACATGCAGTTCTCTATTCAACCTCCCCATATGGCAGCGTCACCTGACAGAACCGTGACAGTACCTCTGGCGGTGTAAATTCCGTCATGCCGATAAAACAGTTTCCATCTTTACGACACTGTACATGCACTATATATACTACCAGGAATCATATGTGTACGGTTGAAACACGTTGCGCCCATCTTTCGCGGTCTTGAATTTTATTTATTCGGGACACCCTATAGACACACTGTAAAACCGCATCTCGGCCTGCATCGCCTTGCTCTCTCGTCCTCTCTCTTACCAAAAAGACCCCAGAAGAGAAGACCGCGTCGCCAGAGAGAGAGAGAGAGAGAGCTGGGAGTATATTAAATTATATACCGGGTGTACTAAAAAATAAATAGTACTGCGGTTGATTGATGTCGTGAAAAAATAAAGTTTCATAAGCACCGTACGAACTAGAAAAATGTCCGGTACTATACTATAGTCAATAAATGATACGATTGACGCTTAACATTCTAGGAACATTTTACACGCTAAAATACAGTTCGCATGTGTATAGTATAGCGATTTACGTTACAGTGCTCTTAATTCAAGCGCCACCTTGTATATAGACAGTGGTTAGTTTCGCTGCTGGTAGCCTTTCAAGCTGCAGTTCACAGTCCGTCGTCGTATGGAAGGGGAACGAACCGTACTCTTTTCTCTATACGATCCTCGCCTTATACTATAGTACATCAGCATTGTACAGTATATACCGCGATATACTGTAGATCGTTATATCCCTGAATAGCGTTGCGCACTCTGCTATATACATACGTTTATAGTATAGCACGCGTTAGTCAGCTATAGTGTGATCCTATTCTATCCAACCCGATGCTAGTCAGTGCTTGCGGTACGTGCGGCGTGCAAGAAGGCGCTGATGCGCGCCTTACGTGTGTTTTTAACGTTCGAGTCAACCCTTGAAAGTTGGCATAATTGCGTAATATCAGTGTAAAACAAAGGATTAATCGGCCCGAGCCACGAGGGAAATACGGTGAATCGTATATGGGAATCGTTAAAGGGAATTTTTCATGGGCCCTAGGATTATTCATAGGTATTATTTTTATGTACAGTGTGTATATATATTTATGTGTATATTATATATACATATACATACATATACATATACACACACGGCCATAAGTAGTTACTCACTTATATGGGAATAACACGGAGAGCTCGTGCTCGCCCTCTTTGCACTCGGCTAATTAACGGAAGTCAAAGTTCAATTGGTACTGTGGTGTGCTTTCTATCCCTGTACGTAAACGTCTTCTAATTGGAGTATGTCACGAGAATGATAATTAGCCACGAGCTGTGATTTGTAGGCGATCGCGAAGTTTCGCATGAGGAATTTGCCAGGAGCAGAGAGCTCGAGGGTATCCTTGTCTCCGTTGATCAGTAACTTTTGTATCAGATGGGATCTTGTCGTTAGTCAACAATGCCATCGTGTTTTAAGGCGTCACTGTGTATACGACAGATAGGACGTATCGATACACAACCATATGTACGTGCACGTGTAGAAAGCCGAATCGCTCATGTCATTCTTATTGTAATTGTCGCTAATCGAGTACGTCGCTGTATTACGCGGAAGAGGCAATATTTCTCCTAGCACGCGAAGAGCTTACGTAATGCGAACGACGGTCGGCGCCGGGACGCGAACCGCATCGCGGATGTATGACTGAACGTCTGATCACGACTAGACGCCTGATCGCAGTAAATTGAACTGTAATGAGGCCGACGGATAATTTTGAAAATAATCGATAATCGGTCTCGGGCGTTTCGTATTGTTACGAAGATGAACGTCATTCTTCGTACGAGAATACAGGCGCACGCTGTTACGTAGTAAAGTGCTCGTTAACGTATCTTTGGATCTTTGAATATTTTTTTTAATGCTTCACGAACTTTACGCGAATTTCTAACGAAGAATTCTCTTTTATGGTTTCTTAATGGACGACTAATATCCTTGGTCGATTAATCATTCGAGGCGTCCTTAGGAGCTTCCGATATTCAAAAGGCGACGGGGATTCCGATAAAGAAAAAAGAAAGCGAAAAATTCTTAGATAAGAACGGGAGGATCAAGGCGTATCCGTAATCGGAGTGGAATCGTTAATCCTGAGGAACAGAGGGACTCCTGGAACATCGTCGACGAGGAAACTCGTGCTCGAGCCACGTGGCTCAGCCCGGATGACGGATTATCAAAGTTTGCATACGTCCTCGAGGATATCCTGGGGCTTTCTTTATTTTTCATTTTTCTCTCGCACAATCTTACTGTCACTTTTCTTTCGAACTTGGCGCCGTATCCTTCGTCCTTGTGCTCGGCTACCACGAAGCTCCTTTGAAATCCTTGTAAACTTAGGCCTGGTACACTCCCCCTCGAGATTGCTCGTCTAACGTCCGGTAACGAAAGATTATTTTTTTTATCTTAAATATACATACCGGGGGCACCAGGGTGCGATAGGTACGTGAGTGCACCACGTGGTGGCGCGATACGATATGACGTGTACATACATGCAGTGCTGTATGTATATATAATATAAACAAGTGCAAGTACCAAGTCTGTATACGAAGGACGATGTACCGTTATCTCAGTTGTCTCGTTATCTCCACGACTTAATTCCACTTTTGTTTAATTACGCGTATCTATACGCGACTGCGTAATCATGTGCATATATAGTAAAACGTCTTTTTAGAATTTTGACGTTACTCCCAGTAGTCGTAGACGCGGGTTAGTTCCGCTCTTGCTTCCAGTTCGGTGTTGACCAAGTATTGAGTCGGCTTAGTAGATTTCAAGATTTTTCGTCGCCCGGTATATGTTATACGGTATATATAGATATAGGATTTAGGTAGTTGAAAAAGGGCACAAGGGCGCCTGCCAGACGGCAGGTGATGACCGAAGCCACAGGGGTTTCCAACAGCCTCCAGAAATTAGCTGTTAACCCTGATACCAGTTCTACCTCTCGCTCCCCCAACCATCCCTTACCAGGATCTCATCCCCAAGAGAGACAAGGATACAACCCTGAAATTTACTGAACCTTCACCAGGTGCGAGAGTCCATTCGCAGCGTGCCGGTTCTTGGAGTCGTTTCGGGACGCGTTATATTGCGTTAAATTAAATGTATTTTCATTTCTCTCGCACCCCTTTGCTCCTATATATATATATTTCTGGCTTGTTACTATATTCACGTTTCACGGTGCTTGACGTTTCTTGGACTGCTTCACTGTGCACGCGGATACGTATTGGAGTCTCGGCGACTCTCTGTGCTGTGAAATTTTTACTGGTGTCTCCTTGGCACCTTAAAGCCTGGATCACGGGTCGCTCAAATAATATATACCGTGTTCACTTTCACTAGACTCGCGCGTAGAGAAGGACGTGTCTGTCTCGTTGAAGTGTTTGAGAGATAAATGGAATTGCTTTCGCTTTTCAGAAATAGTTCAAAAAGGTACCGACCGGTTTGAGTGGCGCTGCACGAGACATTCGCAGGCTTGAGTGTCTCTGTACGGCAAGAGGTCTGGTGATAAGAAGAAGATGAGGACCGAACGCGCGTTATCAGTAGGATATTATCGCGTGGTGTAAAGGACGAGAAGAAAAGAGTAACGATGTAGTTTTGAATTTTTCCGAAATCGTCAAAAAAGTAACGAACTGGTTATCGAGGCATTTTCAAATATCGTATAATAATTTCGAAATAGTCAAAAAGTGACAAGTAATCCTGATATCGAATATCTGTGAACTCGCCCTAATAGTAACGTGCGCGTAACTGGACCCGTGATATATTATGGCCAGGTGAGTTAATGTACCATGTCTCTTATCCTTTTAATGCAAACGAGAAGCAGTGAAAATAATTTTTCTTCCTTCAAATTATTGCGCCGTTTAATAACAGCGCCATTGAGCACATACGCTTCAATTACGAGTTGGCAAAATAAATTAATAAGCCCTCCCATTAGGCCGTGCCTATAATTGACGATGGCTTTGGCTCACCTCGTCTGCTAATATACTGGCAGCTCGGCTTTTAATGTGGAGCCATAGGCGGGGGGAGCTGGGGGGGCAAAATGCAACCATCAGTGTATATATATATATATATAGTCTACATATAAAGTCATGAAATATATAACTACACATTGATCGTATATACTTCATGAGTTCGCAAGTTTCATGTAAGCGCCGATAATTAGCGTTGCCAGTATAGTCTCTTATATAGCGCAGTCACTCGCTTACTTGCGTATTACTGGGAATGGCTTGAGGACCTTAAGTCATTAACTTTATCGATAACCCGCTACTCCGTTCGCGGTAACTTCTCCAGTGCGCTCACCTGTCACTCACTGACTTCTGAGTGGCTCTCTAAATAATTCGTAACCCGTGCTGTCGTTATATTTAAGTGCGTCCCTGATCAGCCTGAAATTCCAAATACAGCAATGAGGCTCGTTGCGAACGCACCTTGACTCGTGTGGATTCCGTGGGAATACTTTAAATTCAAATTTGATTTGCCAGTCTTTTAATTAATTTCTTTGTTTGTTCAGACTCCGAAAATCAGGTCAGGATCGTTTCGTAAGGAATGCTAGAAGTTTATCAGGTTCAGAAACTTAAATGACGATCAGCGTTATGTGATTTTTTTTTTTTTCCTATTCGGTGAAGTGGTAGAACTGTGCGTGCAAATCAGTCGTTACGTTAGCGCGTGAAAGCATCGGGCGCAGAAAGTCAGATAAAACGGCAGTGGGGAGGCTGTTAATATTAAAATGGCACGAGGAAGTAAAGTCTTAAAACGAAATGTGTTCTTAAAATGATCATGAGTAGCAATATCGGTAATAATCGTGGCAATGCTGGCGGACGAAAAAAACTTGACACCGCGGTAGGAAGTTGCTTTGATAGGAGAACTAAAGAAAAATTTATTCGTCGGCGGTCCTAAATCAGATAAATTTTGACACCGCGGTAAAAAGTTGCTTTGATAGGAGAACTAAAGAAAAATTTATTCGTCGGCGGTCCTAAATCAGCTAAATGTGTGTATGAAGATTTTATGAAAAATCTCAGCGCTGATATCAATACGTAGAAGAGTTTTTGGAAATCGTCGTTTTCGTGGGCAGAGGTGGCAGGGAAAAATTTAAATTAGTAAAACGAGTCATAAGAGGCGATGGAAATTCGCCCGGAAGTAGGTAAATGAAGATAATTATTTTTGAGAACACGTAATCTTTTCTGATTAGAGCAAATTCATTGTTAATGGTTTCGAGGTGCATGGCATTAAATGTTATCGTAAAATTAATATTTATCCATGGGACAACGAACGAAATGGTATAATTGGACATTTTGTTAAAAAAAAAAAAACCTTCGAGCCAGTGCATATAAATTGGGATTGGAAAATACGTTTAACTTCCAAGCAAGACAATGATCCAAAATACACTGTATAATTTATTGAGCTATGAATTTTTTATAGACTCCCCACAGATTGCAAAAAACCTCCACAATCCGCAGATCGTAATCCAATTGAATATTTATGGGCAGAAGTAGAAAAGCGTTTGCGTCGGATTACGAGCGTAAGAACATTAGAGGAAAAATAGTGGGAAGCTCGGAATGGGAATTGATTCTGAATTCACGAAAAAAAATTGATCGCCTTATTATTTAAAAGCAATAATTAAAGTAAACGACGTACCTACCGAATATTCTTAAATTGCATATTATTTTCATTGCTCGAAATATAACACAAGTACGAATTAATTCGTGACCTGATTTTGTGAGTTGAAACAAAAAAAATTTATTTAACGACTGTTACGTCGAATTTGGATTTACAGTATTCCCATATAACGTTAATGAGTCAAGTCACGTTCGCAATGAACCGCGTTGCTGTATTTGAAATTTGAGGTCGATCGCACAGACATTGAACTTAACGATGGATACGAATAATTTTGAGAGTCGCTGTACCTATAAAACGTATATCGGTATTGCAGGGTTGTCGTTCTGAGTGACTTTCTTCAATAAATTGACAATTAACGGTATTGATGTTATCAAAGTATTACGTAAGGCACCGTAGGCTCTTTTCTTAATGAGGTCACTGTGAGTAGTGGTAGGAATGAAAATTAAATTAAAAAATTATAATTAAAAAAAGTCTTACTCCGCGATTTAATGTCATTAGTTGAGAACGGTTCGATCAGGTGTTACACATAAACCAATATGAGACGTTTTCGATTATCCAGAGAAAAATTAATTATCGAAGAGACTGTGTATCGTGCGGTATCGGTCGCTGATATAAAAGTGAATTAAAACGGTATTAGAACGTATAAAAATTATTTAATTGATAATAATTATATAATAATAACCATACGACCTCGTTTTCTCGCGGTGCAATTCCGGCATGATCGATCGGTAATAAAGAATTGCGATTATTGTTCCGACATAAAGATTAAGGCGGCTCCGCAAGGTGAGCGCAGTTCGCGTTACGCGTATCTTCGTTAAGTTACGCCGCTTCCTTAGATCACCTGAGAAAGGCTCGAGAAGTCTTTCCAGCTCGCTGATTGCTCGATTGTGTTATCGCATTAACAAACAGTGAAGTTTGTTATCAGGTCTTAGTGTCAATTTTTAACAATAATTAGTACCGTATCAATTTCATTTAAAGACGCGTTGCAATTCCACTGCTTGTTTATATACACGTGCGAAGGTCTGCTTGAGCCAGTCCAGGTACAGTCTGTGTATCGGTAAGGTCACTCCGGTACACTCTGTTAAAATATTATCGGTATTGCATAACACTTAGCGCTTTGATACGTTTAGAAGTTATCACTGTCAATTACACTTTGAGATTATATTTTCATGCGAATAACAGCATACCTCTTTGCCAATTGCAAATTAAGTTATGAAGTTGGTATCATTGGGCACTCGCAATTGGATTTTTTGGACTTTTTTTTTGGGTTCCATAACGATGCTTACACTCTTAGGGATTTGGTCGTTTTACCAGGGAAGTTTTATGGGAATTTTGAAAATTCGTATTTTCATCGATTTCGACGTAATCCTCGAATTTTCATTTTGACATCTGGTATCCTTGTCGCTTCTTTTCGACTCATTTTACGATTCATATGATTAATTAAACTACAAGAAATTTTCTGTAACTTATGTCTGTATCTTTGTTTTTTTTTTTTTCGAAAACTAGTTTCGGCCTACGAGATCAGTAATATTTATTCCGACACGTGTATTGGCGAAAAAATTCATTTCCACTTCACCATGAGGTACAGTAAGTGGCATGAGTTATAATGATTACAGGAGAATTACCGATAAGATAATGAGACACGGGATACCGTAGATCGAGGTGTCTTCATAGAGGAACGATCGAGAGGAGATCAGTGAAAATTGATAGTCGAATCGAGCAGAATCACTCTAATCAATATTCATACTGTAATCATAGTTAATTTTAATTTTTCAATAATTTTTAAAAGGATAAATTCATATCCAAAAACTTAATTCGACTTTATTTGTTTTTTAACACGTGGTAAAATATTTGTCGTCAATACGCGCGTTGACGTTAAAAGCGTGTTAATTTACGGCGCTCGTACGTTGAAACTGTTCGTGTTATGAAAAAAAAAAAAGAAATAGTACATAAACTATAGAAATTTTTCCCTGGTTTAATTTATTACGTAACTGGTTGTATCATAAGATCAAAACGAAAATATTGTCAAAAAACTGTTTTCGGCCATTTTTCCAATATCGCGGAGCAACGGTAAAATACGAAGTGGCAAAATAAAAATTCGAAAAGCGCATCTAAAAGTCTATTGAATTGCAAAATATGACAATTCGCGCAAACCTTCCACGTGACTATATTTTTCAGCGTCAAATGACTGTACTACGTAATCTTGGATAGATAAGGTTCCCATAGAATTGCTTTGCAAGTGAAATATTTTAAAAGGTTCCTAATCCTTTGTCGGTAACCGTTGGGAAACCAGGGAAGGAAGGGCTAAGGGACAGACGCCGTATTTGTAAAGGAAAGGAAAGCAGCGTTCTAAACTGAATGTTCCGTCACGTTTCTTACTGGCATAGGGCCAGTTTGAAATCTTTGCTCTTGATGCTTTCTTCCGTCTTTTTATCATTCCACCCACCTCCCTCTATCGTTACCCCACATATGTTACCAACCAACAGAATCAAATTCTCTGGGACGAAATCCTCGGGATGCTCGCACGTTTGCTAATTTTAATCCAGTCTCTCTCTCTCTCTCTCTCTCTCTCTCTCTCTCTCTCTCGCTCGCTCTCTCTCTCTCACAAGAAAGATTCTAAGAGCAGCCATGACCGCTGCTTGTCTCGCGAACATCATCTTCTTCCTCTTCGTCTGAATGACTTACGTTTACTAGGAGTGAAAATTAAATCCCATCTAAAATTCCCAAGAATTCGCGAAATCGTTATTCCTCTGCACGAATCAGCAGTTATTATGAATTTCGCGATATCGCAAAACCAGCATCGTCTCTCAGTTATATAAAATACATGTTTCCGAGTATCTAGATTTCTCGGTAGTTACCCCAAGGTTTTTTTAGCAAGAAATTCTTCTAAGCAATGTCCATTGATACTGGTATAACGCTCAAGTTATAAGAGTTCTTCGTCTTTCTTTGATTTTTTTTTTAACAAAAAAAAAACTATACAAAATCCTTCACGACCGTTCAGGAAATTACGCCTCGACGGCGCAGCTCGATAGGACGTTACAACAAAAACGGTTGGTAACCTTGATAACAATCGATTCAGCCTCATGGATGAGTTAACGGGGTGAAAGGTGAAATCCGCTAGATAGAAGGAAGCAGCTCGAGTCACTTGTTGATTCCGATACACTTTTTCGCGTATGTCAATTAGTCATTTCAATGCAGCGACACGTGCTACGTACGATTAGCCATGAGTTGAAATTGTTATTGAGAAATTTTGAAATTTTGAAATTATTACGAAACGCACTATAGATTTTACGCACTTACGCTCGCACGTAAATATCTATAGACGTTACGTATGTTGACTCTCGAAGAATTCACGCGGAAACGAACATCTGGCGTCAGCCATTATTTCTTGAAGATTCATTAACCGCGAATTCTTCTTCAGAGTCACGTTAGTAATTCTTAGGGAAAAGTATTCTGGAGTGTGATAAGAGAAATTGATACTTCACAGTGAACGGGACCGTTACCGTTATCCTTGCATCCAGCCACATCCGGTCCTCCTCAGTTGCTTCCTTCCTGCTCGCCATTAACAGCTCCGCGATGTCCTTTCTCTTCCGAATAGACAGCCTGAGTCACACAGGGAAAAATTGAGGTCCAGTCAATCTTTATTATCCGGAGGTTCTCGGAACCAGGGAAACACCCGAAGACAAAAGAAATACGTGCTGCGGAAACAAGGAAAATTTGCACCGTTGTCAGTCACGAGGTTGCCGATTCGCTCTTATATCAGCTGACATAAGAGAAGCAGTTCCCTAAAATTTGGGAATTTCCTATCTTTACCGTGAGTGCGAGAGAGACGCACCGATGCGTCGGCACGCGTGTAAGAGAAAGACAGACATATACCGCAGCCCAGAATGATGCTTTGGCTGCCCCTCAAAAATCGTTCGGTAACGGTTTGACGTACCGAAAAGATCTAACGATCCTTTCAGTAAAAAATCTAAATTTTTGTATTTGTAAACTAATAATTGCAAAAGAAAAATTTTCAAAATTGAAATGTTCTTTTCGAATTAAGATTACGCACAGGGTCGATCCGTTAAAAAATGTAGAAGCTGCATGGCGGATACGCCCACCGCGACGCCGGCCTACCGGATGTGCTCTGACATATTACAATACGTTATACAGGACCGTGTGACAGATGACGTAACTCCGTTCCGCTTCGTTACAATGGTATCCTTTATGATCTACGCGCCGGCGTCTCGTACTGGCGCACGTTATTCGCGCGGTCACAATTTCTCAACGGCAACGTCGCTCTTTGTCCGTCATTAAAACAGAAACACGTATTACGGTGGAGAAAAAAAGCGTGTCTGTTACGCAAGACAATACAATAGACCGTGCTCGGGGGGTTTGTTGAACTCGACGAAACAGTTGCTCATTTTTTGACAGAGAAAGACGTTTTTCTTACTCGCCGGTCAAAACGACGCAGACGCTTCTGCGTCTGTTTCCTTTGGCGTCGAGCTCGAGTAAGGTCGAGCGACGGCCTTCGTCGATTTTAGACGTGTCTTTCGTCATCATCTAGACGATTGTATCGTAGATGCACGTAAAATCAGCAGATCATTAATCCACGTTTTGCATCGCTACAGAGCTTTTCAATCTTTGGTCGGCACTGCGTTTTTCATATACTTCGATCACAAGCATTCGTAAATTCTCGACCGATAACGATAACAGATCGTGGGATGAGACGTAGGAGAAAGTGGGCTGATATCGGCCAATACAAAAGTGGGTAATACCCGGCGACCAGTTAATTATTCATTCTCGTCGCCCAGATTCGAGCTTTGCTCCCCTCCGAACCTACTGGTCTCCGATTATCAGAATCAAGAATCCACTAAGCTCGTATCGGTTATTGATGCCAAAGACAAAGACAGAAAAAAAAATAATTATCACCCGTATCCAAAATTTTGATACAATCTTTAGATATTTTTATCTTTTCGTTTCATTATCATATCGGTTCGTGTCAGATGTACTTTTCGTTACGTGGTAGAATACAAATTTTTCGCTTTAAAATCCGTCCGATGAAATGTGATCCTCCTGACTTCGTTTTTGGATTATTTCGTCGACCTACTCGACCTCCAGTCAGCGTCATCCGTCCCACTGACTAAAAGGAGCTAATGTAAATTTTTTGTTTAAACTCAAAAATTTTAATAATCCGCCATTTACCCGGATTAAAAATCATATCCACATTTTCGCGCATATCAGATTTTCGTTTAAAAGTTTCCTGTTATCTAAAGTATCTATATGAGTTTCAAGCTCGGACGGTCGGCATTCGCCTATTCTCCTACGATTTCTACTTTTGAATGGAAATAGCGCCGGTCGGTTTCCTGTCCTGTCTACAGTCTCTGTAGCCTAGTGTCAAGGTCTCGTTGGAACTGAATTGCCTGCAGCATTGATTGTTGAGTATGGTAATGGCAATGGTAATGACTAAACCATATTCTCCTATTGTGGAGTCTCTTGGCTTTAGAATTTAGCTGTACCACATAGATCACATAGATCATAGATACATATGGGAATAACTAGACACCTGATGATGTAACTAGAACCTCCAGGAAGAAGACCCATTACTTCGAGAGATCGACCAGTCCGTCGACTGACGTTTATTATTTTAGGATTTTCGAAAATAATTCTCTTTTTATCACCATTATATATTTTCCTATACTTTATCGCCGCAACGCGTATCTATCGTCGATCTGCATACATGAATCATTGGAATTTCGCAAGCATCGCGAACTCATGCAGGTTTTACGAGCGGCCAAGCGTATAAGTGACCTGATCGACGTACGCGATCGGTCGTAACGACTGCGATAAATCAATCGGCAAACTTTATGAGACTTGATTCGTCATTGGGAACTTTGTGCCGATCCTCAATGTCGATAAGATCGAAAACGAGAGAAATAGTTCGAAACAAATCGAATTGTTGGAATAGACAATAATTTTTAGTACGATTGATTTTATGCCGGCATATATCGTATTACGTATGATTTATTTATCAGAAGCTACTTCATGCGTTGTATCGAGATCGAATGTTTACGGATCACGGATAAAATCCTCCACCTTACGATTTATCGTCATTCAATAACAACCGCACCTTCTCGGATACGTACCCGATTAAATATATACAGATACATGCATATACAATTAAAATAATGGTATAAATATTAAATTTGGATCTTCTGTACTAATTAGTCAAAGCGTTCAAAATCTGTATATGATTACATTGTGTATAGAAATTAGACTCTATTGTCATTAAATATGGATTTAATTGGAGGGATGAATTTACCGTTGGGTCGTTTGTGTTCAGAAATTTTAATACGAGGAGGACAGTTCGTGAGACTTTGATATCAATCTCGCTGTTCGACGTTATAGCGATATTTCCTTATAGCATTTATATCACTATGCAGAACCAGCTCTGTCATCTACACGTGTCTCTGTCTACGATCGTTTACTCATAGACCGCTGTGATAAATTGAATACAGGCATGTTATCGATGTAGGGTTAGCCAATACGAAAGCACCAGCTGAAGTCAGTTTTACCATAGAAATCAAGTATATTAACTTCAAACGGTCTTTTTTGGTCTGAACAACCCTATATATTTCCTTTATCCTTTATGGGTTCACATAATCCTATATCAGGTTATTTAAGTTGTATCAACTGAAGTTGACTTTATTATAGAAGTTAAATGGACGGATTTCAGTTGGTGTGTTTGAGCTAACCCCATGTGTATACTATATGTTTATATACAGAGTGGGACATTTATACGGCGACCAGGTCGATGTTTTCGGAAAAGATGCCAGATTTAAAAAAATATTTCAGACAGAAGTCGTGGGGTTTCAAGGGAAACGGGAAATTCCGTTATTGAATTTCTACGTGCAGGCGTTAAGGTAATTCGAAGGTCGAATTTCATTTTTTTCTATGGGACGATACAATTTTTTTTTCGGAAATCAAAAGAGCATTTAATTTTGGGTATGAAAACACTAGTACACTGAGTCATTAGGAATGATTCTAAATTGATAGATTATAAAGTATTTAAAAAATACGAAAAAATATTCATTCTAGGTAGCCAACGTGCTTACCTGGGGCACATTGTGAACGCGGCTTAATGCGTAATTTGACTAGGGCCATTAGCTGGCTAGGTACGCGCTCCATTAGGACTCGAAGTGTAGTAGTCGACTCGTGAATAGAATAGTTTCCAGGTAACGAAGAGAATGGATAATTTTTCCTTAATTTTTGGAAAAAAATATCTTTAAAATATCTCATCACCTGGCAATGTTGGATGATTAGCGCACTTGTACTTTTAGACTCAAAATTGAATGCTCTTTTGACTTCCGAAAAAAAAATTGCATCATTCCGTTGAAAAAGCTAATATTGATCTTCGAGTTACTTTAACGCTTGCACTCTTGAGTTTGTTTTTCACATCTATTATCAATTTCGAAAAGAATCGATCTGGTCAGTATAAATGCCCCACCCAGTATATATGTATATCGTTTTCTTATCTTTGTTCTACTGTGCAAATGTATTTTCTTTCTCTTTCCTATTGCTATCGATACAAGGATTGATAATGCTACTGTCAGTGGACACTAAGCAATAATGCTTATGTATTATTTTTTGTATTGACTGTAGTCGAACCACGTGCTTTTTTGACAGTTCGCAAATAATGTAATCCTTAGCAAATCGTAAGCGGTCAACATTGACAGATAATATATATTTCAGTGCAAAACCACGCACGTGCATTCCTTGCAAATAAATGTATGCAGAACGACGCTTAACTTGCCAGAGACTAGATTATTTTCCATCTGTTAAAAAAAAAGCACATTGAACTCGTGGATAGACTATAGGTAGACAATATGTAGTAGCTACAGTGGAAGCAACTATAACACGTGGTTACGTGTTAGCTGGCGCCAACTATCATATTTCGAGATTATCTAGTCCAATCCGTGGGAAAGTTACGTATCGTGTTATTCAATGGCGAACCGCAAATTTTTTTTTCAATTTGCAAAATTATCTTTACGATTGCGCATTGTACTGACACGTGCAACAATATCTTTCTTTCGTACAATTTTAATTGTTATACGTCCAATGTGCGTAGAAACAACATTTGTTTTACGTACGCATTTCAAAAGGACTTTGAAATGAGTTTTTCATTCGTATCTTCATTCGTTTTTACGAGCGGGATCATCCTTTTTCTGTTTACTATTGGCTCTTTCAAAATTCCTGACCCACGTCAATCGTTCTTGCCGATAGCTACTGTAATATAACGTAAGGCGTCACGGATCGGAGGTCGGCGCCAGACTATTTTTCTTACTCGCAATTCTTACCGCTACTATCATGCGCGGTGATAGGAGACTGGACGGCGATAGGGAAAAAGTGGAGAGGTGACGCCAATTCTTGATACGGGCCGCGTACAAAATATATGCGAAATATATTTTATTGGAAATTAAAATTTTAAATAAAATATATTTTTTGGCGCGAAAATTATCGGTGTGCATTGAAGTAAATAATTTTTGAAAATATTCCGAATATTTTATTTACATGAAATTCATATAATTATGCATAAGAATAATTGTGCCCATAGGCACGCAGGGTGACACATTTGACTGTCATTTTGTCCACTGCAATTCCGTGCACCTGCGCGAGTGCGTTAAGTCTGTCCGCAAATGCGCGCAAATAGATCCGCCAGTTTCGTCAAACGTCTCGATATTTTTGGTCCAGATTTCACGTGCTCTATATTATTTGCTATATAGCTTAAGTTATGTGATCAGGTATACGAAAAAAATTTTTATACGCAACACGCAGAATGTTATTTTGAATATTTTTTTGTTTTATTTTTTCTCCAGCCCTTTTCTATACTTAGGAGAGAAAGAGAGAGAGAGAAAAAGCTTTTCACGGCCCAATTAACGAGGAGCTAGGTAACAAACGAATTTTGAGAACTGCCTTGAATGGTCCCAGTGACTTACCCACCAAAGAATCTCGCCACTAAAATAACTGCGTGACGTTCTTCCGGCGTTATACAAAACGCCCACGATTCTTCGTTAATCCGCTAGGCCTACGAAATAGTGAAACGAAGCGTAAGAGCGAGAGAGACGACGAAGAAAGGAATAAAGGAAAAAAGATTTTTTAAATAATAAAAAACAAGTATATCCAAATCAAATGACTTATGTTCGTTACAAAAATCCTCTAAACGATAAGACATAGCTTCTGCGCATTCGTATTAACAATTATCATTTGGATAACGTAGTAATTAATGTCGCAAACTTCTCAAACTGATGATTTCAATTACACTGGAAAAAAAATATACCATGATCGTGAAGCCCTTATCTCGCGGTTTTTATTTTTGGTCCCGCGTACGAATAGAGCATATGAAATAAATTTTCAAAAAAAATTGATTAAATAAATTCCTCTTATTTACCGTGCGAGTAAAATGTCAACGAAATTCGTTAAAAAAAAAAAAGAAAAAAAGAATTTTTCAATACGAATTCAAAAAATGCCAAAAATTCCCAATTCGCATAATTCTTTCGGTTTTTGGTTAATTATTGCAAGACCGATGTCAAAATTATTTTTAATCTCCCAGAATGTGCGGTAAATTCTGCTTTTGGAAAGAATTTCTGTCAAAATTCCATTTTTAACGATTTTCGTTGACATTTCACTCATATGATAAATAAGAGGTCCGGAGTCCTCTTAACTATTGCCACTAGTTTTTTTTTTTTTAATTAATCATACGCACACACATGTGTATCCTATATACAGTGTCGTCAATCACACGAATCTTGTTCTGGCCATAGAAAATCAAATGAACAGACTGAAATTCACTTAATGCAATATTCCCAAATAACTACGTACGTGCGTTTAGCTTCGTTATAATTCGAATCGTAATTTACCGCGAAAAAAAATCTTTCCATAAATATTCCCGTATATTCCATAGCTTTCCAAAATTAGTTTTCCCAAAATTTTTTTTTCCCTCGTCCATATCTCTCAACGCGACAAACATTTTGCCATCCTGGCTCATGCGCGCTCGGTGCAGTTTGAATTCGCAATGCAGCCAAGACTCGCAGTGGCGCATTGCACGACGCTAATTCTGATTTATCGCAATGCATTTTAAGAGCAAAACATAACGCTTTCTCGCTCCCCCATTTTTCAGTAATGAAATTTTACGCGGTAATACACGCCATAGACACACATATACATACCTTACAGCTTCCAGTTATATGTCACCGATTACGTTTTCCCTGGAAAGTTATAAAATCATCCACGCTCAGCAATTCCGCTCGTCCAGTAAAGGTCAGCTTATATTTCACTGAAATACAAAAACAGCGATCTTTTAAAACTAAAAGGCAACACGGCGTCGTTTGATCCGCACATAACAAAAAAAAAAAAACCAAATAATTTCATTAACCCATAACATCTTCACTTCCGGCCACTTTCGCCATCCGCGTCTTTGTCCCTAGCCGCCTCTCTGCGAATCGTCCATTAGCCTTCCCGGGACTATTTTCTTTTTACGTTACCAGAAAACACAGGGACTCGGACGGGCTCGTCAGTTATTACACTACGTCATAGAACATTAGCATGCTGTAAGCCCAAGAGACACTATCGAACACAAAGAAACCTGGACACACATACCTGAACATAGTAGCAGGTAAATGTACGACGGTAATGGCACCTAGTAAAAATGCCCGTTAATGACTAAGGAGAAAGCAATTAACCTCGCAACGATCTTTATTCGTACAAAATTAACCCGAGACCACCTGGAGGTCCGTTTTACTCTTTTTTAAGAAAGCCCCATCAGAGCAGTAGTGTTACAGCCAATACTTACGTAAAAGTTGATCCCCTGGCAGGAGGCATTCGTGACGGTTGGGTTGGTGGCTTCATGTAAATATAGCATAATAATTCAATTCGTAGGACGATAATTACGGCCATTAGCTTGATGAGCAGAGGACATTACGTTCGATAGGCTTTGTATACAATGTAGACGTCGGTTAGGTTAGGTTAGGCACACTATAAAGAGGCCTAACTCGGTATACAAGGATCACTCGATATCCGTTTATAGAAGTTTCTGAGGTCTTCCTGAGGCTGATCGGACGTCGAAGGTAGCCTCTGTGTTCTGTCTGTGAGCCTGGAGGAGAGGGTAGACAGGGGTAGCGACTTCGCACAGCCCTCCGTCTGCACGCACACCCTCTGCTGCCCGGTAGAGCCCTGGACGATGGTTCCCTCGAAGCCGCGTGAACATTCGCTCGGGGACTACGTCAGCGATAAGATGTCAGACGCCTGGGAGAGGTGGTCGCCATTGTTAGTCGCCGCGATAGCACCGGGTACCAGGAAGGTACCTTGTACTTGCACCTTGAAGGAAGTAGAAGAGTCGTCAGAGGTTTCACGTCGAATGGGCAGTGCCTGTAAGTTTTGAAGAAAAAAGTACCAGGTGCAAGCTCAGACGATGATCCTGAACCTTCGTTGATCTAACCTTGTGCACCATGTCTTGAGCATATACGGAGTTGGGCGTCATGGTTGCGCTTCGTGATTACAGTGCTGTAAGATGATACATTGAAGTGCTGGAGGGAGCAGAAGGAGCCTGATTAGGACACGTAGTTCCTGGAGCTGCTACGAATCTTCCTCGAGCCGACCACCCGGCCGATTCTTTTGCTGATGTTTTACCGCGACTTATCGTTTAACTCATTTTGCAATGCGATACTTTTTCGTATCGTTACGACAATGATAGTGTGCTATCCCCGCGTACAGTCACAACAGGCTGCACGTGCCTCTGTTATTCCGCTATCGGTATTACGAGTGTAAGGATCTGTATGCATTCTTTATTTTATGTTCCAGGTTCGCGGAACGCAGTCAAGCTGGCTGCCTCCGCCGGTAACCCCGCTGCTGCCGTCGCCGCGTCCGCGCATCCTCCCGTGCTTTGGAGCTCGCGCAGGAAGCCGGGTAAGATATCCTCATGGTATTATATGATAACTTATCGTATTTCGTTATAAAAATACAGCAAGTATAGATATACCTTTGTGTATAAAAAATATAAGATTTCAAGGTCTTACGTGGTACGTGTATGCCTGCGAGAGAAATTTGAAATTTTCGACCAATCGTGTGAAAGATGTAGGGTGTTTTGGACCAATCGGACTTCTTTATTGGCTATGAGTTTTTTTTTGGCTTTTTGATAGCTTCTTCGTATACGGTATACCGGTAATTAAATTTTAGACAAGTGTCACCTGCGGCCTTCCTTATTTTGAGTTACAACGAATTGAGACGACGAAGAGTGATTACGCAGAAGAACGTGGCGTCGCGCCTCCATTTGCTGGCACGTCGAAACAACAAGAAGGGCAATTGGCCGGGGTCAATTTCTCCGCGGCCGGCTAACTCGATACAGGACCGCGGTCGACCTTCTTATTGACCCCCCGTTTGTCAATCCTGAATCCCTCGGTCGCATCTCGACCAAGTGTCGGGGGGCACTGCGCGACGTCCCGCTGGCGGAAATTGGATTTCGCGACGATTCAATTTGCAGACTTGGACTTCCCTAGACTCTTTCTTTCGTGTTTCTGGTCCTCGCTATTAGGATATTCATTCGTGATGTAAACTGACCATACGCGTATATCGTACCAAGTCAAAATTGCATACACGGAACATATGAGAATTTATATTGGCACGTTTCATGACCAAGGACTCGAATATTCGGCATACCGTGAACTCGGCATAAGGTATACACGACTTTTTGGATCCTTACAGCATCTCTTTGGACCACGATTATGTAAATGATGTTTATGAAAAAAAATGGGACCTTGTTCGTTTTTTTTTTTTTTTCATCTCAATATTACGTATGAGAAATTAGTGGGTCACGTGTTGACAGGTACCCTAAATCGATTCTACGGGAGCCACCAGTATCGCGACCTTGCGAATTCTATGCAAACTATGTGTTACTAATGGCATTGACATGCTTGTCAATGTCGTACGTAGGTATTCGCCTTCAGGAGGGTCTCCATACCGTCTAACCGTTCGCTCTAATTTCGTTAGACCACACATGTGGGTCACCTGGGAGAATAATACGTAGGTAGAGAACGGAAGGTCCCGAAACATCGATACACACACACTGACTGACAACACACAACACCCTGCTTAACGATCGGGATAATTAAAAAAAAAGCACCGATTTTTTTTTTTTGAAAACACGATAAGCCTTAATAGAGAAAAAAAAAGAAGCATCTCAAATGTCATATCAGTGACGTGGCAGGTATCCAATTCGTATCGTACAATCTTTACATTATTTTTATCATCACCTGAATGAGTCACGTGACAGGCTGGAAAAGACCCAGACATACGTTCATACGCCATAGGTCGTTTCTTGAGTCCCGATGTTTATGGTGACCGGAAACGGCCCACTACCCCCGATCCGGGCCGAGCATCCGTCACGGGGTCAGAAAAAGGGAGCCGTACGTTTTCACGTGGGACGTATATCCGCGTCTGAAGTAAAAGGGACCCTTTTCTTTCATCCTTAAGCCAAGTTCACAAGTGGCATCTGTATTACCCACTAACGTAACGCATACGTATGTATATCCCACTCCCACATTAGCCCACACTCGTTCTCTCGTTTACACGCGTGAACGAATGTCTGTGAACTCCACACACTGCGTGCCCTCGCTCACGGTGAACCTTCGCTCTCAATTTACTCACGCGTCTTCGTTAGCAACTTCCTTCCTTAACGTCAGCGTCGGCAACGAGAGAGCTCAGCGTCAATTGTAGGAGTAACGCCAACGCTCACCTATAGAGATCACCATTTCCTATAGGGATATCGTACGTAGGATTATGCATAAAGAGAACGTGTGAACCTCCCTTTAGACTCATTGGAATAAGCCCTATTAAGCTTACGCTTATTATGCTCGTGGAGAGTGGTCCTTTGTACATAAGGACCCGTGAGGAAGATCCTTTCGTCTCTTGGGTGTCGTCCCCCCCCATCCCCCGGTTGGATACTGCCTATCGACCTGTATCGATGTATTCCTCAAGCACGCATGTTTTCACAGTCGCGAGTCGTTCATGGAAAGCGTCGTTATATTATTATGTCTTCTAGGTAAAGATTCTACGAGTCTCCACGATTCCCGAGAACGCGCACGGTTATAATGCTGTAAGGTGGAATGCGTGTGCGTGCTATTGTCATACCTGCTTTACCGCTAGGAATTTTCTAGGGTATTATTATCAATGGAGTATATAGGGCCGATAGTGATATCGTAGGGCAGTTTGGCAGAGGAGGGTTTGGAGGCGGAGTCGTGTTGGTGTAAACCGTTAAAAACTTAGTTAAAATTCTTAAACGGTAAAAGACGTTTTTTTATGGTACAATCGCAATCCGTAGACTTTGAAACTTAGTCAGGAGTTTTTAGGATGAATTTGAAAATGGTCTTACGATTACATGGATATAGTAACAAACAGAAAAATTAGTCGTGAAGAAAGTTCGCGTCTCGGGAGAGAGAGATTAGAAATTTTTATATTCGAGGAACTCCTAATCGCGTTCGATTAGAATTTCTAATACTTCAAGAATTTGTCTCGAGTGATCATCAGGATTTAATTCCGTCGGTATCCTCTTCTTGTGCGAGGGACCTGAACGAGTATCGCCCTCTGGCGTCGTTTTCCTAAACAACGATAATAAAGCGAAGGACCAGCAGCTGTTCTCGGACTTGTCCGAAGAAATTATCAGTCCGCGAATTAGATTCGCTGGGACTTAACTTTCCGACTGGAAAAACGTTATAGGCCTATAAAATTAATTCTGGATCCGAAAAAACCAGTTCAGACAGCAGCCGACGACGCTCGCCGAAGTTTCGTCTGTTTCAAGACACCCGATATCGTTCGTCCGAATTATTGGTAAAGACGTACGATATATGTATACACAGACGGGAGAACGTGCGCAAGGATACGTATCAGCAATGGCGTCGCAGTTAATATAATATTTCCTGAAACATGAGGTAATCCAGAAGATCACATACTGGACCTGTGCTAAACGTCACTCGCATGACCGGACAACGCCCGCGCTTGGTTTTAACAGGGTGTAGGTATGCGGCTCGGACGATCGTCCAAGTAGTACACAAGGACTACTGGTGCTGGCGGTCGACGTCGTCGTCTTTCGAAATTCTGGTTGGACCCTACTGGCGCCGTCTACAAGGAAGCGGTACCACGAGCGAAGCCTCGGGGCTTTTTCCTGCTCGTCGTTGCTGGGTTGTTCACCCGTGGTCTGTTTCGTGTTATTATTATTATTACTTTTATTATCATTACCATTAACCTATTTCGATTCCTATTTGCTGCTCCTACGGAGCGACGTGATACGAGCATTCAGATATGACGGCGCTTATTCAATACGATCGCTGCTTCGGATCAGACAGTTTACAGTTAGTTCGACATCGCGACAACGACTACCAACTCTGCAGGTAGTTTTGCTGATCTTGCTTGATACCCGAGACCGTCTCTTGGCAGCGGTTGCTGATGCTAGCGCGATCCTTACTCGAAGTCGTGTCTGCGGGCATATATATATATATATACACATTAAGTATGTTACACGTACGCGTGTCTATGTACCATTTCGTTCATTGGGTCTCAGTATGAAGATGGATTACATAAGGGCAGGACCCAAACGCGTCAGACGGTGGGAGCATTTCTCACGTGCGAAAGCGCGATTCCGTTGCGAGGTTGCGTCCTGATTGCGCGACGCAGTGTTAAGCAAGGAACGTTTCGTGCGAGTGGAAGATGATGGAGGTCCGTATAGTGAATTTAACGTATGCGACATATACAATGCCGTGGTGCATTAAGTGTTGATGGGTCCATATTTTATAGGAATATTCCAGGGGGGAAATTGTCGCGATTACACGGCGTCTACAGTTTGGCGGGTACGAAGAGATCTGGCAATGCATATTTGAAAAGGGGATATTTATCATTTTTCAGATCTAATAAGATTACTTTTATACGTGTGCGTGTGAATAGGAACATATGCGGTTGTATATATAAGCATGCTCTACAGTGTTTACTTGGACGACGTGACGCGACGTGGAATTTGTGTACCTCGGCGATAGCCGAAGAAAAAATCTTGACGAGAAAAGCCTCTACCGGGTGATACGAATTGCTCTGAGCACGAAATCGTCAAGGAATAGCTAAACCAGGGTCCTGCTGTCTGGTTTATTATTCTTCGCTTCTCTTTCGCTCGCCAGATATGTGGGTCTTTGAGTAAAAGTAGGAAATTCTTGTGTGTCTTCCGGAAGCTGCTATACGCGTAGGTATAGGTCTGGGATTTTCTTTGTCAGTCTAGGACCGATTTTGTGCGTTTGATTGAGGAAAGATTTTGAAAATTAACATTTGAATTCATTCGTCCGTACTGAAGGAGGCACGAGTCAGCGTGCGCACGCGCACGAGTATATGCACGAAGTAGATAACAGTTGGCATTATCTGACCAGTCGGGTTCTCGAGTCTGTTCGCCAGTAAGCCTCTAGAATCCGGAGTAGTTCGGGTGTGTGTATATATATATATATGTGTCTTTGATGCGAGTATATATGTATATACTGGAGGTCGCCTCGGCGTTGGTATATACGCGCGCAAGCGTGCGCGCACGATAGAAAGAGAGGGAAAGGGACGGAGTGCCTTGGGAAAAGAAAGAGAAAAGGAGAAAGAGAGAGTGAGACACGGTGACTCTGTTGGAAAGTGGAGGGGAGAGCCGTCAATGTGAAATGGTGTTCGTGCCGTGTGTCTCGGGCCCAGCGAGCGAGCGAGCGAGCGAGCGAGAGAGAGAGAAAGAGTGAGGGACCAACGGAAAATGAGAAAAAAAAAAGTCAGCGGGAGGAAGTCAGTTTGAGACACGGAGACAGATGGATGATGAGAGAGTAAGAAAAATGAACGAGGAGAGAGAACTCGAAAAATGTTATTGTTGTCGCTCTTGTTATTGTTGCTGTCCGATTGCTTTGGTCCCTTTGTTCTTATATTGAAGCATTTTACTGCGACATAATATTTTTATTGATTCGTAGATTTTATTGTTAAAACTTTTTGTTGCTGGCTCGCTCCGTTAACTTAGTTCTTGTTGTTCCTGCTACTCGATCTTCGTTGCTGGCTGCTACTACTATTTCCAAGTGGAGACGCGACTGTGGGCAGTCAGGCTGTTACCTTCTTGCTCTTTTGCTCTCACTCGCTCGCATACAGCTATCTGTATCTCTCCCTTTCTTACTCTTTGTTGCTTACTCACTCTCTGTGTCTCTCTCTCTCTCTCTCTCTCCCTCTCCCTCCCTCCGCCGTCCCGTGGGGACGTTGATGTAGATCGGCCAAACGTGGTTCGCGCGTTCGAGTCCGCGGTGTCTCGGTCCTCGGACTCTTGTGACTGACTTGACGCCAGTCGCCGTTACACTCGCGTACCAAACGGCCACGCAACCACGACACGGGACGCTCGTCGACGCGACGCACGGCGTCTGTTATCGCGCGCGCCTTTCCTGAGCGAGTATCGTCCCGACTACCGTCCGAGCAACGAGTCTGTTCCCGACACGGGCATTCTAGAGCAGTTTCGTAAAGACTTTGAAATTCTCTGCGCGCGGAGCGTATTCCATTATTTCTTGTTGTTGACAGTGACTGGTGTTTCGAAGAAGCGAAGTTTAAGCAGCAAAGCGTCACGAAGCTGCGTCGCTGTACGTGGAATTGGTGCGTGTTTATGCGCTATAAGATACGTTGTGCCTGCCGAGGAAGAACAAACTGACAAAAAGTTCGTTAATAATTCAAATTCACGATACAAAAATTCGATCTGCGCTTATAGAATCGGCTTCAAACGTCGATTCGTAGTCTTTCTTTCTACATACGTCATTATAACATATTTTGAGTAGTATACTATATGTTAACTCGTAAATACGTCGAATGACTATCAGAGTCTACGCCGGAGCGCGAGACAATTTCGAATATACATCCGAACGCCGAATCGCGTTTCCTGTAAAATCGGCCAGTTACGTTCCGAGTGTCGTGCTAGAAGAGGATGTCAAAGTGCGCAACCCGAGGTAAACTGTCTTGTGATTTAAAGTGAATAAAGAAAAAACGGATCGACGGTGAAAACAATAAAACTTGAATCGGTTGCCAATAGCATACTCCTGCAGTATATAATATCTGCTGTGGTTTGCAAAAGAGCATTCTCGCGTTCCTCGTGAAGTGAAACACGGCAGGCGAACGTCGCAAAAAGATTGTACCAATATTTTCCTAGCCGTAAAACCACGTCGACCGAAGGCCCCGAGATTCACGTCGTAAATTAACCGACATTAAACGGAAATAATATTCTTTCCACTGGATCCCGTGGAGGAATTAATACATGCGTCTTAAATTAATTTAAAAAATACCTCACAGTCGCTGCGTCGACGTCGTGTTTGTTATTACGTGTATAGCGTGAACCTAGTGTATTTTTCCCCAGCACGTGGTACAAGGTGTGACCGTTGTTATAAAGTGTCGACAGCGACATGTCATATGTGGCCACACACAGTATCGAGTGCGTCGTCGTCCTTCGTCGAAGGCAGTAAAGCGTCAAAGGACGCAATAATACTGGAAGCCAATTGCCCAAGGAACACTTGCAGGATAACGGAAGTGCGCGAGAGACGCAAGAAGCGCAGAAGGTCCAGGAAGACACGTCACTGCTGTCATCCGCAGAACGGAAGACGGGACAGTTGGTGCAGGAAGGATGTCATCGAGGATCTACTCCTTGACCTGGTGCATCCTACGAGCGTCGTTCCTCAAGAAGTGCGAGCGCTCGTGAAACACACCAAGAGTAAGTGTCTACGGCGATGCCCTCGGCGCAGAGAAACAGTCAGGACAGGAGAGACTGGAGAATTGCCGAGGTGGTTATGCACTTTTTTCCAAGGAACAGACGACATTTCCTGCCCGATTATGCAGCTGAAGAAAGCGATGCTTAAGATATTCGATCAATGTAAGTCATTCAGTTGCTGTATGCGGATACGTTAATGGGTCCTTTGAAATTTTCTTCGCCATTGCCACTCGATTCGCCCATCTTTGTTGTAATTATATCCACGGTGGGTTACCTTGCTCGAATGGCACACGGGACTCGGTCTGCTTTGTTTGAACGCGCGTTATAGGTGGGGAATCTTTCTACAGGCACGTTGTGTTTCCCTTGGTAATGTTTTGTTTTGGTTCGCCACACTCAGCGTCGCGTTTCGTCATAGCCGACGAAATGCCACGAAACACGGACGGCTCTTTCAGCACGTACCTACATAGCTATTTGTATGTCTAGAGAACTGCTGCGTACCGAAGTACCACCAGTGCGTGCGTGCATATATGTATGTACGAGCGTATAGGCATTTAAAGAACGTTGCGTATATCTATACATATCAACGCCGATTCCGTCGTACGCAGCATGGACCCCATTAGCGGTTCCAGGTCGTAATAGCGTAATAGCTTGCTGGTTACTGTAAGATATCGTGAAAACGCGTATAACCTCTTTGCCGTAACTTTGTCACGTGCGGGATTTCCCCGTGCGCTTCTTAAACGTTAGCTGGTACGTACAATGCTAGATAAGCCGAGTCACGAGAGTTTCGATGAATTCGGGGATTTTTTTTTTAATTCTCTTTGAAACTTAGAAACTGTACTGGCGATACGGAATAGTACGGGGAATTTATTATTCAAGAGAAGATGGAAGGAATGCTTCGACACGGTCGTTTTATTATGTACGAATAAACGTTGGAACGATTTTTTTTTCCTTTTTATCTTCTAGATGCGACACGTGACACGATTACGTGGCGGCTCGACAGGATCGCTGTTCGAAAAAAAAAAAAAAAAAACGTTCTCCCTTGTATCTACGCTTCGAGTTTGTCGTTTGTTTTTCGATGTGTTAATACACGTGAAAATGAAAAGTATGGGGAGGGGTCGATATAGGCTATGGAAAAAATGTCTGGGATGCGTCTGAAATATCTTACGATCACGTAATATTTTTTACGATCCTCAAATTTGTTCCAGGCTCATTAATCGATATTTAAAAATTTTCTACACACGCGGAAAAGACTTTTCTTCGTACTTAATAAATCGATCACTAATTTATATAAAATTTTCTCATGTAATTGCACTGCGTACATTCAACTCGTAAGTTTATTATTTTATTTTTCGGAGTTTCGTCAATTTTTCGCTGGCACGTTACGGGACAAAGGTTTGCACAAAATGGCACCTTGTCTTTTTTTTATATAATAAAAGCTACTCTGTTTCCAATAATTGCTTCAATCCTTTGTTCATCATCGGATTCAAGCTTTCATATGCAGGACAGTTTGGCGAAATCAAGCGGATGCCAAGAATCAGAGTGAAGATGCAATAGAAGAATCATTCATCAGATAATTAAAATACAGTAATGAAATAGGATGAAATACTCTACTTAAGTGCTTATAAGAATTCAATATTGACACCTGGTCATTTTATACAAATATTTTACTATCTTGGCTCTATTTAGATAATATTGGGATATTATGACTGGAACTTATGCAGTTTAATTAACGTTTGGCGGTTAATGCAGTTTAATTATAAAAAAATATAATCAAGCATGTCAATTTTTTTTCCCCGAGTATCGTAGAAAAAAAAACATATGGGATCAGATCATGTTTCAGATTTGTCCCAGAAACTTTTTTCATAATCTTTCCCAGACTTCTCGCGTGCTTTTCGTTTCTACGCTTGATTTTTTTGTTGTCACTGCTATACCACCGTCGTCTATATATCAGCGTGCGCGAAGAAAATCCTGTATCGTAACTCATAAATATCAACGGAAAACCGGTGAGAATTGTTGCATTTCGAATTCCAGTTGGGCCTGTGTGTATTCCTCTTTTATTCCTTGAACATGGAGCTTTTTCGAGAAAAGGGGAGTCTGACATCTTGGCGTTCATCCAGACACTGAGAAACCGACTATACATATATATATATATACTCACAATAGTATTTTAAATTTCATGTCAAACGGTTAGTCTCTCTCAGTAGGCGACCCGTTATTATTTATTCGAATACAATGAAAAAAAAATTTCATTGAGTGTCACCAACGTGGTACTCGCACTCGTGAAGCACTTACACGTGTGTCGTCTCTAAAGTTTACAGAGAACGACTGATTACGTCAAACACGATGAAAATCACTGTCTTCGTTTGAAGTGCTGTTTTATACATTTAACGAAACAGCTGTTCTCTCAGAACTTTCTGCTACGTAGAGTTCCTCAACTCCGAAAGCTAAAGGATCGTTTCTATTGTGACGAGGTCGTAGTTAACTCGAGAGCCACGTGCAGACAGATACTTACGTAGCTGTGCTGATCGCTTTAGTAAGGAACCACGTGATAACGGGTATCGTAAATATTTGATCGTTTGCACGAAATCAAAGCATGCCGCAGGAACGGTCGCGTCGTAATTACATCGACGGGTAACGTGCCGCGAGTAAATATATAGGTATATACCCATATGTAAATAAATAATTGTACTATAGAAACTTGGCATAAGGTTTTAGAGTTCCTTTCGTAAGGCGAAATTAATTGTGAGCTTTGATTTTTATGGGTGAGATATAAATTTGAAGTAGAGAGGGGGAAGGCGAATATAACAATGAACGAGGCTGATAATGAGAAATCAATGTTTCACCTCCTATTCCTGATAGTATGATCAACACGAGCGCGAAGGTGATTCCGTACACTGGCAAAACAACAGTCTACTCCTTATACTGGCTTATCGCAATCGAACGATACCGTAATAAGCATCGTAATTTCTTGTCAATAAAGATAACGACGATAATTGATCGTCAGGAACGTCTTGGCCGACGTGACGTAGTGTGCTACTACTTAAGATTTTTCGTTTGCATTAGTAAGCGAGACGCTATTCATTAACGCCTGTGCAAGACGTTCCGAATTCGTATTTTGGAACGATACCGTGAAAAAGTGGAGCTGCTTAATCATCGCGAAATTCTGGGGCAAACGAGGAGAAAAATATTTGCACGTAAAATATTTATCATCAAGAAAAATGACAAAGTGAGATATTATTATTCTTGAAATTTTGGATTTATTTTCTTTTTTTACTTTCTTTATTATTAATTACCGTTTCAATTTTCCGTTTGTTTCTTTATCGTCGTCCTTTGCTCGAGGCTGTAGGTCGACTTTGCGAATATTTAATTAACGCAGGACCCGCTCGTTTCTGCAATCAGTAAAATTACGCAACCTACATTAACGGTTACCTTGGATAATGCAAATACACTGTCATCCGTCTGGGACGGTCGACACCGGTGGCAGCACCGTCGCCCGTGAGGAATCGCACGCTCAGTGGCGCACGCTCTCGATCGTAAACATGACTCGTCCTACATGCCCATTATCAATCTCATTCAGAGCCCGAACTTTTCCCCCTACATGGCGCGTGTCTTTAAACGCCTCGTTTCTCCTGCATACGTTTCCGCTCTGTTTGGGCAGTCCATTCACTGCGTTAAAAGATATAGGCACTCTTCCTCATGGAAAGTTCCCAAGCGGAGCCGTCATTCATTTACGTTATTTGTGCCTTCTACGAAAACGACAATGACTCGTGGCAATCTTGTATGGCTCCGATCGAGCGGGAAATTCAAATTTTCATAAAATTCACAGTATCGCCCGTACCTCTTAGCGCTATTTGAGCGTCTAGGAATGCCTCGTAAGTTATTATATCTATATATCACGTACACGAGCGCGTCTACCAGAAGTCGTTTGGCAAGTAAGAGCCAGCAAATGTTCTTTCTCGTGCGTCCAATGTAATTTTACGTGCACGTGAAACTGCCAGTGCGTCAGTCTCTTCGTGAACTCCCGAGGAAGACGCGCGCGCCGGAGTCGCGGTTTAATATAGCTAGCGCAGTCGTAGATTCGCCACTTGCATAACCAAATCTGGATTGGACGTTTTGGTTATCCGGTATTATTCCGCGTTGAATATTAAGAGTTTACCTCTTACTTGATCGTTCATATTCCTACTTTATTTTTCGTACGAATAATATAATCTGCGCCATAGAGCGCGCTGCTGTACAAATTATACGTAGGGAATCTTCGAGTCACGGGCGTCCCGCGAGTACACGTAGCCGTGCACGAGAAGTTTGGATTTTCAGGGAATCACAATGATAACTGAGTATCACAAACTTTATGCTTCACAACGAGGTTAACTGTCAACAACTGGCTTTATTGCGTCGTGCATACACATGACTCTTAGTCGAATACGTAACGTCGAGGTACACGCTCGTACGTAGACACATATCCTCGGACACTTCACGCACGTCACGCACAGCCAATAGGAACGCATGCAGCACGAGGCATATCCAGACGCGGAGGTTTCTTAAAGATTACTTAACGTGCGATGGAAGTTGGCTGAATTAAAGAACAGTCAGAATTCGTCGGTCAGAGATTGATTTATTTTGTCGTCATGTTGGTACATCTTGCGCTTGGTGCCATAATCTATGCGTGAGATGCGGCGGCGGAGGGAGGCGGGGTTTGAGGGAAAAACAGATTACCAGGGCAGTGACGAGAGTTCAGGCCGAACCGTGAACTCTTGACAAGAGCGAAGTCGTGCGCAGGAGAGAAAAAGAATGAAAAAAATGAAATTTATCGTGATATTTGCCGATTCAAAAATTCTCTCTCTTTTTTTTTTTCTTTTTCCTTCGACTTATTACCTAGTTATAACGTAATCGATAAGAATTACATTGCGATGCTTCACTTGACTTTGCGCTCCATTTACTATACGAGCTCTGGTACCAATCTGCCTTGGCTTTATGTACATGTGTATATATATATATATATGCTTGTGTGGAATCGGGTATGTATTTTATCAATTTAGCATTCCGACCTTTCGACCCCGGTGTCGAAGTTCAGCGAGAAGCCGCAACCTTTCCAGGAACCTTCTCCATCCACTGAAACCACCAATAGTGCGAACTATGCGTGAATGAAAATTCGATTAATCCGTTCACGAAGACGCCGACGCGTTTCCGCAACCTCGTGTTGATGTCGCTACGGGTCACCGGTGTCTCGAGGCGATAACTCCTCGACTAGTATACACAGACTACACCCAGACTCCTGTTTACAGATGATCGTTCTCCAGAGATATCTGGACCGCTTTGTTCTTCCCCTCCAGGCTTGCTCGTGTCCTCACTGCGAATTAATTTCTATGCCGCATCCTCGATTTCGATCTTCGCTGGATGAACAAAATATTGATCACGGAGCAGAGCGTATTTGATTATGTATTTTGTTGGGTAATTAATTTTTATTCAAAGGAAAAATATTTCGCAATAAACTTTCTATGCAAGGTTATCGCCCGAGACAATTTAATGTCACGCGTATGTGTATGTATGTACACGGGGTGGACTGATTAGGAAGGTATCATGGTCCGTTGAAGTGGTAGGTACTAATCATAGTCGGCTGTCATCATACTGCGTAGTCAGTGACGAAGACTGTGATATGTTTTCAAGTGTAAATTCGTAGTCGAGGTTTCGTTACGCTTGACAGATTTATAATGAATTTATCTGGTAGTATCGCGATAACGATTATCGTTAAGGATTTATATGGTGGATCATATTTTTATCAATCTCTTATTAAGATCTCGAGTAAAGACCGCGGTACAGATAGCGATGTTATTCCTATCAGAGCCACGCGGATTAACAGGATAGCAATAATAAGAAAAAGGTACGACGTACTATTCAGATCCCCCGCAGGGACTGTTAGCGTTGGCGATTAGAACTCTGCGTCCAGCTGGGCTGCTGATGGCTGCTGACGTGGAAAGAGTCTTTGACGTATTTAAGAGAAAGAGAACGAGGGAGGAGAAAGGGAACCCGCGCGGTTCTGTACGCATCAGCAATGAACTTGACACGAAGTGCAGGACGTGATCGCAGCCGGACCCAAAGAGTAGGTGACCGGTCCGGGGCCGGTTTGGTTGTCGGAGTCCCAAAATTTCAAGGGTCCCAAGGTCCCACAGCAGAAGCAAGGTAACAGGTCGTACGGGACCCATCGACAAATCTGTTAGCAGTTCCATATGGGTGTTGAGGCTGTGTGTATACCTTCATTACAGCATGTCCACTGTCCGACCCAATATAGGGCCCACTTTGCTGTCATCGCGTGATACCGGCTTTCTATCAAATATTAGATCCCGTAGGACCTAGTGCCAAGCAAAGTCGGAGATCGGCTGGCAGCTGATGTCTTACGTGAAAGCGTGATTCCCGCGGACCCGGGTAGGACCGACGCCGACACAAATAGATTGTTTCTATGTGGCGTCTCGATAGACGTCGCGACGTGTACCGTCACTATTACAGATACCGAGTATTCGTGTGGCCACATCGGTACGCGCCCTGGCTATGCCAGCCTGGAGGAACAGATAGGTCAGCTTGGCGCCACCAGGCCGAGGCGAGTGAAGGCCGGTTGCTCGCTCTTGTCTGCTCTTTCTTCTCCACTTCATTCCTTCGCTTCACTTGCTCCTCACTTCGCTTCACCTACATTCGAACACAGCATTTCTACTCGCCGCTGATCTTGGGCACCGCTCGTTGCTGCCACTGGCGATACTGTCACTCCTGTTAAACGCTACCACTAACACGGACTTGGCTCAGACTTCTAGTCAGTCATCCAGTCATTCAGTCAACCTCTCCTCTGGCGCCCGAATCAAAATAAATAATAGGTGTCTCGGTAGTTTTTCTTTTTCTTTTTTTTTTTTACCTGTTGCATAACTTGCCATGTCCTTACTTCCTTTTTAGTCGTGCACGTTCTTACTGCCGCTTTTGGATTTAGCTTTCACATATTTATTGGCTTTGATTATTCTGTGCTTGTTTGTTTTTTTAGATTTTATTAGGCTTTGTAGTTTTTAATTACGGACGCGGTCAAACTGTGTTTGCCGATCGACGCAGGAAGCATATTGGCTACTCGAGAGACATAAAAATCCCGTTTGGTTTATCTGACAAGCCGTTAACTTGCTTTTTATGTATGAATTTCCTTGTACGGCGGCAATGATTTTACCATTGCGATTTAGCATGCGTTATTTTTTTTATTTTTCTTGTCACAGCTCAAAGCTGGTTCGGCACTTCCGGTCTGATGTAAACGTTGATTACTTCGGCCTACCGGAGTCTCTACGAGACTTCCTGTTTCGGATTTAGAAAATTCACGTCGATTCTAGACTAAATCTAAATACGTCCGTGTCAGTCAGCGTTCGCGGAATCGACATTGCATCTCACGCGATTCGGGATGATTCACTTCATTCATCGAAAACTCGAAGTGAACGCGAAACCAGCGCGATTAGAATTTCTCATAAGAATCATAGTCGGTAAATAATAATAATAATAATGATATCCCGATATACGACGCAACACACAAGTACAGGAAACGTTACCAACAGTATCGCAGCTAACGATAAATGCATTACTTCACGTGTCGCGGATGTCATTAAAGTTTTTTTTAATTACGCACGATGACAGAAATCACAGATATTAAGAATTAAGTCTGACGCTGATTCGATTGCGTATCGATCAAATATCTCGCGTATTAGCTCTCGATACGAAAAAAATTTTTTCAAATCTCTCCTCGTTCATTCTCGAGACCTGGTGGAATAATACAATCATTCTAAGTGACTACGTTTCTCTAATGATATCATTAAGGACGTCGTTATTATTATAGGAAGTCGCGATACCTCATTTAATCAATTAAATGATACATAAATCCAATGTCTACTGCGCAACGTCTTTTTACTGTACTGACAATAAGTCTGGTATGGCTGCAAGTATCTATATACCTACGTGACCATACCTTTATCTGTCCGCCGAGCGTACTTTTCATCATATGTGTATATACACACGCACGAACATACATGTGCACATGTAGATGCCTAAATGATTCTAACGTAACGTAATTCGTCTATCTCCATTCCTATGTATAAGGGAGCTCAGCGACGACGGTTGCGGTCGGTACGGGTGACGTTATGTGGTTTTCCTTTGATGTGCAATATCCGTTGACGGCCACACGCATGCATGATACGGAGTATAATACTCGCGTAGGGGAATAATCATGTTTGCATATGTGAACAGTTCTAGATAATATACGCGTACATATCCATAACGTTCAAGATCAAAACGAAGCCTTGCGTTTGATTGTCGTGGACTTTTTTTTTTTTCTTTCCTTTCCTTCCATGCGAATACTTCTGGCGCATTGCTTGGTACGCTCGTGTCTCTGTTGATCGTGTCAGGAATTTTTTAACGTGTAAGAGAGAGAGAGAGGGAGAGAGAGGAAAAGAAAAAATAATGGGAGGATCCGCCTTTCGCAACGATAAGTGGATTTTCAATGAGAATTCTCGGTGAGTTTTCTGGAGGGACGCCAAGCGTCGCACGGAACACTCAATTTTTTTGTGAATGGCTCTTTAGCTTTTTTCGTGGACAATCCGTGGGGGATTATGAGCGAGAGAGAGAGAGGAAGAGAGAGAACACGACAATGGATATTTGGTATAGAGAGAAATGACTGCTTCTGGGATGGGTAGAGTACAGCTTTTTTCTTTTAATATTTACCCGATTTCTCTCATGTCTTTCCATCCTATTTTGTTGCTGTATATTTTCTTCTCTCTCTCTCTCTCTCACTTTCTCTCTCTCCCTTCCCCTCGTTACACGTAATATGCAAAATGCTACATTGCCACGGGTATTCATTCAATGCTGAACCCGTGGAAAAACACAACATGAATATACCGGTAAATTTCCTATCTGGCTGACGGAGTCCGGCAAAAAGCTCCATGCTAATTCGTTATCATTAAAAATCCTCCGTCACGGATGAGCGGTGCTCGGTCATTTAACGTCAAGCCGCGATTCCCGATTTTCCTTTATCGCGATTACAATTTAAGATCGAACCGTATTTATTCTCCTTGGATTCTGTATGGGCTATACGGGAGATCGAGATTTTTATTAATATGACGTATCACTCGCTGTACTCGATACGTGATACTTGAAGGAGATAAAGATATTTTGATTTCCGTAAAAATATATATATATATATATACTCGCAAGGGGGATCAATTCCGTCATGGGAATTTCATCTTTACGAAGAAGATCCTAGCATGGTATACATATACATATGTATACTGGCAATGATTCTTGTCATTCTTAGAAGTCCTTATCTATTGTGAACTTTAGAATGGAGTATGTATTGCCTGTGTATTTTTATATATACGTGTACGTATATCGCTAGGGATAAATACGTGGGCAGGCGAATCCGATGTCCAGGGTGCTTCAGCTAGTCGTTTCGTTTGCACACGCTGCAATTTTAATGGACTTGGTCTGCGAGCTGAATGCCGATTGCGTCTTTACATGAATTACCAATGGTCGTACAGTGCGCGCACGTACGCGGTAAACTTAATGCGTCCCATGAACAATTTACACGGTTGGCCCCCTTGCTATATTTTAATTTCTATGCAGACGCGTTTGCGTGTTAATTTTTTTTTTTTGGAAATTCTGTGAATCAGGTATCTTATTATAATTAACCTACCGCACTTGTGTGCTTGGCTTTATTTTATTCTCGCAACTAATGCCCATACGAGTTTCGTGTGGTCGTCAGTCATTTACAGGCACTTTTCGAAAATTCAATGCCGGTTCTTTGACCGTGTGGTAATTTTTTTTTCGCTCTGGAAATTACGTACCTAGATTTAGTTAATTTGCCCACAGGATCTGGGGCAAAGGCCGATTCAATCTGGGAGCACCATTTCGTGTGTAGGTATTGGCACACGAGCATACGTGTAGCATGTGTCGTAGAGGTACACGTGGAATCGTGAAAATTTCTATAGAATTAATTCGTCTCTAATTACGAATAATCCAGTACAGTTGCTTCAGGATGCATTGAAATCGGCCTATGCACGGTAACGTGCTTTTGCGAATATGTGGGTATGAATATGTATACGGTGGTTATAGGTCACGCGAGATACGATGGAATTCCTGTGGGAGGAGGTTGTCTGCTACGTAACTTCCTCGCAATTTCGAGTAATTGCACGAACGTCGTTTTACTAATTACTGTTTTCCTCGTACATAGATAGAGTCAATGTCGCATTTAGCATTGACGTTCGGTACGTGCGGTATCGTAATAAAATTCTAATGCGACACATTAAGGGATCCGCGCATGCGCGCGGAACGTTCAATTCTTTCGCGGGTTATAACGGACGTCAAGTGGGACATAAAATTCGGCTATAAATTGACGTGAAAGTTGCGGCATTATCTTTCGAGGTGAATGATAGTCCTCGTGCCAACCCTTGTCTCACCGGCAGCTCTTTCGGCCCAGAATTTTCTTATTAGGAAACAGGAAACCATTTGTCTCGTGTTATTTGTAGCTCGGCAGGGGTGCCACCTTATGACAATAATTACTACAGTCAGTCAAGCGGACACCCCCTGTAAAATATTGATAATACGTATTTTTTCTGGAAATTAAAAAAAAAAAAATTAAAAAAAGAAAGCTGCATCGTTATAAAACCAAGGAGACCCGATATCCGCGTTTACCGTTAACCAGCCTCCGTCACTGGCGAGGAGGCTGCGAAAGCTCATCGTGAATCATCTCGGCTTCCCAACGATGAACTTACGGCTCGATGAACCGGAAGTTCGCAAGAGACGCGTGCAGGGAAACTCTGTAGCGTCATACGTATATACGGTTATTCGTAGACGAAGTCCGATAGAGCCTCTTCAGTATGTTGGCCGAGGATCGGCCTTCGTGACAGGTGCTCGTCGTGCTTCAGCAGTGCAATTAACATATCGTGCAATTAATATGAGCAGTTGAGAAAAAATTAATGAAAATACGTAATCATCAAGATTTGCCTTTATTCACGATGAGGAGGTGGAGTGGTAGAAAATTCTTCTGGAATCTTCTATTTTATTCGATTGCGCAACAATCGTAACGCCTGCACTCTTATATGCATTTTCAATAGTCGTGACGTATGCGCAAGTGTCACGTGACGCGTGCCAGTGCATTTTCAAGGACCCGAATAGCTCGTGTTTAATTAATTGGACGGGACTGGCTGGAAAAAGAAATTTAATTAAACCTGTCGTGCAGTGTTACGCGTCACTCTGCATACGAGAGACGTCCTGCTTTTTGCTACTTTACCAACCCGCTGCAGCGTCTAATGTTGCACTTTTAGTATTTGGCTTAGTGCGCGCGTGCGTACTTTGAAAGGTGCATTAAAAATAATGCATCGCATGAGGAATCCATTATGATGCAGCTAAATTCTGTGAGCGATGTTCATTCGATTAACTCGAAATTCAGTTATCGATGGACCAGGAACGACTGCGTCGATTACCATTCGTTAAGTTCAAAGGTCAATCGATCAGCCGATCGATTTTATTGGTGAAAATGGAGTTTCCGTGTTGGTAGCAGTGTGATAAATGAAAATCGGATAAAGTCTGGTCTACGTATCAGGTTTTGATACCGGGACGCGATACCGTCCTTACTGTTAACTTCCTTGAGTCTTTTTGCCCAGTCCGTCCGAACGCCGAAGAATGAAGAGTTACGATCGGCCCCGTCACCTCGGCGATCCTGGACGCTTTTCCTCCGGGAACTGGAACGTGCAGCATCCCCGAGAGAAAGGCCAGTGATATACGTCCTATCAATATGGATTAATAAAACTGTAAAAGCCTTTAGAGAGCCGGTCGAGTTTCCATCCCACATAAATTATTCTTATTGTGTCACTGGGACCTGGTGCGTTTCAGGAGTGTTCAGCAAGGTCAAAGGTCATCTTATATATCGAGCTTGCGACTTGGCAGTCCTTGCGTTTCTAGCGAACCTTTCTGAAGTTCTGCCCCGGCCTCAGGGGATGCCGAGGACCTTCCTCTTGGACCTTCGTATTTGCACCTCGGTGTCTGGGGCAACTTGCGCACGTTTATCCTTTCACTGTTTTAAAGAATTTTTTTTTTTTCACTTTTACAGGCCTGCATTTGCGGAGCATCGAGGAGCCGAGGATGACGGCGGAGACGGCAGCTCCGTGTGTGCAGGGTGTGCAAGGAGTCCAGAGCGTCCAGGGTGTAATGGCTGGTCAGATGACGTTGCAGCAGTCACAGGATGCCAAATCTGGTGGTTATTATTCCTCTACTTCGGCGGTTTACGATCCGGAGTATGCAAGGATGGAGGCCTGGCTGGACGAGCATCCTGACTTTGTTAACGATTACTTTCTCAGGTAAATTAATTACGTCGACGATTAAATATATTGTCTTTGGCTTGGGAGAGCTTTTTTTGGTATTGGCTACAGTATTATTTGACAGATTCATTTACTTCTTTATTATATTTCATTGGTCCTGGTAACTCGGATAGCTGAAAAGCCCATTTACATTATGATCTGTCAGCCAACGTATCCCCAGTTAGCTAATAGCAATAACTAATGGAAATAATTCAAAAGGTTAAATGTTCTCGTTCTGGAGCCAGGTGGGCGTACCTGAATTGTCAATGATATTTCGAATATCAATATGAATATCAAGGGAAATAATGATTTTGACATTAAGAATTATTCAAAGTAATTTAAAACCAATTAGAAATTGAGAAATTATGGATTCGTGTATCACAACGTTATATTTTCTTATTAGGAAAGTCACGAGACAGACTGTGGACATGTGGTTGGTATCTCATGCGACACCAACCTCATCTACTGGAAGCTGCTTGGAACTAGCAAGTCTGACCCATGCAGGAGGTACGTCGTCCTCGGGTAGAGGAGGCTCAGGTGGTTCAGGTGCGACAACACCAGTTAGAAAAATATCAGCACACGAATTTGAACGTGGTGGTCTGCTTAAACCAATCGTAAACACCATCGACGGTACGCCGACCTTCCTCAGCGTATGTCCTGGCGATTCAGGACAACCTGGAGGACAGCAAGTAGGTGCAGGGAATGCTGGTCGTCCTCAGAGAAGATCCAGACACGAGCTCAGGCATCTGGACGAGAAGGATCTGATATTTGAATTGGTAATTTTTCTAGAACGATATTAAAGAACTGTTAATTATGCATCTGAGGGGAAAAAAATATAAGTAAAAAATTTCATTCAGGTAAAGGATATCTGTAACGAGCTAGACGTCAGATCCCTCTGCCACAAGATTCTGCAGAACGTCAGCACCCTCCTTCACGCGGACAGAGGTTCCTTGTTCCTGGTCCAGGGCGAACGCGGTGGCGGCTGTATGCCGTCTTCGCACAATCATCTGGAAGACAGTCCCGGAAACGGAAGCAGCGGTCCCACGTCGAGTATAAGAAATCATAATAATTACTCAAACTCGAGGAGCAGGTGTCTGGTGTCGAAGCTCTTTGACGTCTGCTCGAGGTCGACCTTACTCGAGATGGAGAAGAAGGAGGAGATCAAAATTCCATGGGGCACTGGGATAGTCGGTTATGTTGCTGAGAGTGGGGAACCCGTCAACATACCGGATGCGTACAAGGCAAGATAGCCTTACTATGACACTAGTAGTAACCTCGACCTTAATTGTTAACCAAGTAGATTCATTGTCATTGACACTTTCAGTGTCATTGTACTTTATATACTATATTCGTGTCATTCTAAATATATGAATCATAAGAATGGCACACATTCTTGTTGGCTGCGTTCTGTGATAACTATCTTCATCTTTCAATTAATCTAACGTCAGGATGACCTTTGGTGGATTCCGACTGACACTCCTATCACTGGGGATTCTCTACTCTCTCTCCAGGAAGTCAGAGAGATAGAGAAAGAGAGAGTAGAAAACGGAAGGACAGAAGACACGATTTTCTGTGGTCCGTGTGTTAGTCATATCGCACTCGCGTGAAATCCTCTTGCATTTGCGCTTTGTGTAACGTAGAAAGTGATCTCTAATGTCTCCTGGAGTGCCTGGAAATTTACTGAGCTATAACCTGACTAAGATAAATGGTGTAGCCCTATTAAAAAATTTTTATATTAAATTCTTATACCTGTAAATCAATCTTGTGATATCGATCAGATTTGATCGTTACTTTTTATTTGGATTGCACTGCATGCAGGCAACACAGAATTCTCTGCTGTCTGAAGTATTTTTAATTATCTATCATTTACCGTAATTGGAAGTCGATAATTGAAAATAATTAATTGTTATCAAAAATCGTGGTTAGTTGTCCTCTTTGTAGGAAGCTTTTTAATCGACTCTGAAATTTCCGGGTGAATAATATACTCTTCGAAAATCACTCTATGAATTTTTCTTGTCTTAAAAAACGTCGATGGAAGGCATTCCGAAATTAAAACTTCAAACATCCATCATCCTGAGGGTAACGTTCAAGTAATTGAGAACGTGTTCGTCCCTTAGGTAGGGTCTCTGAATTCTTAAGCTTTAGCTACTAAAATTTTACTCTCCTTCGAAAGCCTCTGCGAATAGTCGTCGAGTAATTAAATGTGCAGTCCCAACGAACCGCTTTTATTTGTTTTCTCGCCTATTTGTCAAACAAAAGCATCAACCCTCAATCCCAACGATCATCTCTTATTATACATAAAATTCAGAGCTTTCACGTTTCTCAATATCCGTCAAAGGATTATACAGCGAAGAAGTTCCAAGTGTAGTTTAAGTTTTCATTCAATCTTCCAAAGACAAATTATTTAGCAAGGGTCTTGCCGAACAACCGGAACTCTTAGGACCATTTTCAATTCTCTTCTCTATTTAGCTGACTACATCCGTCTGGATTTAATACAGGGTTTAGGAGCGAGTTTAAATTCGTCAAGCTTTTACTCTAAAATCGAGATTTATTTTGATCTATTTGTCTCATTCATTTTGCAATGTGTTTCATCTAGCTAGAAATAATTTATCGATTTTTTCCAATATATTTAAATAGCTATGATTATTGATTTTTTTTCAGGATGCCAGATTCAACAGGCAAATTGACGCTCTGACCGGATACAGAACCAGAGCTCTTCTTTGTATGCCCATAAAGGATTGCAGTGGTGACGTCGTTGGGGTTGCTCAGGTCATCAATAAATTAGGGGGTGAAGCTCAATTCACGGCTCAAGACGAGAAGATCTTCGCTGGTTATCTCCAGTTCTGCGGTATAGGACTGAGAAATGCTCAGCTGTACGAGAAGAGTCAGTTGGAAGTAAAGAGAAATCAGGTAAATCTTCATTAATTTTTACAACTATAAAAATACAAGAGCTATTAAATTTTATAAAATGAATGTCTGCCGTGCAGGAGTATCAATTTGATCAGCTATCTAAGGGAATTACAGTTTTTATCGTGGCTCTTCTTTATACATCAATATAGTTTACACTGAATTTATTTAATTTTCTTCTTTTTTTTTTTGATTGTAGGTTTTATTGGATCTGGCCAGGATGATCTTCGAGGAGCAAAGTACTATCGAGCACATGGTACTCAGAATCCTTACTCATACTCAGTCTCTCATTCAGTGTCAACGTGTTCAGGTAATTGGATTAAATATTTACTTGGAGTTGTGTTCTGTTGCTACTCAGCTGTTGCTACTACATGTATTGCCATATATATATATATGTATGTTGCTTAGAGCTTTTCTCTATACTGTACCGCAGTAACGCTAATGATTTACTTAATTAAAAGGTATTGCTGGTTCACAAAGCATCCAAGGGAAGTTTTTCGCGCGTCTTTGATTTCGAGGCGAACGACCTCGCCGAAGACACGGATTCCCGCACTAGGTGAATAAAGTTTGTAATTGCCAACTGTATTTTTATTAATGTTCGGTCTTGAACGATTTAATTAATTACGACACTGATAATTAACACAATGGATTGACTTTGTATTTCAGTCCGTTCGAGAGCAGATTTCCTATTAATGTTGGAATCACCGGTTATGTGGCTACAACGGGTGAGGTAAGTATACGGGTGAATTGTTAACGATTAAAAAAATCAAGAGTCTTAATTAAAAGTGTTAATGGGAATTATTAAATTTATTTGTTATTCTCACAGACGGTCAATATTCCCAATGCCTACGACGATCCGAGATTCGATGCATCCGTCGACGATGGGACGGGTTTTCGTCACAGGACGATCCTCTGTATGCCCATTAAGAATTCTTCAGGTCAGATCATCGGGGTCATTCAACTGGTCAATAAGTTCGACGACCTCGCTTTCACGAAGAACGACGAAAACTTCGTGGAGGCTTTTGCTATATTCTGCGGCATGGGTATTCATAATACGCACATGTGAGTTTTTGAGATTAGTCCAAGGACTGTTTCTTTTGATCCTTTTTATTTTGACAACGGTTACCTTACAGGTACGAGAAGGCTGTGATTGCTATGGCTAAGCAAAGCGTTACTTTGGAAGTACTAAGTTACCACGCGTCCGCCTCTCTCGAGGATGCTCAAAGATTGAGGGTAAATTTTTCGCTTTTTTTTTACGGAATAAAAGTGCCTCTATCTTTTCCGTGATTATAAATAACGATGCAATTCGTTGAATTTTAATCCTCGCTTCTGGTGTGTACGTCCTAGCAGGGCTTAAGGGTGCCGTCCAGTGCCCACTTTCAGCTACACGACTTCAAGTTCGACGATATCCATATGGAGGATGACGAAACCCTCACCGCCTGTTTACGTATGTTCCTGGATCTTGACTTTGTCGAGCGTTTCCATATCGACTACGACGTCCTGTGTCGATGGTTACTCAGCGTCAAGAAGAATTACCGTAACGTCACCTATCACAATTGGCGACACGCATTTAACGTGGGTCAAATGATGTTCGCCATATTGACTGTGAGTATTTTGATTCACTTTATCATTTTGTAATCTGGCAATTTTAATTGAAATTTATTATTAATGTACTTGAAGGCCACTCAATGGTGGAAGATCTTCGGCGAGATAGAATGCCTGGCGTTGATGATCGCCTGTCTCTGTCACGATTTGGATCATCGTGGTACAAATAATTCCTTCCAAATAAAGTGAGTTATTATCTATTTTTTGACTTGGCCCTTAATCTTAATTCTTAATTGTCATTTATAATTTCATTTTTTGATTTTTCCAGAGCCTCGTCACCTCTGGCACAACTTTATTCCACTTCTACAATGGAACATCATCATTTCGATCAGTGCTTGATGATCCTAAGCAGCCAGGGTAATCAGATCCTTTCGAATCTCTCGCCAGAGGAATACTCCCGGGTGGTCAAAGTCCTGGAGGAAGCCATCCTCTCTACGGACCTGGCAGTTTACTTCCGGAAGCGCGGCGCCTTTCTGTCTTTAGCACGCGCAGGAAGTTACAATTGGGCGTACAGCGATCACCGTGACCTTCTTCGCGGTATGCTGATGACAGTTTGCGACCTGGCGGCTATCACGAAGCCCTGGGAGGTGGAGAAACGCGTCGCCGAGCTGGTTAGCAGCGAATTCTTCGAGCAGGGCGACATCGAAAGGCGAACTCTCAATATAACGCCAATCGTTAGTACCTTGTCTGAACCTTCGTATCCATTGCTAACTTATCTGCGAGAACTACAAAGATTGCTTAATCCTTCAGGATATAATGAACAGAGAGAAGGAGGATCAGTTACCAATGATGCAGGTCGGTTTCATCGATTCGATTTGCCTTCCCATATACGAGGTGAGTTCAAAGATTATAATTTTCAATCAATTTCCACGTCTTTGAAAAATCATAACACTCCATTTCTTTTTGCAACTCAGGCTTTTGCCATTCTCTCCGACAAGCTCGAGCCTCTGGTACAGGGTGTGATAATGAACAAGGAACACTGGCTGGCGATCGCAGAAGCGCAAGAAGGCACTACAGAGAACTGCACGAATCACGACAGGTCCTCGGAAGCAGGATCGGATAACGAGGAAGCCAGTGAACAGGCGGACCAATAGTAGTTACCGAAAATCCTATAACGAGGACGCGTACGATTTATCAGAGTCGCACTATGGTCCATTGTTTGATGACTTAACGTCTTTACACTCGAGACCAAAATCCTGGTGACTCTTAAACCTGCATATTGTATTTTCTTTATGGGAGGCGGATTGGTGGATCAGTTTGCGAAGTCTCTCGTTGCGTATACGTAGGATATGAAATACAGAGTGAAACGGAGGACGAGCGTCACGACGTCCATGGGAATAAGTTAACGACACAAAGACTCGAAAGTCAGTGCGTCCATTGGGATGCACTGTGATAGATAGTATTCAAAAAGGGCTATGATACCTTATAATTTAACGGTTTAGCCAATCATCACCAGACTTAAGTATCTTATTTAATAAGTTTTCAAGTGTGCACTTGTGTCCGGACTGGACTGTACTATCCTCCATTGCCTATTGACCACGTGTAGAAGTATGGTCGAGCAGATACGGACGTGATTTCAACCAAATTCTTAAAATAGCGCTAAAAATAATGTCGTAAGGTCTCTTGCGATTTTACTGGGAGATTTTTCGAAGAGAGGATTTTAAGAAATTACAAGAACTGCTATTCGAGCCCTCACCTCTCGTCAGTCAAGTAGTGTTGGCCATCGCTGTGATTGTTTGGTAATGCGTGAAATTACTTGGAAGACACGTGGCATGTGTAGCATGCGTTCGTGATATCATGATGATGAGATGCAAAATTAGAGATACATGGGAAAAAAAAGATAAAAATTATATATATAAAAAAAAATGAATTTTAGGAAGACGACGATGATGATTAAGAATAGAAGCTCTCTCTGACACGGTGCTCTGTTTAGTATGTAATTATTATTGCAATTCTACGATCGGGCACCGATTTATATTTATTAAATGACTTTTTATTGGTAAGGTTTTAACGATGGCGTAATTAAAAGTAGCGACTTGCATCATTAGTCTTAAGGGGATATGGGCGATCTCCAACGGTTTTCTTGCAATCCTACGTATTAAGGGAGACGGAAGATAAGAATGAAAATTCACATGTTTCAAGCTATTCGAAAAAGAAAAACTGACTTTCATTTTAAGTCACGTCGAATGTCAAAAATCGTTCGGATTTTGAATTACTCGAACGCTCTTTGTAATCCATTACCTAAGAACCGAAGAACTTCCGGTACCAGGATATTTATTATCAATTAAGAACGTGACGTTAGACTGCTGGGATAACGTCAAGGAATATAAATATTTCACGTGTTTCCATAATAAGAAAAAAAAAGAAAAAAAAATTACAAAATTAAAAAAAAGCATCCCCACCCCGAAATGCTACTTTTGTACCTGATTGTATTGTATACCCCTGCAGCAAACCGTTGGACGCGATGAATGTACGAATTTAAAAATCTTATAAACTTGATGCGTCGATGATAAAGGCGATGAGTATAACGAAGAATAATGGAGGCAAGAGATTTATTAAAAGGAAAAACAAAAAAAGAATTTTCAAGTGACGACCATTAATGGAATCAATAATCAGAGTGTGGGACGATGCTGAATATTAATCACGCCGTAAGAGGGATCGTTCTATATCGATATACAATTAAACAAGTGTTTTACGGGCACAGCTAAGACGTACGCGCAAAGATGTTTATTTTTAACTATACGATATATGTAATTAGGTAATGTATTCGTATACCAAAGTGTATATTTATATCGGATTGTAGCGTCGAAATGTCGACGGCCATGTTTTTTCTCCCGGGTTCACAGACACACACGACACACAGAGTGACACACAAATCTAGTACCCACTATAGATATATGTATATAACGCGTGCTAATTCGTTAGGCGATTAAGGACAGACACGTGCATGCGCCATAGCGAGTTGCACCTTCATATTTTTTTATCCCGTAATCCTTAAATGTTTATTTTCCATTTCGTTCCGTCCCTATTTTTTTTCGTCCAGCAATTCCGTTTCGAAATCCCTTCATTCCGTGTTTCGTAGGAACGACTTTTAATGTTATCCAAAAAAATCTTCTTTTTCCCTTAATTTTTCTTTCCCCCTCAGTCATATGCCATTGTCACGTTATATATATATGCAAATACATACGTGTATTTATCGCAACCCAGAACATTAGGGTTATAAGTGTATTTGGGTTTGTCAAGGGTTGAGAATCGAAGTTAGAAAAAAAAAATGTGAGGTAATTAAAGGGAGAGGGACATATCGCACAAAGTGACTTTACTCTTTCTATTTTATTTTTATTTTTTTTTTTTTTGTTATCTCGTCGTAGATGGTGAATATGGCGTTTCCGTCGATTCGTCATTAAACAGATAAATAAATAAATAACGGAGTGATCGAGGAGTGAAAGATTGCCCGAATTTCGTCGGGTAAATTGGTAACGAGGGATAATTAATTCCGATAAGTTTCGCAGTGCGCATGCGCGTACAAAAAGTGTCGTGTGCTCGTTACTTATTATATAGTTCGTGTCTTCTATGTTCCTTTACTGTTAAAACGTCTTGATTCTGTTTTTTTTTTACATATGTATATATATATAAACACATATGCATATATTATTGCTACTATAAATAACCGTTCACACTGATAGCCATGCCCGATCAGATGGTAATTATAACAATAACAGAGTAATAGGGTCAGTCTTTTTTGTTCTCTGTACAGTTCCCGAACTCCTTTCTTTTTCTTGTAAATTATTCATCGAGATAACGTACGCTGATTTATTGTTAAAATTAACTATAGCACCGAGAGTTATATTATTATATGAACAATATCTAATATATTAAAGCGAGACTAAATTATGTGATATTCTATCAGAGTTCGTTATTAACCTCCTTCATGTACGAAGCTCCTTGTCACTCATTTGAAATCGCCTTTTTGTTTGTCATGTAGAAAAATAACCCAACGAGTCGCAGAAGAGTCGTCAAGTTGCACTGGAATATTCGGAAAATCTTCGTCAGTCTCCTGCAAGGCAAGCAAAATGTCCAGAATAAAGAAAATAACCTAGAAAATAACATGGAAATCCTATGTGGGATTCCCATTGGCACTTTTCGTAAGCATTGCATTTGGCATACTGTTTATAGATCCTGAACATCATCAATTTATTTCATGTTACTGTCTGTGCTTTTTGAGTTTGAGTAATTCGACTCAAGATATTCAAAAAAGCTTAGTGTAGCTGGTACGTTAGGCCAATACGTTTTTAACGAAGCGTGCTGTCTAAAAGCATTACTCTGATATACATGGTGTCCCGGAATAAAATGATGAGTACACCATCAGGTAGAAGAGAAAAATCGGAAACAAAAAGTCCTGATACATTTTTCAACCAAATTTTGCTTTTAGTGTTATAAACAATTGAAACTGGCCAATCAACTTGCGTCTGTACCTGCTGAGCATCCCTGAACGCGGTAAGTGGAAGGTAAAGGGATGCTCGGCAGGTACAGCCGTGCGTTGATTGGCTAGCCTTAATTTTTTATAATTTTAAGAGAAAAGCTGAGGAAGAAATGGATCAGGATATTAATTACTATTATATAAAAAAAATTATCGATAAAAATTTTCTTATCAAGCTATTGGGTAAACTTAAACCATACCTATGGTATATTTTCATAGAGCACGAATGAGATAATATTTATCTCTTTAGCACGATGCACGAAGCATCACATCTAGTTAATATTGACGATTGTTCCACTTTCATGCCATCATTTAATTTAGAAAATATTGTCAAGTCTATTCGGCCGCTGTCCGGTAGAATGTTTCAATCGAATTTGTTTGGAATTTAATTGGCAGCGCGCGTCACTGTCAGTTGGCGCGTCGGCGTGCCAATATGGCGGCCGGCGCGTATTTCGAATATTCTCTTTATATCTCAAACGTCGCTATGAGAGAATTCAAAGAAATTTATAGAAGAACGTCTGGCTTATTTATTTATATATCTAGACACCGCTGTGAGAGATCTAGGAATTTTATAACGAAATACTAGAAGAGTATATTTTTATTTTTCGTTTCGCAGCTACGTTACCGACAGAGGGAAATTGGTGAAAAATTAATACAAGCAAATTTTTTGTAAATAAAAGTTCATAGGGGTAATGGTTTTGTCCCTATATTGTTCTGTTTGTTCTTATGACACTGGGGATGGACCAATTACGTCTTCGTCGTTCGTTAGTCGTCTCGACAAAATTCTGTATACTACATATAAGTATATAGAGATATGTAGGTCGATCGGATTATCGGGACGACATAATATTTATGTGGCAACTGGTATGTTACGTTATGGCACTCGGCCGTGAAGTAATTTGCCAGTCGATTTTACGGGTTGCCAATTGGCATTGATTTACTGGTACGGACTATACTATTATTAATACGGTACACGATATATATATATATGTGATGTACTTTTTATATGATATATATGTATACAATTATAAAGATTGGTTCCACTTTTTATATAATACATGGCATGCTCTATATGTAGTATTATACCTTACATGCTAAGTCGCATCGAATTGGCCCAGATACATTGGGATTAATCAGGATCATCTGGAAGATTGACTTTATTGGGTTTTATGATTTGGATGTTCTGATGGCAGGTGATAAAAAAATATTAAATTCGATAGTCCAAGTATTGATTGATCGATTGATTGAAAATACTATAATAGAATTAAGAGCGCTATTACATTGTAATGTGGATTTAAGTATAGTACGTACCTCTTAAATGTCATGTTTAGTTCGAAAGTCTGATTATTTATACGCAATTTTAATTATCAAAAAAGCTAGCGTGGGTATCTATAGAATTTACAAAAATTTTTAAACAGATACATTTTTCGAAAAATATTATCAGCCATGGTTCAGTTTGGCTTTTGTATTAAAAGTTGTTGTATAAGCGTTAAAGTTGGTACGAATTATATATAGCGAATGATATTAAGGATAGTAATGACTTAGAGATCATTACAGTAGCTTGGAAATAAAAGATTGTAAAGAGAAAAATCAATCGTCAGGAAACAGGTGGCTGGCACGATACCAGATACTATAGTTACTTCAGACGAATTCATATAGCTTGCAAATATATATGTATATATAGATATATCGTTACATACGTGAATACAGAAACAGTCACGGAAGCGGTATGCGTTCGCATTTTTCATTGGAACGATCCAAAGCGTATATAAAGGGTTATTCAGTCGAAAAGGACCATCTGAATATGGTTCTATCATAACAATCAAATGAGCGGGCTACCTTCAAGTGATACGTTTGGGTTGAATAACCCTGTACAGGGTTATTCAGGAGTAATGTACCAACCGGTGTTCGCCCGTCCATTTGATTTGTATGGTACAGCAGCCACTTTGAGGACGTACGATACTTCTGAACAACCTTGTATACTTGTACGAAAAAGAATTTTAGATATATCAAAGATTGTGACAAACGATCACTGTTGACGAGCCATTCGATGATTCAGATGATTTCGCACGACAGACAGTACGTAATTGTTACCGGCGTTCACCAGTTTATCATGAGCCTGAGCATGCGTCATCTCGTGAAGTGGAAGTCCGTTCAGTCGTATGAGAACATCACCTGGTTGAAGTCCGGCTTCATCGGCCAGACTTCCTCGTGCGACCTGGTGGATAAAACAGAGATGAAAATTGAATGAAATTTTACAAAAGTTTTTTTTTATTAATTCGTCACTGGGTATCGACTTTGAGGATGATCGGCCCATAGTGATAGATCGATAAAATTTTGATAAAATTTAGTTTAATTTTATGTCCTGTTCGATGTGAAAAAAAAACTAGTTTACTTCCATTCGAGTTAATCACGAATCCAATATCTGCCTGGACGAACCGCAAGATTCGTATTGACGGAAACGAGGACGAGACTAGCCTGGACGCTTCGTGTATTATCGGGAAATTTACTTCCGGACGGTGTGTGGCAGCAGTGTGTTGATGACGGAAAATGGAAAAAAAAATAGAGGAAAAAAAATAAAACTGTACAGCCATCACGATATTTTCACGAAATGGGCTGGTTGCGTGTTTCTTGAAAAATTTGTTTGCTTCTCTTTTTCATTTTGTTGCTCGACTACTGATAATGGGACTGGGCACGTGACCTTTGATCGATATAAAGATCTATGACTTATAGAGATTCGAATAAATATTTATTGTGTATCTATTCACAAAATTAATTATAATTAGTTCTTCATTGAGCATCAATGGAGCTTGTTCTATACCGATAAGAGAATTCCGTGATAAGAATTTCGAAGTGGAATGAATAGCGATTACCGTTTCGGAATCTATAGGGTTTCTTTTCTTGATAGAAATAGTATTTGAGTCACTCTGAATGAGGATTGAGGCAGAGGAAAAGGGTTGATTAGGAAGGAAAATACATTATAGGTATACAATGACAGTACGTTTTGAATTATCGCACCATAAAGCGGCATTCACAATGGTCGGATAATATGTTAAAAAAAATTAAATCTTTTTTGTACAAATTTGGAGTTCTAAGCTATTATAACTTAATCGAACGAAATATTAATTAAGCCTATCGTAACTTCGGTCGTCTATACGGAGAATAATGTATAATTGCGATTACTAGAATAACGGTCAGTATTTGGACACAAAATAATTTTTAAGGACAAAGCAAACTAGTTACAATCGCAATGGTAAATTTTTGAAAATTTTGTCACTGCTACTGAAGTTGCTTTCCCAATACTGTCCATTGTTCTAGAAATCGCTTCTTAGTGTGCAGAATTGGGTTTCGTGTAGCTTTTCACTGGCGTTAAATATACAAAAATTTTAATTCTTCTACTAATATGTATTTTAATGTCCTGAAAGTTAGCTTTAGATATATGGATATTTAAGAATTAAAAGAAAATGAAAGAAAAATATTTGTGCCTGATTACAATGATTTATCTTAAAAAACTTTCACTCACCCTGACAACGGTAAGAGGATGCGTGAAATCCACCCCGCCAGACAAACGAAATCCCCATGGGGTATTATC
>JARQSV010000426.1:90426-164929 GCA_030142285.1 Calameuta idolon
ATTATGCGCATCCACGTTGCGCTACGTACTCTTATGTGGGGCTTTTAAAGAATCCATCATAAATAATGGACAGTGATAAAAAATGCTAAAAAATGGAAACGTACGAGGACGGAACTTTATAATACAGAAAGAAAATTTTTTTTTTATTATACGTAAAATTTTCTTTTGTTATATAAGAATATTTCATGTATTATATTATACGGTATACCCTGTGAAATATATCAATCACTTTGATATCCTGATTGCTGTACATAAATTAATGCAGCAAAACGAAATTAAAAAAAAAAATATATGAATTCGTCTAGAACTATTATATAATATACTTCAAAATCAATCACGTAGAATCCACGGCATTTGGAAAAGAAAATCAATGGGAATGATAATTTAATCCTACGGTGCTTAAATCCTTCGCGAAATGGATGAACAGGATTGCCACGAGGATTACTTAAACTTCATTGTCAAAGGGAAGATTCTACTACGTCTCCGTTTTCCCTAATATTTGCGCATAAATATTTGCGAACGCTCAAGGCATCGTCTTAATCTAGCCGTTTAATGACGGAATTTCTAGTTTGACAATTTTCACATAACGCCAGAACCCTTAATATTCATGTACGCGAAAATATTAAGCGACAGGAGCTACTCGGAGAAAGAAAATTGAGAACGAGAAGTAAGATAAGGAGAGAAGAAGAAAAAATAGATTAAACTACGCCTAACAAGGGAAATGAGCCTCTCATTTATTATTTAAAAGAGTCATCAAGAAATTTGCAAACTGGCCTTAAGCTTGATCCTAGATAGCTATCGACTGAGCCATATTTGTTAAAACGTTTTATCACCCCCTTACACCTACCCTCATCTACGACCTGTACCTTCGTTATACTCACATAATGGATTTTCAGTCTAAGTCTTTGCTGGAACGCCAACCCCCTGTTTTTCAAACGGTACCTTTCGTCGGAGAATGAAATTAATTTTTATTCGATTCTTTGGAAAATAAAAAAGGTTAAAAACAAGAGACTCAATCGTAATGAATGTTGAAAATTGAAAAGGGAGAGAGATGCTGGCTCCTGAAAAAAGAGGAGCAAGATCTCTTGGCAAAATTTCAAGCTGCTATCTAACCTGTATTATGAAAGCTGGTAGACACATGTAGGACCGTAGAAGATATTTAATGAAACATGAAAGGGTTGGAGGGAAGGAGGAGGGGGGAGAGAGAGAGAGAGAGAGAGAGAGAAGGGCGTGGACGCAGCCTCTTATTTTCCAACGACCTAATGCTTTGACAAGCGACACGTGATATTCACTGAACCTTTAATAAGTTATACCCCCCCTCCCCCTCCCCCCCGCGCTATATACGGACTCACCGCAACCTGATTTACTTACCATAAAACCTACAAGCTGCCATGTAGGTAGCTGCCATAGTAACATGTACAAGTACAACAACTATACCAGTATGATTGCCTAGGGAACTTGGTTATTACACGCTGTCACATAAACCTACCCTTGTGCGTAAAGTGTCTAAAGAATATGAAGGTCCACTTATGTATTACATATACAATACCTACATGTATATGTAAATAAAATATAGCCTCCCTACGCGCAAGTACGTAGACTGTATAGAGAGCGTATATATTAATAAATAATTAATTGTGAATAATATTCAATCGAAGAAAAAAAAGTTTGTAGAGCCTCATAATGATATATTACGAAACATTTTAATATATTATGTACGCGATTGTCAATTTGATTTTAATGATATTTATGTATCGAGAAGTACGTTATGAAACTTCGAGGAATTTTATTGTCAGGTTATTTATTGAATATCTGCTATCGGTATAAATGTGACAGACGCGCAATAATTCGGAAGGCATAACGAAGCAGATCTAACGTATAGTGTCGTTGACATAAGTACTGCCTTCGTTAATAGTAAATGGCACATCAGCTTTAGTCGATAAAATCTATTAATATTTACGCAGCTATCTTCTCTACGTGCGTACTCACACTGATATCCTATTTAAGCATGTATTTCAGCGTGGGGTTGCTGCCATTTGCCAGAAAATTGTTCAGAATCGTCATTTGCCAGAAACGTCAGCTGTCCGAACACTATTTGTATTCCTGTTGCATGCGGTAACTGTCGATATAGCAGAAACTTACGTTTAGGTGTTCTACCGTACCGACTGTCTCGTTGCCAATGACAACACCATGCAACAATCCTCAGTGTATGCATGAAAAGTTCAGCTGAAAACGCGTAACGGAAAATTATTGTTCAAAATGGTGGCGCTGATAGAATGCACGTTATATAGCAATGTATGCTTAGATATTGAATTTGTGCGCGTACCGTGCGGACCCACACAGCCTACTTGCTTTGCCCCTTTGTGTATCTACGTTATTAGATCTATAAGTAAACAGTGTATAGACGCGGTTGCATCTAATATTATGTACCGCAAGTACTAGCAAGGTATCTAATGGCAATTTGCATAGAGAATGTTATAACGTTAATAGGCACACTGAGTGGCCTTGATTGCTCTTCCGGGTATCAGCGGTGGATCCGCTAATTTATAAGTAGAATCGATAACGCTGATAACGTTCGATAAGGAGACGAATAATTTAATAGAAAAAAAGAAAATTGAATTATACAAAGAGAATATAGGGCATGAAAACAATGTAGAAATTTACCAATAATATTACTTAGAAGAAACATTGTTTGTCGCAGTATCGATCCATTGAATACCTGCTGAAGGAATATTTCAGTTGGGATTTAAAACTTCGATGTTAACGGTGACGATGCTGCAGCTGACAGAAGGGGCGGTTTCGCACCGCGATGACCCAGAACTTAAACCAAGCGCCACTTGAACGAGCGTGGGAGAAAGGTTCGGTTTTGATCCATGAAATTTTTTAATTATTCAAATACACACTTTTCAGTTTTTTAATCGAACTTTTAATATTCTAAAAAAAGTTAAAATGAATTTTTTCTACAGTAGGTATTATTTTTTAATTATATATTGAAAACTTAGATTTTTTTGTTTATACCGACTATTTATTTAATTAAGGACAAATGAGTAGGGCGCGGGATGGGCACGTCCTGGCTCGCGGCCCTACTTCCAGCGATAATGATGGCCTGCGCTTCGAGGACAAAAGCTAGTCCTACCTCGATGCCATCTTTAGTCTCAACCAGCGTGGCAGAATTGAAACGGGTAAAGTAAATTAGATTAACCATGACAATACTATGTTTTGTTCCACCTCGAGAATTCCTAACGCACACGTAAGACTACAGCTGTCGGAACTAATATTATTTGATCTTTGACTTTCTTTGTCTCCACATCCCTTTCATCATTCTCCTGAACTGCCTTTGGCTATAAGGTGGAACTGGAAGAAGCTTTGGACGTAATAGAAGCTGCATCGACCGGTACTTTAGAAGAAGATTGCACGACCACATCCGGTTATAAGTCCCTACCGACGACAGCGGCTCTAGACCCACGCCGCTATGACACTTCTCGTCAAAAGGCGGATATGGCCGCCATGATGCTTCAAAATCTTGGGGTTACGAGACACAATAGTGAGTTATTATATATCCTATATATAGATATATATATATATATATATATTTAAGTATAGTCGAGTGTCTTTTATATGTATCGATCCTACATGCTAGAGTACCACCCATATAGTATATATTACTTTGTGTATACACAGGATGAATCACATGTCTCTAAGCATGAACTCCAAGGACTCTTATGAGTGATTAATCGCCGTTGGGAATTGCGTATAAGGAGAAAAAATATTCTTGATAACCTGGTAACGTTGTTTCTTTATTCTGTCATTTTTCAACAGCTCTCCTAGACGCCGTTGCTCGGTCGCTACTTGAGTCAGTAAGTGACGCCGTTCAGACTCGTGTTATCGCACTGAACGCATCAACCGGGGTTGTTGTCAGCGCCACGTGGTTGAAGAGGAGTCCTGGAAGCGTAGGAGAACCTTCTAAGGTTGAGAATCACGAACTACAGTCAGGATCGAGACCAGATCCTAATTTACCTTGGTTCGAGAATGCCGGAGACAGTACGGGATTAAGGTTTGACTTGTTATACGCACATCCCATGAAATCCTTCCTTAGTCTCGGTGTACATTGAGCAGACGAATCTGATAAATTTTCAGGAATATATATATATATATATATATTGTGACGTAATTTCTGAGATACAATTTCCCAAATACTATCCGTAGCGTTACAGTCCGATTGCGCCACAAATATATAACGTTACTCTAACATTTCTCTAAGACGGGATGGATCGTTCTTACCGGTCGGAGGTGGCTCTCTCTCGGTAGGTATAGTAGAGTCCACTGAGCCAATCGCCTACGTGGAACTGGACTGACGTGACCATAATTCCCCCATGACGATATTCTTGTCAGGTCGGCTTCTTACTCTATTCGGGGTCCCCCGTAGCGGGATGGAGGTGTCCGAGGGTGCTGACGTTCCTTCAAGCTTCCTGACGTAACCGTGGACCAGCTTCCTTCTGCCTAGACTAGAGAAGATGTTCTTGATGCTGGCAGAGGGTCTTCCTCGGCGGAACGTTGACTCGGTGTAGCAAATAAAATTATCGTACAAATAGAAATCAGGCTAGCCTTGTTAAATTTATGATCTGGAGGTATTGGCCGGTAAAGTCGGATTCTACCTCTCGAGGGATGGTACTGCGTCCCATGATCAAAAGCACACGTGTACCAAATCGGAATTTTTGTAGGATCAAAAATGAACGTCACAATATATATATATATCTGATTTTTATTCAAGAAATTTCGAAAATAATCAGCAAATGAGGAACACGTGGATTCATAATGACACGCGAGGAATTTATGACTGATTCTGGTTTCGCTCTTCGCTGAAATGAAAATTTGTTATACGTTGATTTTCGTGACGGATAAATTGAAAATCTGAAGAGAAGCGTTTAGTTAGACTTGAAAGAGTTTTTGAACTACGGAATCCAGTGTCTTATCGATTAATTCCCCCTGTAACGTTCTCCCTTATTTTTAGAGGCGTAAGACCTAGAAGCCGCCAATAAATTAATGAGAAAGTCAAAGTCTTTACTCGTTAGAAATTCCTTTTTTTTTTTTTCAAAATACCAATGAAAACCAAACGGATTTGAATTGCTGTATAGGGAGCCATACAAAAAGACCCTGATCCATCCGTTGACTCCTGTTACCGCAAGGGTGCGAAAGTACGAATCTTTTCTTCGCGCATTCACCCTGTTATCAACTGTCATGTCTGAAACCTAAATCCTTGACTTTTTACACTTTTCGTTCAAGTTATCGACGTCACGCGAAGCAATGGTAGACGCTCAGAACTCACTTGGAATTATGGGCTGTCTTTTCTTTCTGTCGGCTTCTCGCCAAATAGATTTCTTCAATATCGAATGGAGACGGCATTCAATTTATGGGACACCTTTGAAACGCTTCTCTTTATGTTTTCTATCCTTGCTGATACGATACCAATATCTTTTCTGCTGATCCACGTAGACCACGCAAGTTATTTTAGACTGAATACAATGTTCTACATTGTATATATTCTTTGATAACGTGATACCAGTAAATAGATATTTACCCTATGATTAATGTCCTACGTCCGCACTATATATTTTGTCTATACGATTTAATATAATAAATAAAAAAAACATTAACGGGATCCTCGTAAGAACAATCGATCCAAGGCTTAAGCAGGAACTTGTAATTAGCACGTGACTGAACCGAGCATCTTGATTGGAAAATCAATTTTGAAATTAATGATGAAAATTTATATTGCTCTTGAGATTTTTTATTGGATGATTTCCAGTAGTCTCGAATTTTTATCTTTCACTTTCAACTTTGTGGGTATCTGTAATATTTTAAATTCAATATTAAGGTATATAAGGGTCGTACTTATTGACTGATGTATCCACTGAAAGCCTGAAATAAGGGCGGCTATGTATAGGTAGACAAGGTCACGTGATCTTATACAGACTTATTCAGAATTGGCTTGAATATACCTGTATATTAGAAATTTATAAAAATTACGATTTCGAGGATCCTGGAGTTTTGAAATCCGCTGAAAATTCTTGACGAATCATATTTTTGTGATAAAAGACTTTTTCAGCGGATTTTTTTTTTAATGCACTGCCACTGCCTTTAATTAATTGTACACGCACGCACGCATCTTTTCCCATGACCATCTATACGGCTGATTGTCATTTTGAATTTCTGCACAAGAAGCAAAGAGCACGCGCGCACGCACTGCGATTTCATGCACTTCAACAAAACCACCACACTCGTTCGCAGATCCTTCGAATTCTCAAAGAAAAGAAAAATAAGACCAAAAACCCACTACGACTGCCTCTCGAGATGCATTTTTTTTAATGCCATCAAATCTTTAAAGAAAAAATAAAAAATCACCAATTTGTCATTTTGCATCGTGACCTATTTTTTTTTTACTGCGTGTCGAGAAGCGTCATTGTGATGTGAATAGGTCGAGAATAGATACCAATCATATATATATATATACTTTTGTACTTCACGATCATTCATTGTCATCTCACCACCTATGTACGAACGTCAAGTCATAGAAACTGTAAGAAGCGTCTAAGAGAGACAGAAATAGAGAGATAAAAAGAGATCTTTGAACGAGTAAAAAATTTTGAAAAAATATATCTACGTTACGAGCGTTTAAAACGCACGCGCCGATTATAACCTGTTAACGCGTGAATTGCAAATTCCGCACCGAAGACGCGAATCGAGTGGAAGGTGGAAGTTTCTATGGCGGTCGTGGCGTTTGCGTGTGATCCCAGGTCGCCGAAATTCATGCAGTCACCGCCGATTGAATCCTACAGGGGTTGGTGGACCCTCCCGTATTTCTCCTGCAAGAGCCAAAGATGGCTGATCTCCTACAGCATCAACGTGAGGCCACCGGATATGCGTCACGGGTGAGTCAAATGTAGTCTATATCTATATCAGTTTAATATTTATGTATACATATGGACTATGAAATACCTTACGAAGTCATTTAATATATTATATTGTTATTCGCACTTGGAAGTATACAGTCTCTTTCAGTCGCATTGCATCACCCGAAGGTGGTTCCTGTATGAAAATCAAGTGGATGAGCAGATTTTCAGTTGATGCAATATTCCTGAATATCACTGTATTCAGGGTTATTCAAATGCATTACCTTGAGTTAATCCGTACATTTTTAATTCATACGATAAAACCACATTTAATCAGCTTGTGTGGCTGAATAACTCTGTTTACTATTAAGTAATGTTATCATTATCATCATTACTTATACATTCTCCTCTAAATACATTTTTATGGGCCTATTTTACCGCGAGTAAGTCCTAACTTTTTATTTATTCAGTATACCCCTAATGGATTATATTTTCAAAATCGTTTTTTTTTTAATTTTACATTAAAATTTTGTTCAAAAAGAAACATTTACATATTTGGGTTTATACGTGGAGAAATTTGCTCTTATTATGTCAATGTCACGTGCCGTTAAGGAATACGGTGAAAATTCTTTTTTTTTTTCTTTACTTGGACATTTAACCCCAGAAAATATTGGAATTGGAAATTAGGCAGTTTTCGGTACACATTTGAATGGGTATAACGTCAGCTGTACTCAACGTATTCACCCCTCTGGATCAGTGTTAGGTGACATCCGAAAATTGTAGCCTGTATGGATTCTTTAATTTCTGATATGATGAACATTTACGGAACCCACGTGAAGTTAAGAATTTGGGGCAAAAGTACTGTGAATAAAAAAAAAATCGTCGAAATTGGTTCTTTTTACGAAGTCACTCTTTTCATTTTGGTTCAACATATTGGATCTTTTAGTTTTTTATTTTCAGTTCAGATTCGCGATCAATGATCTCAAAAATCCTCAAGTACCCAAGTAAATCGTAGGCGAGGAAAGATGCATAGCTCAAAGTGTTGAATATTCATGTGATACGGGAATATACGTAAAACTTTAAAATTACTTACTATCTGATTTATGAGATGTGCGGAATGAAAGTAGAAAAAAAATGCACTGTATAGAGATATTTCGTGTGTTAAAATAGCAATATCTTTTTCGAGATATCCCTTAATAAAAATCTTGGGATTTTGAAATTATATTCACTTCATCATTTAAGCAATATGTAACATGAAAATTTTTAAAATAACGTATCTAGGTATATCCTTTCGCTATTCTCAAAAAAAAAGAAAACTTAGGTAGCAAATATTTATGCGATGAACAATATAATGATATTCACAGAAATATAAATATTATTATGATGCTTTGAAGTCGTACAGGCAGCTGTTTTAATTAGTGCAAAATACGTGTGATTTTTCTTCGTGTATATCAGCATACAATTAGATTAATTATTTATGAAGTTTTACGTAATAAAAATATCGAGGCAAAATTTACAACTTCGAGAGTGCGAACCATGTAAATTTACGTGAAGCAGGAGCGTGGCAACGTCGCAAACTTCATCGTCGATCCGTCGGCTACCGTGCGTACATAACCTCAGCGGCTGAAATATGAGATTTGACGCGACTTTTTTATTTATTCAATTTTCCAGGTTTTCATCCGAATCTAATTTAATTTTACTTCTCAAATATGTAAATATTTGTCTTTGTACCCTTTGCTCTTTTCGACGGACAGGAAATGTTACACCGTCAACGAATTGGGACATGCGCCATACATATACATACATTAACTGACTTGTGTAACGTTGCCAAAGTGCTGTTCGTGTACGGCCGATCACTCTCCTTTTGTTTAATTAGCTCATTAGAAGTTGTTTCTCCATTATATTGATTCTTTCAATAATCTAATCCTGAAGTATCACAATTTTGACAAAGCATTATAAACTTGTTTATCGCTTTGGGGCTCATACTTGATATGCAAATTGGCAAAGTTTACGAGTGTATAAATCCGAAATCAAACACTTAAAAAATCTTAAGCATTACAGATATACTGTGGGAAGCTGAAAAATTGCTTTCATCATATATTTGCTAACTGATGTAGATTTCATATAAGTGCAAAAACTGACTTAACAGAGTTACCTCTTTTAGCCCAAAAGTATATTCAGGGACTTTATGACTTTTCTAAACTAACCTTAAAAAAAAGATATATATATATTTTTTTTATTATTTAGATTTCATTTATTTTTATGTTATCCTTATCATATGTTTTAGGATACGAGAATTTTTGAGCATGGACGTGGACATCAGTGGACTGGAAGTGAACCAATGCGACTCAGGACTATCTAGCGAAAGCTCATCTGTAGATAATCAGATTGCATCTTTCAAGGGGACTCACAAGTGTCACAATGATACGATGCAGGTAAAATTTATATACGGTGTTTATTTTGTGATGATATAATTAATTTTTTTGGCGGATTTTAATAACGGAATACTTCCATATCATTGAATTTATTCTCCTACAATTAATGGGTCGTTATTTAAATTCTAGAAAATGTCATTTAATTTTATTGATTTTTTAAATCGTTATATTTCTTTAATTACGGGTTATTACGTGCTAAACCCATTTTAATGAATCTCCGGAGAATTCTGCACGAAATGAATGTCACTAGAATGTTAATTGTCGCTTAAATATATTTGAATATCTGTAGGATCTTTAATATAAACAGCTATTATGAGAGTACTTCATCACTCTCTAGCAATAATAATATATTAATAATGATTTTGATTATGAGATAAATTTTATTCGTTTAAAATAAAATATACAAAATTGATTTATGTATTATAAAATTAATTTAGACTATCTAGTAATTCGTGTCCATTAAATAATTTATCGAAGACTCGATCAAAATTATATTACATGATATTGATAATAATAGTGTCATCAAACCGATCAAATTTCGGAAAAAGATTCATCAAAATTTTAACAGTGATAACAGTATATGGGCAACGGTCAAATTTAACATCGTTTACACGAGACGTTTAGCTGTCCACTTGAAAAGACTGATTGACTATTGACTACGAGAGAAAATAATAATCCCCAAATAAGTATACAGTAATAATATATCCGAAAAGACCTAATAAAAGTAAAGCGAAAATTTCACCTAATTTTTTTTTCTACTTAATTTTAATCCCCAATTCACGTTTATTCTATTAAATCCGGTTTGATTGATCATTCATTGATTTAATCTTAAAAGACTCTGAATTCTATGAGATAGAGGAAACGAACCGTCGAATACACATTCCCTTCCTTCCTACGTCGAACCTTAATGAAATCAATTATTGCAAGTTGATCGATCCGGAGTTTCAATTTGCCTTGAATAAAATCGAACAATAATTCCCAGTGCGAATATCAACCAAGGAGCAGTAGGACGAATGAAAATGGAGTCGGCGCTGGTTGGGCTAAGGGTGCCTACGTATGTAAATGTCGACAAGGTTTCTACACAGTTACCCATCAGTCAACTGGATTCGACGGGGCCTTAGTGGAAGGTAAAAAAAGTCCATAACCTCAATTGACCTTATCGAGGGATGATAACCCTTGTAAAAATGTTGAATAATAATTGCAGCCGCATGGAAGGAAATGCAGGAAAATAAAAGTGATCTTTATCAACGTGCTTTCCGTTGTCTACGATGCGCACCAGGATGCGCACGGTGCAAGGGCCCAGAACCATGCTTGGCGACTTACAATTGGCCGTTCAGGTAAGTCCCAAAAATGAATTGAATTTTTACTTGCTCATCGTTCTAATAATTTATATCGTTTATCATAACTTTTAGGATTGCCTTACTAGCCTTCTCCGTATTCTGCGCCTTCAGTACTGTCGTCCTGGTAGCCTATATGTATCAGCACCGGAAGTTGAAAGTCTTCAAGGTTGCATCACCTATATTCCTGTCAATCACGTTACTAGGCTGTGCTATAATGTATCTTGAAGTAAGTCATACGTATTTTGTATTTTACTATACATGGTACCGAGGCTCCTGTGACGTAATGGATATCACTGATTTATAGATGGCTGCGATATTTCCGGTTCTCGACATGTATTCCTGCATCGCTACAAAATGGACCAGGCATCTGGGATTCTGTATCTCTTACACGGCACTGCTAATGAAAACTTGGCGGTAAGGACTTCTTGCTGTGCTAATTTAATATGGGCCAATTAGTGAAGTCTTTAGCTACATGCAATCCTACCTGTTGAATTTAATTTATTATTAATTAATTGAATCGGGAGCTACAATGACCCGAGCAGTCTGCTGGTAGATTTTTAAAGATATATATATATAGGTATATATAAGTAAATCTTGGCTTAAGATTTTTTTGGAAAACTAACAATTCGTTTTAACGTAAATTACACCTACTAATAGGTGCGAATCTTCGTTCATTTAATCGACAGAAAATTCTTTGTCTCCTAGGGTGTCGTTAACTTATCGCGTTAAAAGTGCTCACAAGGTCAAGCTCACTGATAAGCAATTGTTGCAATGGATGTTTCCCATTCTGCTGGTGATGCTGATCTACTTAGGGACGTGGACGCTGAGTTCACCGCCATTTGCAGAAGTCATCGCTGATAGTCATGATTTGAAGTTTTATCAATGCTCATATAATTGGTGGGATCATAGCCTTGCTATAGGTAAGTCTAATTGTATTTAATCGACTGAGTAATTAATATTTGTGATATATATTCAAGTAAGAATTGATTAATAGTTATTCAATTTTATAGCTTTAAGATATAATTTTCATATATAATACTTTTCTTTGTGCAGGTGAAATTCTTTTTCTTGCCTGGGGTATAAAGGTCTGCTATAACGTCCGAAATGCTGAAAGTCTCTTTAACGAGGCACGTCTTATCAGCTATGCAATTTATAATATCGCTTTGGTCAACACGACAATGATAGCAATTCAGTACGTGATTGATTAAATGGCTTTATTAATTTTATTATTACTCTGCTGATTTTAATTATATTTAATAATGAATTAGCTAATTATAAAAGACTTACGCTATACATTTCCATAGTCTCTTCATATTTCCCAACGCTGGACCGGATATTAAGTATTTGCTGGGTTTCCTTCGTACACAGCTGTCCACTTCCGTTACAGTGTTCCTTGTCTTTGGACCCAAGGTACGTCCCTGTCTAATGCAGTTTCCGGTTCTTGATTATGATAATTTTGCTTAATTAATTTAAGGAAGAATGGTACTGTAACGGGTCCAAAAATTGTTAATTTTTGGAAATTCCTTTAGAGGTGTGACTAATTATTTAAGGATCGGGTAAAGGATAGTTTATTGAATATACAGGGTGTCTCACGGAAAGTGGACACCTCGATTATTTACGTCACGTATTTCGTTGAATGCTATTGTTGAAATATACAAGGCAATTTCAACAACAATAGAGGAACTGGAGTTTGATTTTGGTGTTATTTGCCACACTAATGAATTGAAGCATTCATTGTTATTTTTTGTGAATCCGCCAGCACATCTTTCCAATAATTCGCACCTCGAGAGATCTTTGTATATTGGAAATATTTCTTCAGCAGCTTTTTCCGGAAGTGGTGATTTATCGGCGAGCAACTCCAAGTTATTAGTTGATACAGCTCTACCTGACGCGCTACCTGTTCTCACTAAATTGACTGTAACTCATTGTCAGTAAATTTTCGAAATAGACTTGAAATGTCTTTTTACATATTTTTGAATGTGTATACTTAAAAAAAATGCAAGCAAAAATTCGAATTTTTTTGACCCGTCACAGTGGTGTTTCCTCTCAGTGATACAAATTTATGTTTTCCGATTTTGATTGATTAAAATTTAAAAAAATGTCTTAAGGTCATCCGTGTACTGAAAGGTCAAGGGGATCAGTGGGATAGCCGTGCGAGAGCTCGAGGAATTACGGCAAGTTTCTCATTAAACGGTATAGGTTTGGTACCGGAAGAAACTACGGACTTCTATCAGGAAAATGAAGAGTTAAAGGTATCGCATATTTTGGTTAATAATATGTTTCGTAGAAATAAGGATAAACATAACAATCATTTTTTGATTTAGGAGGAAATTCAAAAGCTTGCCGCCCAAATAGAGTTCATGAAAATCGTTCACATGGAAATGCACAATAGACATATAAAACCAAAAATGGGTGGTTACTTCAGTACTCATGGTCATGGATATAGTCATCCGTCAGCAGCTCAAAGTCCAATAGCCAAGAGTTCAACAGCGAGTTTCATTTTGAAAAGCGCGGTGGAACGTGGCGCCACTGCCGCGGCAGCGGCGGCCGTCGAAGACTCGACGTTTCCATCTGGAAGTTTGCATCGCGCACGAAGATTGGAATTTCGGGAACGAAAAGCAGAAAGGGAAAAGGAACGTGAGCGCGAACGCGAACGCGAGAATCAAAGTCAAAATCAAAATCAGGAGCGTACTCAAACAACCGGGGAAAGAGTTTGACTAGTAGTCAATAGTGAGGAGGTAAGAAACAATTTTTTCAAGAATTATTCATGACTCAAATATAACTGTATGTCCAATATTCCTCTTTAATAAATTCTACAACGTCATCTTGTAGATATGGTTGTGACGAAGACAGGGTCGACAGTGCGAGGTCAAGAACGATAAAATAAAAAAGTCTCGAAGTCGCTGCCCGAGTAACAACGTGTTGAAGAAATGGAAAAAACGTAAAAATGGAAAAGCTAAAAGAAAATTTCCATTGATGGATACGAGACTGCCGGTTTATGTGTAAAGATGGTTTCTATCGAAATGTGCGCGCCACGTGTGCTTTCGTTGTTCCACGTTAGGGGGTAACCATATTGTGTCTTTGTTTAAATGGCGCGCGCATATATGGTATTGCGCATGCGTGTTAGGTTACCTCTGTCTTCGCAGCCAGTTATACAATTAGATATGAATGAAGAAGAGCATTCGCGGTAGGCTTAATTACAGCTTATTAGATAAGCGTCTAGCTGAATCGGATTTCTATATAAAATTGGTTAAAGACCTATGATTTTATCAGAGTTACAATGACGTCGCGACGCTTGATTCTGTTGCTGGCTGTGCAACCGTAACTTTTCACTATTGAGACTATATCTTACGTTGAACGTTTGTTTCCTGAATGGTTTGTATTTTTTTAGAGAGTCAGAGGTATAATTATTGAAAAAAAAGGAAATGTTATACATGTAGAAGACGACTGTCGAAAAGGGACAAAAAGTCGATAACACAAGAAATATAAAAAATAAATTTTAATACGTTCCGTGCCACGTGTCTACCGCCACAGGCCGCGTGTACCACTGATGTTAAGACTGGTGGTACACGCTGACATATTTATTTAATGCGTTGAAAACATATATTTTATAACAAGTTTAAGACTGTAAAATATTTTTAATAATTTTCACCAAAAGAATGAGGCATTATAAAAAATGCAGTATAGAACGAAGCACATCATTTTATTTAATTTTTATATATACAATAATCAATAATTACATTTAATGATTCGACTCTTATAGGTTTTTTTGTCTTTCTACTTTTTTCTACTACTTTCAGCGCCACGTGTATCACGAGTGCTCTATACAAGCTAATTACTTATTGATCGATGATTTAATGATATACTGTGCTATAATATATCAATTTTTAGTCAAAACATCAAATGGCCTGAATGATGGGTCAAGCGAAAACGGTTCGGCACGGAACGTGTTAATGAGGATGCTGCAAATTCTCTAAATTATCTACAAAAACTACCCATCAGTGTTGACAATATGTGTAATCGATATGTTCAATAAGGACGTGGGTCGTTGGATTTTTTATTGGTAAATAATATAATACATACACGTAAAAATTTCCGAATTTGGAAATCGCCACCGTCCTTAATAATTAAATTTTAAAAAGAATTATTAAAAATTATTAATATCTATGTATGGGGTTCGTGGCGGGTTCCATGTTCAACATTTACCTTAAGACGTTGAGATTCATTTGCTGGTTGAAATACGTAGTGGCAGTGACACGTGTCATTGCAGTGTTGTGATATTTTTCATTCTGTCACATGTAAAAATCTCTGCAGGAGATGCACGTGTCGTGGCACGTGTTACGGGACGATAATAAATACTGAAAATATCCACACAAAAAAAAGAGTGGAATTTAGGGATAAAAAAAAAGTTTCTATAAGAAAATCATGAAAATCATACAAATCATTGTAACTTATTATATGGGCGTTAAAATGACGATATATAGATATACTGTTACAGGGTTATTCGGTACAAGCGTATCGACTGAAGTTGGCTTTATCATGGGAATCGAATGGACAGGCTAACTTCGGTTAGTACAAAGTTAATATATAAAGCTAGCTTCAATGTTTCCGAATAACCCTGTATATATATAATAGAAATATATATTGTAGATTTAAAAGGGGAAAAGGAAAAAAGAAAGAGATATTGAAATACGTCACGTTAATAGCGACGCCTTTACGCGAAGAAAAGTTTAAAAAAAAAAATGGGTGTCGTTGTACACAATTATTACGCTATACGACTATACGAATATCTATAGTCGCGTTATGCTAAGTCTCGCTGTTTATGTCTAACATATGTATTGTATCATTGTTATTGGGATATGTGGTTTCAATCGATGTAAGTAGAAAGATGGGTTAGGGAGATGAAGGGTATGAGAGAAATAATAAGAAATTTAATGCAACTTGACGCATTGGCTGCAGTGATAAGATTATAATTAGTCGATCAATGTTCGAGTGATCGTGCATCCCTCGATCTATAATTCTGGATCATTATGGATTCCTTATCAGGTGATTATGAATAATAAGAAATCGTCGATTATAAAGTAAGTGCGAATCAATGATAATTATAGAAAGCGTAAGGTTGCAAGAAAAAAAACCTGAACAAATATTTCAGCTTCGAAACGTGTACCGATTTTAAATTGATAAGAAATTATCAATTTTCACAGTGCGAGGTGGAGAGAAAAATGAGTTTCAAAATTATCGTCGCTGGAAATGAAAGTCGTACGTGGCGATTTTTTGACTGCTATTTCTTAGTCAATTAAGGAAATCAATACTGACAGTACTAGACGTATGTTAATGTAATATTAATTGTTGTGCTAATTAAATAGAGTGTAGAAATTAGCGAAATGGAGTCATATGTAACGTAAAGCTGCGATCTCGTGTCTCATCCTCTGAAGGAGGATGACGTACAAGAATGAAAAAAAAAAAAAATAATTATTCATCGCGAGGAGCAACGGGCAGTTTTTTTTTGAAAATGAGCCCCAAAATTTTCATTCACTTTTTTTACTATTTTTCTCCTGAAACTCATTTTCGTCAACCGTCTCGTTGACCAGAATGATTTTCAAAGCTGTCCGGTGGTTCCTCGATTTATTGATGTTCACGTGTATAAGATAATTAATTATAATTATAATGTACTCGTATAGTAATTAGTACGCGTACTAACATATTAACAGTATTGCCGTCGCGTATAGTCGGTAACGTATTAACGTCTTTGTCGGATTATAATAATTGCATAGTAATTATTATAATATAGATGCAAATGAATAACGATTCCCGCATATAGCGGAATCGATGGCTAATTAATAACTAGGGGAGAATCGAGGGGGGATACGCAATCAAAAATTATCACGACGACGTTCAATCCTAGCGCCGAAATTACGAGACTCGTTAAAATTTCCACTGGCAATGAAGTTACTTCATAACGAAATTAATTTTTGTATCCTTTTTGAATTTTTTGAAAATTATATAAGAGTGTTCCGTACTGCTGAGTGCACCGTGGCGATAGTACGCATAGCACGTAGGTGTTAAGAATTTGTGATATTTTTTTCGAATCTTTTTTCGTTCGAAAATTGACCTTTTCGCCCAAAAATTAAGAAAATATATATATATATATATACGATTGAAGAATATTTGTAACGATATACTTGTATGTCAATATACGTGCCATTACACAGAGTGCAAAATTGCAGGTCTTTTTTTTTTTCAAAATAATCCCTTCGTTCTTTTTCCTCTGTTTCGGGTATGAAAAAAAAAAAAAAACGCGTGAGTAATTTTGTTTTAAGAATTTATTTACACATACTACACAATATACAAATACGATATGAAAATCGGCATTGTTGCCAATCTCGGGATTGCACGTAAATCATAGTTCGATCGGTATTGAAGATATTCAATTCGTGTCTTATTGATAAGATAAGTTCGTTATCACTAAAAAAGATTGCACGTTACGTTAAAGTGTTAATAAATCACACGGTCGAGAATGTACCGCGACGAACGATAAAACAACAATAAGTTCAACAAACAAAACTCAGTTTTGTACAACAATAACGAACTTAAGCGTTAAGTCGAATAGCCGACCATTAACTAAGAGAATAAGTAATCTTAGGTAATAATTAAGCCCGAAATCGTAACGATTCGTGTCCAGGCGAATTAACCAATCGCATGTAACTGCAAAACTCAATACTACACGCGTAGAGTCTCTTTTCCGAAGACAATTTTTCGTATTAGAAATAATTCACGCGCAGTCCATCCAAACACATACGTCACTCTCATAGATTACACGTGCCCACAATTAGTCGTTTCTCAGCTTTTCTTTTTCCAATCAATCCCCAGTACGGTAGCGCTTGGACATTTGTACTTGACGTATTACAATCGCGTATGACAAAATATCCGAAACTATTTCTTCATTATTTTTTTTTTAAGCTCCGCTCACACGAGCCGAGCCTGTACAGTCTTAGCTAGAACATAACTTTGGTCGAGTTGTCTTTTTCATATCATTCTTCATAATTTTCATTCAACTATTTAATACCCCGTCGCTCGATTAATAATATACGAATAGTGGCGTCTACTCGATCGGATAATATTTTATAGTGTCCATATGTAATTCAAATTCTTAGGTAAAAGCATCCCTAACTTTTTCTCTTTCATCAGTATCCCTTGCACCGTTGCGCTTGTCTTTGGTAACACAGGGACGCACTTCCCGTTTGATCTAAACTTCCCCAGGGGAACGCACCAACGTAAGATTGAAAATCCAAATAACTTTGACGTATAGAAAAATATTTTTATAGGGAGGAAGTACCCACGAATGCACTGCCATCACTTTCGACCGTTATCTAAATAATATCCTGACCGTTTTCCACTTGGCAGCTGTAGTTATCCGTGTTTCTAAACATCATAGAATCTTCCTCATCCTGATCTTGCTCTTGTTCAGGATCCGGTGAGTCCGTTGCCGTATCCTTCTTGCACGTCGAATCGGATGGCTGCGACTTGTTCAGCAGAGAACTAAATTCACCAAACTTCAGTATCTCCTCCATCGCCGATTGTTCCAGGGAAACCTCAAACGATCAATGGCCACTCCTGCTTAATCTTACGAGTCTAGTTCCCCAATTTTCAGCTATCCTACGAGACTTACCTTTCTGGGTCTGCCCCGTTTTCCCTTGCCAGTCCCAGTTGCCACCGAATGTCCGCTACTGATATTCGACAAGGCCCTCCTCTTGGGCCACTGAAGATGAGAGTCCAGATGCTGCTTGAGTTTATCTTGCCTGGCGAACATGCGTGGACACAACGTGCAGGCAAACGGTCGCTCGCCGGTGTGAACTCGCCTGTGCCTTGCCAAGTGAGACGCTCTTGTGAATGCGAGAGTGCAAAGGTCACAGGAGAATGGTTTGTACAGAGACTTGTCAGTCTGAGAAAAGGTCCTTGTCTCTTTGGTAGACTCCGAACCGGTACCGGTTCCGGAATTGGTGGCCTTTTTGATACCATCGGATTTTCTTTTGGTACCGGAAGCTCTTACTGGTTCACCGGTTAGACAGCTTGGTGAGTCCTGTGACAGATTAATTAAAATTAATTATTTTTTTTAAAAGGAAATTTGACCCGATTATCGTTCTTCCCTTGACTCGATTCAATGACCGAACTCACGAACAGGTTTCTTTTTTGTAATTTCAGACAAAAAAAAGAATAAATAAATTTCACAAAATTATACCAAGCTTTCTCGCTCCTGTTCGAATATATCCTCTCTCAATTGTATCGCTGGTACTGTCGGATCAATATTGCTGTTGTATGTCGGCTCTTGCTTGAGTGTGCTCACCGAGATCGAATCCTCGAGAGATTCTGGGCGGTTCGTGTCCCTTAAGGAACTGCGATCCCTAGACTTGGTCTCTGTATCGTTTGACTTCGATGTTCTACCCACGGAAACGCGCTTCTGTCCTTTGAATCTGGTCTCGCGCGTGAACATAGGCGGTGGTATATGTCTCTGTGAGAGAATCATGTTTATGATGAACTTTAATTTTATTTCTACGCCTATAAATACTTACAATTTGTTCTTCGGACGGTGGTAGAGGAGTTTCAAAATTATCCTCATGACCTTCGACGACCATTGGATCATCCTCTACTTCTATCTCTTCTACCTTCACCTGATGCTCTACAGATCCGGATAAAATTTGCTTCGATAAATATGGATCGTTCGAAGAAACTTTTCTACTGTATTCAGTTTTGTGAACTCGAGTTTCTATGTGACATCTTGGCGATCTGCTGTCTACCCTCGCGTGAGGGTGGTTAGCATCGTTTCTATGATCGAGCGATGCGGATAAGCCGCGAATTTCTAGATCCGTAGCCGTTTTTATCAGGGACGGTAAATGCTCTTCTGCCACGTCTATCGAACCCCTGTACATGAAGTCCAGCAGACATTCCATCTCCTCTACGGCCACTCCTAGGAGGTTGTAAAGTACGATTAGAATAACTCTGGCCATAATTTAATATACCATTTATCAAAATTCCAATACCAACCTTTCAATATAAGTATAGGCTGTTCGCCGTAGTGCTCCTTGAAGACTCTCTCGAAATAAGGGCTGCACGCGGCCAGGACGAGTCTGTGTGCTCTCAACATGCCGCCCTGACAAGCCAGGGTGGTATCGGTAAGAGAACCGCTCTTGTACAGACCCTCAAAAAGTCCCGAGAGATTAGCCAGATGATTGTTCCAGGTGAGATTGAAAGTTTTTTCTCCCATTCTTAACTTTTGTATTAGACTCTGAAATCAAAGAGTTTTCCAATCAGGCCAAAAATGCAAAAGCAAAATAATATGCGACTGTAGCTATACGCTTTATCCTTCCATCATAATAACCTGATACATTTCAACGAGTCAAGAAACAAATGGAATTTGTGTATCAGGTCCGTCAAAAAATTGACTATCGATGCCCCTGTACCGGTCGCACTTAATTATCAGTAATTTTGGAAAGCACATAATATTACCCTAAAAAAAATTTTTCTTTAACGTAACGATAATAAAAATTCTTTTTAAATTAATTGATCCTATCTTCGATTTACGAACTTGATAACGCATTTGATACGCATACGCACATAGGGACGTAAGTGTCTGTTTGTAAACTCAAACGGGGGTGGCCATGGAACTCTAAGGGGATGAAGTGTGGCTCAGGGAACCAGGGACCACATAGTCATGCGCAGAGAAAGGTTTTGTGCCCGATCCATAATTTGTTGGTGGCCCCCATGCAACGTCCATAGCCCCCAACCAAGACTGCGTATATAATTTTCATGGTAAAATTTACCACTTTGTTTCAAAGGCGTACATAACCTCTTTGAACGAAAAAAAAAACCGTAAATCCGTTAGAAAATACCAGAACCCTCTAGTTCGATATTCTCTCTTGGACACCTTTCAGAATAATCTAATTTAACCTATCGGCTGTCTATTTTTTTTTCTTAATATCACTGACCCAACCCCAAAGCCAGTAAGGAAGCCAATGGGAAGTCTATCGTCCCCCGAAATACAAAGCGAAATCAATAACAGTACGTTGAACGGCACGCGGAGGAAACTTACATAATCCACGCCTAACGGAATGCGTTTACACGCGAGAAACATTCCATTTTCTGAGACTATATATAGTAGCGGCAGTTCGCCTTGTCGTAAGTATACACCCGGAGCGCACTGTATGCGATTAAGGTTCGGGCTCGAAAAGTCTGCGCTAAGGTACTTACGAAGCATTTTCATGAACCGCAACGAAATACAGTGCGTTAGCTTCAACGGAGTATAGACAGTGATCCCAGTGCTAATACCCAACGTTCACGTAGGAGCGTATCTTGCGAAGACGTTTTGCCCTGTGATTCTAATAATAAGGACTGTGACTCGTGTGACTAAGAAGCCGAGAACCAAATATCCCACGCTGTATTTACGATCCAATGTATCTCTCCCGACTAGATAGATAACCGATACTGCGTGTTCCTTACGCCGGGCATAGTGAGACCGTGTATGCATTACCCTCACTAGGTGTCTATTAATACCTTCCTGTGGCACCGGACAAATTTAGGCGAACTTTCCACGCGTCATATGCTGGTGCACGTGTAGAAATTTATGTATTGGATTATCCATATGTTGTATACATTTAACTAGCAGTGAGACAGAGAGAGAGAGAAAGAGGGAACGAGAGACAGCGAAAGAACGAGGACCTACCTGTGATATCCAGGAACACGAAGACACGATGTACCGACAGAGTACGAATAACGATTACTGAGATAACGGTTTCACTTACGTTATTATCGAAAATATGATTGGCAGACAGTTTTTAACCTTCAATGAGATATGCAGCCGTTATAGGTTATGAGAACATCCGTGAAAGGACACCCGCACCAAGTGGCTGGCGTTTTAGCCTCGCAGAAGAGTCGTGGCCGTCGTTGTCGTCGTCGTCGAGGAAAGTAAAAGCGCGAGGGGCACGTAGTGGCTCCCTCGCCAAGTCGCGACTGATATCACTGGGGGACTGGGTACTGGGGTCTGGGTTTGTGGGGTCTGGGGGCCGCGGGAGAGGCTACGAAGCGACGAGCGAGCCCCACGGGGGGGCGGCAACCCCACACGCTGAGTCGAACTCGGCTCTCAGCTCAGTTTCGAACCCTGCGAGCTTCCAGGCTTAGTATTATAGAAGAGCGGTTGGAGTATGTTGTAGGTATAGAATGAGGGTGTAGCGACGCAGGGAACGTGAACGCACCAATACCGTACGCACTTTGCGCCCTATACGATTTTACCAACGTCCCTACTTTGATACGGCCCTGGTTTTGCTGTTACCCTTCGCCACCCTTGCCACCTCTCCCTTCTTTGCCCTCCTTACTCCTCTGGAGTCGAGGCCCTCATGATCCCTCTTGGCACCCCTCATCTTTATACTGCTACTACTACTGCTGGATGCTTTGCTTCTCTCAAACACACCCTTATTCGTCACCCCTTTACACCCCTGTGCCAGTTTAGATACCGTCACTGTACAGGGACTGGGGTTCATTTTATTTCTGTAAAAATTTCTTATCGGTTTTTTCATCCTGTCAGTTCTTCGTGCTAGTTGGACGCTTTTGGTTCTTGTGGTCTGATTGTTTTTTTATGAGGCAGGGGGGATTTGCATTTTGGTTCGTTTAGGGTGCAGGTCTTGTCTCTCGTTCTGGAGGTGAAATGCGGTTTTTTGAGTGTGTGTTTGAGGTTTTTGGAAACCTTACTGAACTTGGTTTGAACGGTTGGAGTCGACGTGAGATATGGTTTATGGAGGTGTTGAGATTTTACAGTCAGTACATAGATTAGTCTAAACTGGTCCTTGTCTGAAGATGCCTTCAGCTGTTGAAAACTTGAATTTCCTTTAGGGATGTAATTCTTTCAAGCTCGTTATGTGACCTTCTGATGTTGGGACACGTGTCACTGGGCATTAACGTTCTTGACAGTTTAGCAAGCTGCAGTAACAATACTCGACATTCTGTATTTTCTTTTGGGCATCAAGAGAGTTCCTGGATATTCATCATTGTTGCGCAGAATGAATCTCGTGGACGTTCGGTCATCGTTGACCGCAGGCTCGATTTAGGGGCCAGTGGGCGAATATCGATTCGTTATTTTTAGGGGTAGTTCAACATCAGCCCCTGTCGGAGTGCATTGGCCAGAACGCTCTAAAAGCATGGTAACGTTATCATTGACGCATTAGATAATTTATTATTTCATCTAGTCTGTATCGGTATCGCCGTTTTGGTCTTTGGAAAAAAGATACTGATCGATAATTAGAATTGTAAGTATAAAATGAATGTATAAAAAAAATTGAATTTTGTTCAGTCTTTATTGTAAAATGCTTATGGGGCTTACACGTAACGGGTATTATATAAATACAATGTGAGATTGAGTACATGCAATAGGTTAGTCTGTACTCCATGATCATAGTTTTTTTTTTTAAATAGTCTACTCTATGTTATTTACATAATCTGTGATCGAGACAATCTTTGATCATCTTTACGAAATCACGGCGGTTCAGGAATGTCGTTTGGAAAATTGTTATCTCATCCGCTACAACTTCTTGAAGGTCCACGCCTGGAGGCAATGACCGATTTTCTATACGGGCTCGTTAAATACCTATTAGCTCGAAAAATGTTTTGACTAGATTTGTCTATGTATAGAAGAGAATTGGATTTTCGAATCACGATAACAATAAGTTTATCGAAAGATATCGGCAAGAACAATTGAATACCATCTACGTCAATAAAGTTCAATGACTGAACTTTGTCAATGTGAATTCAATAAGTAACTACGAAGTTACTTTGTCAATGGATTCTTTCCCGTAATTTATGGTGGAATAGTCTGAAGTTCCCGCTTCAGATCAAAAACCATCTGCGAGTAATATAGTGTGCCTTGTCAAAAGGGTATACTTTATCATGGGATTTATTGATAAAGAAATATTGGAATAGTTTGGTGGATGGTAAAGGAAATAAATCCAAATATAAAGAATTGTCAAAGAAAAAGATTTCACCGTCACCTGATAAGATTTCATCTTTTGTCGGTAAAATGGTGGTTTGGGTGACCGACGGTAGATTCTCGGGAGCTTCCGAACTTTTCAAACGAACTTCCATTACGCCGCGAACTTTCCTAGAGTTCGCAACTTCTGTAAGTACTGTTCACATTTATCCACTGTCAAGTAATGAGCTAAATGATATCATCATTCAGGACCAAGTGAAACCGCCGTTAGAAAATTTCAAACTTTCAAGATTTTGTATACGTTTTGGATCTGGATGACAAAAGTGTGATAACAATTCTTCGCTGAACCCGCAATCACTGAGATTTTCCTGGCCAAATACACTTTGCTGCATTTTCTCGGCATCTTTTGATTCTGATTGCTCGCCTAATAAATAGAAAAATAAAGTTGAAAAGTTGTCTATTTCAATGAATATCTGAAATAGCTGATACTAACCGTTTCCATGATTTGCCAATGAAAATGACGTTGTCGCATTCAATTGGGCACAGCTAACAGAGAACTGCTCTAATTGACTAGATTTCATCATGTGACATAATGACGGCAGTACGTGAGGGAGTAAAGGTCCTCTTAATTCTATGGAATGAAATGTATCCTTTTCTACTCGTACGATGCTCTCTTTAACCTATAAAATAATGTAAGATATACGTAACGCTATTTTACACGTATTACAATTAAACAGATAGAAATTATACCTTTAATGACTTTAGCGTAGCACCATGAAATGCAACTGGTGATAAAAGTGTTGGAGGCACGCCAGCCAGGGCACCGGTGGTAGCAGTTGCAGATTTGCAATTGATTAAGAAATTAAACAGTGCCTGAGCCTCGACACCTTGTACAAATATTAAGGATGCTTTTAAGTTGTCCACTTCAGTTTCTTTTTCTAGGGCCATTCGAGCCTGATAGACATAAAGAAGTAGTCACATTTAAGTTATGTAAGTGATGAATTGAATGTTGTGGAAAAGGGAGAGATGATAGCGAGTTGGCACCTGCGAAGAATTAATTTTACGAATTTCAGAATCCTCTACTCCTAAGCTCTGTAACCATTTTTCTTCGGGCTCATCTTCATCCTCATCTTCTTTCACGGAAAGAGTTGTAGATCTAAAGGAATCCAAAGTCTCGCATCCTGAATCTGTGACGTCGGATCGTCTCTTATTTTCTTTTATCAAGGGCATTGTGAATTCGATATCTGCAATGACACGTGAGGTTTCACTGAAATTTTTCATATTTTTTGAAATATGGAATAAAATTTTGTATATTTTTAGTAGGTTTTACCTTCCTGCTTTAAGGATTGTCGAAAACCCCTTGTTGTGGGAGTCAATAAAGCATGAATTTCGGACAAGCCACAAATGCCAGCTGCGCGAAAAAGTACAGTGAAAGTATTGGTGCAGACGTAGAAATATGGACATTGTCTTGCTCGTAAGAGATGGAAAAGAGAACGAAAACTCTCACTCCACTCTCTATAGAGTGCATCCTTGATAATTTGACTATTAGCTATAACGGAATTGCTCGCGAGACTCGCACTTACTTTCCCTGCAGTACGAGGGAACAATTCCAGCCACGGTAAGGATGGGTGTTGCCATACTAGACAGCACTGATGAAACCTGTATAAATGGAATTTATATGTGTACTTTGATCAAACAATGAATACCATACATTTAGGCAACTGTACTAATTGCGTTATTAAGTGGCAGTAGTACTAATTTTAAGGTTTAGATAAACAGCATGTTGAAACGGTAAGATTATAAACCTTGCATTTGGGGTTGTGTCCAATGTTGTTTCTTTTTCTCCAATATTTAAACAGCGAACAAATCCTGTAGTGCCTGATGCCTCTTCGCTAGTTTTTAATTTGCCATTCCATGGAAATGGTTTGGGAGACATGAAACGCATTTTTGTGTTCAATGTCCAGTCTATAGGTATATATTGCTCCACTTTAGGTACTTCTGATTCGATTACTTCCTTGTTTTCCAGTTTAGTTAAAATACTTGCAAAGGAAAGAGTTGATTTTTCAGGTACTGAAGGTTTCTCACTTTCTGGTCTTTTTAATCGTAGTAACTCGAATAACACTGAGTCGCCACTTGTTTCTAGTTCTGGCAGGTCCACCTCTCTAGGCTTTTTGTTTGGATCATATTTAGCGAAAGGATTTTTTCTTTTTTGTGGTATCGAAGTACCATTTAAAGAAGAGTTTCCAAAAGGATTAGAACTTGACGTGGATGCATTTCCTATACTGGTTCTGTTTATACGAGCTTGCAAAGCACGTTTCTTCATCTTCAATCGATGCAACTGCATCACTTGCTCCGGTCGCTTCCATTCTGATGTTTTTGGTTCTCCTGGATCTCCCATGAGTGGTTCTGAGATAAACTTTGTCATGCTGCAACAGAAAATACAATAATATATTTTAAAAAACCCTACGATATTAATTAGTTATCCAATATCACAAATTTCATCAATTAGTGCTTTGAAAAATAAATCTTCTATATCTTCTATTATTCTAAACTGAACATTCCAATATTCAAACGTCTAAAAATTTGCAATAACTTAATCCATTATGAATCTAAACTTACTTCAAAGCTATAGAACGTCAAGATATCAATTCAAATATTATTGTACAGTTGAGGTTACGATCAGAAATACAGAGATATTTCCAATTTCTTCACAGAAAATGGTAATTACCGTTCAACAGATGTATATACACTAAATTGGTATGAACACTTAAACTGAATAAAAACCGTTACACGTAATAAATATAAAAGAAAGGAATATAAAATATAAAAGAAACAGCAGTAGCCCGCTCAAACGAAGACCAACGGACATGAGTAAGGATGCACAAGTATATAGACTCCATTCAATATCTCCAGGGCCGTATGAGTATTATGGCCCCAGATCTATAAAAACTTTTCTCAGTAAAAAAATCATTTCCAAATAAACTTTCAAAATGTCTAATGATGCAAAAAAAATAATAGATTTATCACTGAAGATTTGTTCCGATAAAAATCTTCTATGCTTGCAGCGTCTACCTAGGGATCATAAAGCATCTAGGTAAAAACACGTCGCAACCGATACTGTTCTCTGTCTCTGATTCGAAGTAAATAATAAATTACACACTTTTTTGGCAGTTCTCAGGACCGGGTAATAAATATGATGTCAAGTTCGCTGAGAAGCTAGCTTAGTCGCTTTTCTTCCAGAAGAGTGAGTCGCACCCTAGCGCGCGATGCTTCACTTTGAGCAGAGCGCCCTTACATAGATATATAAAACCACCAACGAGAACCTCCACATAACCGAAGCCCCGTTTCTAATATCTAACGCATGCATTATGCATTGAATGACCCTGTATCTTGTCTGTTTGACCAGGTCCTGTTGGCGAAAAATATTTTTTGCATTATACAGCAAGAAATAGAAGAAGAAGCAAAACGACCCTATATTACCACGAAGTGGAAACCCCGTGCGTACAATAAACTATACTGTGAAAGGTAAGATGTATGTACAGACATATAAAAAATTATTTCAATTATCCGCAAAGGATTGTTAAATCGAAAAGTATTATAAGAGTCGTTGAGGCGTGGGAAAATTTGCTTTCCATGTACAAACTGTTACACAAATATTAGGGCGCTATATTATATTCTCCATTGATTGCCTTATTTTGTGTCATGTTGCATCATTATTATCGGGTTAACCAATGACTTATTGATTTAATATTTATTATTAGAAATTAGATACTACCAGTTGATTTGTGCAAAGTGTCCAAATATCTGTGTACTCGATCCCGACGTAATTACAATCAGTTCAAAAATATCACGGTGTCCGAATATTTGTGCAATTGACTGTATCTCCTTCTCCTTCACTCTAATATTGTCTTCTCTCTTGTATTCGTCAGGTGCTTTTTTCACGACCAAATTTTCTGGAACGACGAGCTTGTTTTTCGAGGTAACGTAGCGTTTGTTTTCTCTGGTCGACCGCCGTAACAGAATGCTTATGTTGCTCCAGGCCCGAGGGCCACAACGGCTTTTACGCTACACTCACCTATCACAGCAATGCGATACCTATAAGGATACTGGATCGAAGAGAGAGAGAGAGAGAGACAGAAAGTGCAAATAGGAGAAAGAGAGAGGAACGAAGAAAGGAGAAAACGTCGGAAAGAGAGTATATACCCGCCACTAGTCACTGATGGAATACGTATGCATTCGTGTGTATGACGTAGAGGCTCTCTCTGGGTTCCTATAAAGCCAGAGCTTGTGGGAAGAGCCGCCTGTTGCGCTCATCCATGCGTAATTGCAAAAATACCGAATTTCGATGTGCGCCGAGGACGGCTGAAAATTAACGCGCTATAAGAAAAACAGGGTGAAGTCCATCGGTGCGGATTCCTCTGGCCCAAAGGTAGATTCAAAAAGTGCCCCTTACGTAATTCACATTAGTTGTTTACAAAAGGAATTTCATTTGTTTATTTTAATCTTTTCCTTTTTCATTATAGGTAAGTACTTTTTTATTACACGGAAAAGTATCACTGGATTCTCCTTTCTTATCTGGCTCCATCAACGTTCAGAGTTATACGAGTGTAATTCAGGGCGCCTGTCGTACCGCAATCAGTTTTACTTGGACGTGATACGTCACAGCGTGTAAACGGATAAGGGGCCATGGCGACCCCTGTGTTACGTGCCCCGCTAAACAACGTGCCACAACTCGTGGCCCACATGCGAGCGTTTATGCGTCATTTATGGTATTTACATCATGTCCTATTAGCATAGCCATGCTGCGATTAGCATTAACGTATACGCGAATTGGTAATAAAGCGTCGAAACGTTTTCTGAGTTACGGGCCAATTCGATCGTAAGTTTCAATCACGTGTCGTTAATGACAATTCAATTGCTGAGAAAGTTATGGACCACCTTGATGGACGAACGTGTCTCTATAGTTTAGTAATTTTATGTGTTAGCCTTTTATAATACGATGTCTTATATACTGCGTCAATTTAGCATACGTCTGTATGTTTGATTAACGAGCAATTTATTTATTAGCGTCCACGCTAGGTCCGTGTTAACGTAATGCGACACCGGAGAGTACAGCATGTTTCTTCCTTGCGTTAGGAAGATCCACTGCGAAAGATCAGCTCTTATTTATCGGCTTCACTCGTGGCTAAACTACTTTCAGCGACAAATAAATATGTTAATGACATTTAGGAAACTTCAAATGCCATGCATCTTCGCCTTTACACTGGGCAGGAAGAACAAAGTTTAGCTAACTTTTCCAGCGGGCCATCCCTCGTCCCAGCGACTGCTGGGGGGATAACTTGGAGAGATAAAGAGAGGTGGAGAGAGAGAGAGAGGACGATATAAAGAGTCAGTTGAATGAGTGAGCGTCAGAGAGTGGGACTGGAGTGTGAAGAAGAGAATTCTCTTAAATAATATAAAATTCCGAGGAAGTTGATAAGCCGCGGCGCGTTCAAACTTTTCACTCGCCGCTTCCATTTCTTATTATAATGAATGCATATCGGCTTAGCCTGGAACTGGAACTGGAACCGCGTATAGCTGGAACCCTTTTCGTTTCGGAACAGTCTGCGAGACCCTATGGGATTTAGGCAAAAAAGCTTCTATCCCTACAGTACTTACGCTTTCTTCGGCTTAACTGGAGAAAAGGACGCCAGGCGTCTTTGCACGTTTCTCAGGTCTTCCCTCTACACACTAATGCCTCTATACGCAGGAATTTCTTATTTTTATATAGGGTAAGTAGATCATCCCCCAAAATAATCAGACACAGTCGACCTCACTCTTACCTCTTTCGATTATAATTTTTCAAAGTCATACCCCGTAAATGTACTCGTGATTATTTTATTTCTTATTTGAATAATTACATGCACTTACTAAACTGCAATTTCTGTGCCTGCATTTGAAAATCATGTTGATACTTTGTATTTCCCAGCGATAGCAAGTACTGATAAGAACCGGAACTGGCCACACGGGTCACACAGGCTGAGAGTATAAGCACGCGAAATGGGTTGAAATTCCTTGAGGGAAAGAAAGGGCGAAAGTGAGCGTGTAATGTAGGCTGCTGCGACGTTTCTAATATCAGCGTCGCGACGCTGCCCTCCCTCTGGGTTCTCGTAACGCGCACCATCCGTAGCCTTGTCTCTGTCTGCTATCCAGGGGACGTCTTCGTGGCGCCCTGTATAACCTATATACATACTATACCTATACCCTGTACCCCCCTTATACCATCCTTGCAAGGGATGACGGTAGTAGTGACGCCGGTGGTAGATTCGAGCCGTCGCGGTCTTCGAGGGTGGAGAATGGATGTCACGGCCAGATTGCGCACGTCAAGCCACATGCCGCCATTCCGTGGTTTGATTTAACGTGGAACATACCACGAGAACGACACAGACATTTCTGACGGACAAATGGAAGCGCCACCTCTGGTCTCACGGCTTCTTCCCCAATTATTAGGCTTTTCTCACCCCTTTATGGAAATGCCCGAGTTAACCAACTCAGGGAAACTTCATGCCGAGGGTGCGGCCGGTCCGATCGCCAAACGATGCCCGCGGAGGATAATTAGAAGGGACGGATAAAGAAGACGAAAGAGATGAGAAAAATGAGGAAAATAGCGGCTAGGGATTTTTTTTCTTTCAAAAGAAAAAAAAATGAATGCATGTAAGATTGATTAGCTGTTTGTGGTACTTTACCCTAAGAATCTCTCTCTCTCTCTCTCTCGTAGAATTATTCTGAAAAGTTTTCTCGCGTGCGCCTAAAAACCGATACATCAACCCTCGAGGCTTTATTAATAGAGGGGAAATTAAAAGCCGAAAGACAAATGGCCCCGGTGCCGTTAAATCATCGCGAAAAACTTAGTAATTTAATAAGCAATTTCATGTAAATTTCGTGGGCGTTACTCTGTAACGGCGCGCGAGACGCTCCAAGGATTTCGGATACGGCGCACCTTCAATTTTGAGCTGTTTACATTGAGCCACTTGGCATTCGACATTCCACAGAATCCCAGCTGCATTTGCGAACAGTCAATGAAAGATCAGAGGCCGGATTAGACATTGGGCGAATCCTTACACGTGATATCGTCATTGGCATTATAATAAATAATCATTTGACCATTGCGCTAAGTATATATGTATACATGGTACCAGTCGAGCTTTATTATACGAAGAAGAATTGACACCCTAATCCTGATACAGAAATGTCATTGGATCTGATTTATCTTGTCTATAAGGTTATATTCGAGGGATGTTTTAGTTTGATTTTTTTTCATCCCTCTTACTTCAATCCAAACGTCCCAGGCTCAACTTCCCTTTAACGTTTCTGGCAATTGCTCACGCGTGTCGCACCCCATACGAATCTCTGCGGATGGTCAGTCAAAGTGAACGAGCTCATATCTGAGACGTAAGATTCAACGATAATCCCAATATCTCACCCTTGGATCCAGTAGCTTTCTCTTTCGTCCACTTTCTCTGTTTTTTATTTTCCTGTCCCTTCGCTCTCTCCCGTTTCTCCTCTGCATCACGAAACGATACGAGGATACAGACCAGCACCCTCAAGTACATATCTCGAATTTACATAGTCTATGGTGTAAAATCTTCTTACCTATATAAGTCACCATAACATATGGTGTATTACAGTATATTATATATGTATATACACGTCAGAAATTGACGTCAAACATATACAGAAACTGACGTCAACATCTCATCTACTTTTCCGGATATGATACACGGCAGCCATTTCAATTTGAAAAGCCATTTCAATATTACAAGTCGACAGGCTCCGTTCCTATCAGGAATCAAAGTGCACACGTGGTCCTGTCAGTCGTATCGGAAGCACGTTGAGTTTTTAAATAATATTGATAGGAAGAATTTCCAAAAAAAAAATCTTAAGTCCAACCCTTAACCAGTTGCTGGGTATAATTGCGTGTCTCTCTTCTTGCGTCATCAACGATATTTATGATATAAAAATATCTCTTCTACGAAAAAAAAAAAAAAAATGGTCCAGTATCTCACGTTGGGATTTCGGTTGCCGGAAGAGAAATATTCTATACAAGCCCGACCCAAGGAGAGATAGGATATTTAAGTAATGGGAGAGGAGAGGGAGGTAAAGTGGGTGTGAGCCGAGAAGAGAGTCTAAGGGATGATGGCGCGTAGAAGGGAAGAGGGGTAAAGGCGTAGGGGTTGTTTGCGAGGTGAGGTGTCTGTTGATCCTGGCTTGATGCGACGCTTGATCCAGGGGGATCCACGATCAATCCATCACTTCTCGTGCATCCATGGCGTCGATGCGACGACGGCGTCGACGTCGATGATACCTCAGACGTTTCGATATATATATATATATATGTATATATATCAGTCACTATACCGCGTCATCATCGACAAGCCTCGTTACACCCTCGGAATATCTTAAAGATTTTTAGGGGTTGAGAGATGCGCCAGCTTTTCTTACTGTACGCTCGAAGAAAATTGCTTCCTCATAGACAGACCCTCTTTTTGTTACACCCGGTATATATTTCTTCGTAGATACATTTTTATCCGACGCAAAATTCACATTGGATGCTGTAAATCTTGCGGGTTGTTTATATAACGCGTGTCAGAATATAACAACGGGCACTCAGACTGAATTGATATACAGATACCGATATTCTAACCTGGCATTGTCATTGGTCCATAAAACGAGTACTATCTGCTCATCCCTTGGAAGTAACTGTTTCATCCCCGGGTATGGATGCTCATCCCTAACGTCCTTTAGCGAGACTATCCTAAGATCCGTTTAGATCCATTAAACCAAACGCCTCTAAAATCTTGGAAACTTTAGTGTCTTCGGGAGGTTTACACCGGCTGTATATATGTATATATATGTGTGGTCCATACGGTTTTCGCAGCTTCTCGAAAGTCCTGGATTAAGCTACTACGTATTAAATCGGCAGGTTCGAGAAATCTCACGTGCATAGTTGACGGATGAAAATGGTTAAGGTTTACTTCTATGTCGCGTAAAAGGACATTAATAGGACACGAAGCTTTAACATAGTTGCATTGATATTCCGGAATATTTTTCTCGTAGTTCTTCAAGCCTATCAATAATATATGGATAGGGTGGATAGGGTGGTGTATCGGTGCGGGCGCTTTTAAAAGCTCAGGAAACGCCCGGTTACGGGGAAGGGGTGGTTTCTGCCTCTTTGCGCAACCCCGAAAGCAATATATTGATGTTTAGCAACCAATAAACGGATCCCTCAAAGAGGGCTTTTACGTTAAAGCGGTGCTTCGACGATATAGACGCGATCTGCAATATAGTTACTACGTATATACTATAGGCGTTCGCGTATACGTTAACGGTGCCAACTGAAGCATGGAGCTTTTATAGCTCAAAGTAAACGCATTTATAGAGCCGTTTCCACGGGAGCGTTGCACCGCCCTGTCGTAAGCATAAGAACGCCCGGGTAACGTCGCTTTTATGATAATGTTATCAATAGGTAGCCGTGTTAACCGCAAGTACCACATGCAGCCTGTCTATGTATACGCATTATTTTTATTTTTTTATTTATTATTTTTTTCAATTTTTTTATACCACGAATAGACTATATCGCTGATATTTAACGTTGAATTAATTGAAATGCCGATATCAAGCACGTCGTCGTTTAAAAGATTTTTATATTTTTCTGACACTTTTTCACACTCTCCACTTGAGTTCATGGGCCTTTATCTCTTTATCTATCTGCTTCTTGCGTAGCTATAATCAGGACGGCTTTCGTTAAGGGCTGCGGGATGGAAGGTACAGGGTGATAGTAGACAGTCCAAGGACGTAAGAATCTTCTTCTAGGTACATATATGGGATATATATGCTTAGGTATGTATATATATATATATTAGGTAAGGTTGCAACGTCACTGGCAGAAGCACCATATTTTTCTCTCGAGTGGAAGAAAAGTTACGATGCCTCCCAGAGAAAGGGAATATGGACGTGGACTACGGTGAAGAAGATTCCAAGATGGTGGAGAGGACAGATTTTATCACTGGATACTGATATACATATAGGTTCTGTCGTAGGAAGAAAATCGTTTAATCGCTACCACAGGAGCTCTTATCGTCAATAGCCTTTGTGAGTTTTTTTCAAAAAAAAAAAATTTTTTTTTGACATTTCCAATCCATACGTGGGATCCTTTGAAGATACACATTTTCACACGTGGCCTGTCTAATCCTCTATTTATATGTAGCTTGTGTGACTAGACACGTGGTAGGTAATCCTTATCGTTCCGTTACTTCTTCCTCTTACGACACGTTTCGTCTCATTTGCACGTTAAGTCATTTTTTACTTGACCTCGGACCAATGAACCGGAAGCGTATACAGCGAGACTTTTTTCAGTCGTCCCAGTCGTTACGTAGAAGGCATAAAACACGAGACTGGGCCGACAGTAGTTTGTCTTCTGGCATTTCCATTGGTTTCTCATCGAAGAATAGACATCTACTGGGTTCCTCTGGAGGAAATGGGGAGGAAGCTGAGTCCCTGGCAAATCCAATAGAAAGCCCCGCTTCATCGACATACGTACCAAACCCTTTTGATCTCGACAAACAGCCTGTTCTATATACAAGTAGAGGTCCACAGAGGGGATGAAAATCCTTGCCGAAATTAATCCAGGACGTCGATGGCATTTTGGTGTGTACAGCAGGGACGCCAAGCGTCCATACGAACGTCGGACATCCTAGTCCTCGGCTATACTTGGATGAAAGGAAAAGGTTTGCTCGGCAGTTTATTTTCTATTATTTTTATTGGTTCCAAGCCACGAAGAATGGGTGGGTTTGGGAATCCTCGAATATATCTATATATATATATATATATGTATTTGGGGGATGCTTTTACAGGGGATGGCTTTTCCCGACGCTCGTTCGGACGCTGGCTAGTGGGCAGTGGCGTCCGGCAGTGATATATGTAATATAGTGTCCTCCCTTGTGCCCACTGGCTTCCGGAGAGAATCGAGAAAACCTGAGACCAGAACGCCATTGGTCGGGATACACCCTGGGGCTCGGCCAATCCGCTTTCTAGCTGATAACGACGCGTTCCCGCCCTCTCAAGACGCTACCAGCTACCCCTATTACCCTCTAACACCGACGCTATATATATATATATATATATATATATATATGTGGGACGCCCACGTTTTCTAACTTTTCGACTTTTGTTCTTACCTTCTTGTTATGTTTTTTTCTTTCTTTCTTTCTCTTCATTCGCTTCCTATCTTTTATCTCGCTCTTTTTATTCTTGCTCTTACATACCGATACTAATCATCCCTTGGATTATCTCGCGGTGTCTTTTCTTAGTTTTCTAGGTATTTTCATCTGGCAACGATCATCCCTTATTTACATCTTAATGAGAGTCACAGGTAATCAGAGTGAGAGAGAGAGAGAGAGAGTCTAGTGAAACGTATAGGAGAGAGAAAGAGAGATAGGAATCTTTCTCGTGATTACAAGCGTACAATTTCAAAGTCTCCTGCTTCACGTGGGATACGTGAGAGCAGGAGAAAGAGAAAATAAATGGAAAAAAAGAAAAAGCAGGACTTCTCTCGTCGAGCAATCAGACAAAGTACTCCAGCTTTTTTCTCGGTTCGTCTCGATTTTAAAGTCTAATACGAACGACTTCCACGTACAACCTTACCTAGAACTTTCTGCAGCAATTTATAAGCTATAAACCGAAGGAAGAGTCTTTTCTCCTGTTAACCCCAATCACCATGAAATTTTACGTTTTAATGACGTTTATACCGAAACCAATGACGCAACTGCGAGGAACAATTTTTTTCACTGAAATTTCAAACAATTGAAATCTCTGTTAGTCCAAGTAACAATGCTCTATGGGTATAAGAAGCTATCAGTACGCATTAAGGTAGTCATTTCGCAGCAATTAGTAAATGACAATAGATCGTAAGAAACAAAAAAAGATCTTGAAACATCCCAATAATGATAACAATACAGAATATAATTTTACACGAAAAAATCAATCGGTATTTAACCCTTTGTTAATTTCAAAAATATGACAGCAGTGCGATTGGACTCGTTTTTTTTTTTCTTTCAAGTTGTCATTTTGACGATATCACCGTATACGATTCGATCGATTACTTATTGAACTTTTGATAACAGAGAAATATATTGAGCGACTCGTTTCGAGGTATCCACGAAATACGGAAAATTCAAGGAACTTTTTGATATATTGGCTATGTATATATTTAGTCACTGGGTATATATATTATTCATTGAAATAGCGTCCGTGGCTATTTTTCCATAAGACACCACGTTAAAACTCTTGACTTTTGAAAAAAATTTATTTTTTTAAAGTCCTGTCAAACTCATCTGTTTTTTTTTCTTACACGTCCCCCTTATTACTGTATATTCAATCTGGAGGTAAGCCCGAAATTAGCCCGGCTGTAATCTCGTGGGGTGTCTGAGAGACTCCAGCTGAATGCTTTTCAAATGGAGAATAAAATAGCGCGAGACTTGCCGGATCAAAGGAATTCCTATATTCGAAGAGCGCCCGCATATCCAATGGCTTAACATTGTAAGACAAAGTCCAGTTTATGAAACGACGTCATTACGTGTACCATAAGTGACATAATGGAGCAGCGGTCGGTTGACAAGATAAAAGATAACGATAAGGGTCTCTCCACAACGAGGAAGGGTGCGTGACTCCAGTACTGCGTGACGCGTGTAATAACCGTAGCACTGTTGCCACACGCACCCTAAGAAATGCCAGAACCCCTGACCGCTACCTACCACCTTTTCAGAACCTTTTTTTAGCCTGCACGACAGGTGCTTCTTTAGACACAAGAGGATTCACTTGCAGTATACTGCACGATTAGTTTTATCGGATCTCTGATATCAGTTGGTAATTAAAATATTTTATCTAGACATCTAATCAACAGTAAATGATTTTAAGCCGATATTATAAATCGGAAGCTTCCTGTCGCTCGATGAAAATTCTTCCTGTAACAGAAGATCGGTAAAGTTGTGCGAGTAACGATTCGCGATTAACGCTCTGCTAATTAAGGAACGACAGGTGGTTAATTAAAAACCCTCAGGAGACGGGATGAGTTTTAAAATTGTGCTACCTTCGGTTCACTGGCAGTTTATTATACTGAGTTCGACGACGTGCAGGTGCATAGGCATAACCGGCAGATCGGACGGTTAGAGGGGATGAGATTGGCGGGAAAATTGAATATTTTTTGAAAAAATTATTTTTAAAATAATGTTATATATATATATGTATATAGCAGTGATTGTAATAAAGGTGAACAAGCGGTTGTATAGTCACTGTACGTAGATCAGATACATATTTAACGTTAGTGCGAGCAGATTACAAGCTTAATTAGCATGGGATTACATAATTAATTACTTGATTAATGCGACGAGACGGAACGTCTGTCCATTGGCCGGTTCGGCCGAGTGGCCAGATTGTGGAGTCATTCCTCTCAGTAATCATCATCCTCTCCTCGTCGTCACTATGGTCATTATCATAATCATCATTATTATCGTCATGATAATGATGACGATACCTGCACCGTGTCGCTGTGTACGCTCTCACTGTACAGATATTATATACGTATATACAATCTATATATAGCTAATACAAGCAATCCTCCGGGGGCCAAAAATCATCAGAGCAAATCATTTGGTATTCACAGCGGGAAGTGGTAGCATGAGTGTTTCGCGTATGAGCAAAATCCTGTGCATGCGTCACGCAGAGCGGTAACGCATTTCCAAATCCTGATTCCCCTATCCCGCTATATAATTATCTATTGTCGAGGATAATTGATCACGATCCTCGTTCTAACAATTAGTGCCTCGCGCATAATTCGCGGTGCGTAACGCGAACCCGCTTTTGGGCATCAGTCCATGATGGTTCGCATTGCCAAACCACGGCGTCATTGCCGCATACGATTTGGTATCAACATGGGTCACTGATTTCCAAGTTATGCCCCAATGAACATTTATGGGGTTGCATGCACTTATGCGTTATCTCATATTATGTATGGTAATGTTCATCGTTTAATATTTCTTGATGAATTTCAAGCGTCCCACACGTATTAACTGTGTTGTCGGAACTTCGTATACTTTTTGTTCGTCATTATTAACCTCACGATTAATTCATCAGCTGGGATATATTTTTTGTCTTGTTACTTAATCTGTCTTGTTACTTCATCATTCAGCATCTCTTGATAAATTTCAATACTGCATGTTAATGGTGTATCAAAATTTAGTATACTTTTTATTCGTCATTATTAACCTCACGATTAATTCATCAGTTTGGGATATATTTTTTGTCTTGTTACTTAATCTGTCTTGTTACTTCATCATTCAGCATCCCTTGATAAATTTCAATACTGCATGTTAAGAGTGTATTAAAACTTAGTATAATTTTTATTCGTCATTATTAACGTCAAGATTGATTCATCAGTTCGGAATATTTCTTTTGTATTTTTATTTAGGCATTTTAAGTAATTGGTTATGGGTACCAGTGTCTCCGGGGTTGTTCAATACTATATAAGGGCTGCTTGCGTAACGGACGAAATAAAAGTTGAAAAATATTGATACGACCTATAAACTGAATTCTAATAAGGAGTCATTCGTTTTTTTTATCTTCGTGCTGACTCGATAAGAATTATTATAACGTTTAAGGGCGTTTCTATAGGATGGCTTCGGTCGATATCGATTTAATTATGTAAAACAATATTTGCCTTTATGTACGGGACGTGGATTTGTTTCGTCGCGACGAACATCCTTTCTCTGGGTCATTCGAGTCTGTATTTTATATCTACTTTATCTGCTTCCCTGCACTTACCTGTCTCTCTCCTTAGAATCTCTCCAACTCACTCGATTTTAATGAAATACTGAAACGATGTTAATCGCCCTTTAATCGAGGCTTTCAAACGGCATTAGCATTCGATTGACTTGGCGAGAGCGATAAATCCCCTTTTAGAGCATAAATAATCCTGCTAACCCCAGTTCCGAGGGGGTGGCAAGCGTAACAGTACCGAGAGCCACCCTATTTATTGGCATTCGGGGCAATTAGAAGTTAGCATGAACTCAGTGTAGATATAGAATAAAAAGGTAGGTCGAGGGTAGGTAGGTATGCGATCGTGGATAGTGTATACGTATATACATACAGAAACGTACACACTTACTATAGACATTTATCAGCCGGGAAAAGGAAGAAAGGCTGCCTGATCTCGGAAGACAAGCGCGATTGAGTTACGTTGATTTTATTCAGTTTGGCTTCTACACCAGCCATCCCAGCATCCACTGGCTCTGTTTACTTTTATTTCTGCTTGCCTGACTCGAGCGCAACTGGATTAACATCATTGCGGTTTTTAAGCAGGCAATTTCCTAATTCGACTTCCCCTGCCCCGCCGTCCCTTGCCTTATATTCATCACCCACGGTAAGACCCACCCCCCCCCCGTTTCCTGATTTATCGTACGATACGCCTCGTTATTCGAAACCGTCTGATTTACCGAAGGAATCCGTTATCTCCTTATCCACGGCTCTTCCGGTTCCGCTTTGGATTTTACGTCACTTCCGTTTTCATTATTTTTACTCCTGCTGTCCGCGTAGACGAGGTACAGTAATGCGTCTGGGTATAGTACGCTTTAACTGGACACCCTTATATGGTCATTAAATTGTATGAGGCATGACGCGTTCAGTTGTCAAATTTATAGGAGCGCACGAGCTATAGAAAGTTCTCTCGTGCGAATCTTCCTAAACGTTTCTCGGATCGTTCGGTGGAAAAATGGACGGTTTTATTAACGCCGCGCGCACACGCAGGGATGCGTTAAGGGATGATATCACACTCTGTCCTTCGTGATGCCTGCGGTACGTTTACACATACTGACTTTACGGGGGTTGCTCACCCTGGGCTTTGGTTTCGCTTCGTGGCTCAGTACCTATAAACTTACCCTACGTCACTTCACCCTTCGGACCCCCTCTTCGCGATTCTATACATATATTTTTGGCACACCCCGCACTCTTTGGGGTTCGCTTCTATCAATCATTGATACAAACGATTCTACAAGGTTACAACGTGGTCCAGTGTCTTTCTAGGTTTACTTGAGCGGAACGCCAGAGCGTGACGATGACAGGGAGCTGTGAGTTATGAAGGATTGAACGACGTTAAATGACACTTGCGTTCAAGCATATATGTACTTGAGTATATAAATAAATAAGAAGTATATAGACACTTGGAAATATTTAAGTTATAATGGATATTAGAAATTTTTTTTTTAGCAAAGTATAATATATATATATATATATTTATCATTACATGAAATTTTTTCTGTCTAATCAAAATTTCTCAAATTTTGTATCATAAGTTGTTCTCGTAATGACGTATTATTTTTTATTATATAACAGCATTCTATTCCGCATACTAGTACTGTTTGGAGTGTTTCATGAGTAATTATTGATCTTGACAAAAATTCGTCTGATATGCTATCTTGTGTCAAAATGGTGTTTATTAAGATTGAAGCAAGGTAGAAGCAGTCAAAGTGGTCGCACGATCCGGAACACTCCCATCCACCGGTGCACTGTAATTGGTTAACCCAACGATCTTATGATTGCTTTGCACTATCACGAACCGGCACAATTTTCGGGTGCTGGGAATTGATTCTGCACGATTTCTCATTGCAGTCCGACACTTCCAGTCAGTGACTTTATTCAGTACCAAGAATTTCCAGAGCGAGACGCATCGTTGCACGAAGAGCTAGACAGGCAGGTAGGCAGGTATTTATTCTTCAAAGTTCTACCGATCTCGTCTTCTTTCTAAGAAAGATCCAGTCTTGAAATCGTGCAGGGAATAGCACATGGGATCGATTTCAATTGTTTTCATCCATGGCGCTAGATCACTTGCGGTAGGTTGGCATCTAGGTATCTGACCTACCTCACTCTGCAGCTATAGGTATACTCTTTATCATTCTTTGTAAGAACGTACGTTCCTTAGTTAAAATTTCGTATGTAAGAAACCCATTATTGATTGATCAGTCTCGATACATGTACACAGTCAATTAGATGATTTTGTACATACGATTGATTTTATCTGTACGTTATTCCCTATATTCCAAATACCGATAGTAGGTATTGGACATACATAAAAATACTGGATTTGGATTTGTGTGTGAATATGTATATATATATGTCAAATGGTGGTTTCGAGGACATGCGGCATTCACAACGGCAAGCCAATGTATTTTTTTTCCCAAAAATAAAACTGAACCTTGAGACACGTGGCATTGAAATTCCAACGTAAACTAACCTAACGAACTACTGGTTAACCCATACGACTCCGAGTATCCAGTATCAAAAATTTTTTGAGAAATTCGGTGTGAGTGCCGTTTAAACGGCCCTGAAAGTATACGTTACATATAGGGTTTTTCCAATAGCACCGTGTAAAATGCAAAATATCCTGAAAACTGCCAAGAAGAAAAAAAAAGGTCCTGGAAACTGCCTTCTAACATATTTATACGCGTATATTTATTCTCCCCAGGAAGAAGATCGTTAACGGACGCAGTTCCATGGAGGATAAAGCAAAATGAGGAGGGTTGCACACGGTGCCGACGTAGATGCTCTTGGAAGCCATCGAAGACGAGGAGGTTAACGAGGAGGGCTGTGATTCGGGGTTGGCTCCAGCGAAGGTGGAGGGTGGCGATTCGCGTGGGATAATGGCGGATCCGTGCAGCGGTAATGGCAGCCCTAGGGACACAACTCAAATCCAAAGGAACGGTACGGGACCCGTGAATTCTCAGGATGAGATCCAGAAACACTTGTTAGCACCACCTAACTTTCCTGGATCGTCTCGCTTATGGATTCTGTCAGGGTCATCCCCTTGGTATATCGGTACACCCTCGACCTGGACATCCTCGACCACTTCGGAAGCGCTAATTGTATCTCTTAGCGTTAATTGACTCGGCGGTTGACACTGGCGAGACCAAAGTGAGCTAAGGTCAACAAAGTCCCTAGAGCATGATCTTGCACTAGGGTCGTTGGAAATATTCCCCCAGAGTTCACCCTCATATACCATACACGAAATTTCTAGTATTTTGACGACCCGTTTTCTTAAACGAGTCTCCTTAAAAGAAACCAACCCTTAAAATATTCAAATTTTCCTGACACTTTGGAACCGATATACTGGAACACTGAAAGTCAAAGGGTTTCGCTGGCTGAGCACCGAGTAATTCTTGTTCCCGTAGGAGTTCCACGTGGCTGTTGCGTGACGGAAGACGATAGCCGTCACAGTGACTATTATATCGAACGGGGCTTAGATTGCGATAGCGAAGGAACATACGTAGCTGGCTGGATTGCCGGGGTGTAGTCGGTAAAGGAACAGGGAGTTCCTAGTAGGCCGGAACGGGTTCCGAGGCCGGGGCCAATCTCAGTCCTCGCTGGCCATTTTGCGTTTCCTTGGCATACCCTCTCGCTTCCACGTTGCCCTTTTATTCCCTTTTACCTCCCTGTATTCCCTAAATGATTAATTACCCACTACCATCGTACACCGCGGGACCCCTACTAGCCGGCTAGTATCACTACCGTTACCCACTATGCTACCTGATACTTTCACTAGTAGCCCTACGGTGCTATATAAACGCTACCCCAGGTTAGCCTGTATTAGTTACTAATACTACCGCCATTGCTGCTAGAATAGCAGCCTTAAAATAAGCTCATTGCTAAAACGGATATTCCGTGTTCCGTACTCTGCCGTGGCATTCGGCCCTATGCTATTTGCCATTTACAGGGTTGGCTACTGTCCGATGGCTGTTCTCATTGGCGTAGCAACAGGGTAGCATCTTGGGGTGGAAACCAAGAGGGTACAGAAAAGATTACTATGTGATAGACATAGGCTGGGAATTCTCTAGGAGAGATCAGTGATTTCTTATTGGACGATTCGTCGGTGATCGTGGGTCTAGTTAATTTTTTTTTCTCGTATTTTCATTCGTTTGCGTTGGTGACTCTGATGGTCAGCCATTTTTTGGACAGCCTATGATTTTTTATAGTCACCATTGTCCTGGTCGATCTTATTCTCTATTGGTTATTGAAATTTATCGGTCCAACAAGAATTACCTTTTGGGTCCGTCATGACAATATAACGGTAGTAAATGTTCCCTCTACCGGATACCCTGGGAATTAGGGAAATCGTGACTACTGAGAAATGATCGCTGCTTGCCAAACGATTTATAACGAAATCGTCGTCGCTTTAATAACCACCCTAAGGTACAGTGCGATGCGGTACAGTCCCTCGTGACAAACTCTCTGAAAAGTGCATGCAAATCCGTATCCTCTTATTTTATGAATCAAAACAGATTAGCGCCTCTCATTCGAGCAACGTGCATACCATACTTTGTTACAGTAGTACAAGTACTAAAGAAAAAAACCACTCCTATGCAAATCCCACTAAGGTCCTTCGGAGAGCGGCACTTGAGATTTCGACAAACACCGGGGAATCCCCTAGAAAAACATAGAATTCCCACGGGGAGCATGTTATTCTCTTAAAGAACTTTTCATGATTTTTAACCATTTCTTTTTTTTCTTCAACCCTATTTCCTCTCACCTCGAAAATAGGTATGGCGCAGACGATCGGACTATTTTGCGAAATAATGCTCGATTGTGTTTCGTACCAGCCGACTGGATTCTCAGGAAGGACTTGTTAGGGACATCGGCGAGCATCGACGCGGAATCGGCGTCCCGACGATTCTCCTCGCGTTACGTACGTAGTGCATATACGAGTATGTATCCGTATACGTGTGATACGGTATGTCGAAATTTGCATTGCAAATTGTCCACCCCGCCTACCTCTGGACGATCGAAGGGGGTACGTATACGGAGTAGGGTAGATATGTATATATATATATACACATACACACATATGTATGTGTATGCATTCCTAGGAGGGTTGGGGGGGGGGGGGGTGAGATTTCTCTCTCTCTCTCTCTCTCTATTTGGCCAGGGTACACCATCACCACCCTCGTGAGTCACAGATCGCACTCAGCAATCCCCTAAACTTGATGTCGAAGCCCCTGAAACTCAGGCGCTCAAATCTATGAAAACGCCTCTTGTTCTTGCCCGAGGCGACAACATGAGTCGAATGGTGAGCCAATGGTTTCTGGTCACGGTTTTCAAGGGAGCGTCATCGCGATCTTGATGCTTCTGGACATAATAGGTTACAGTAGCGAAAGACTGTTCAAGCGAGTAAACGAAAATTTTGGGTTCCTAGAGAAATCTAGTTGGGGGTTGGTTTCTCTCTTGGGACGCGCTTAATTAAGATCAAGGGATAAGAACGATCATACGGAAGAACGATGGTTATAAATAAGTTTGGGAATGATTTTGTTATGGTTTATATAGATATATTATTATTGTTATTATTGTACGAGAGCAAGGAACAGGTGAATAAAATTGAAGTGCAAAGTGCAAACGTTCGCGGTGTGAATGGCTGGTTAACGAGGGTGAGTGCAGATGCTGTGGTGAGCTTAAAGGGATGCTGGATGAGCGTAACCCCTGAAGACGACGCGGATCAGTCAATTCCTCGTTAGAAATTCCACGTAATCATATTCGAGCAAATAATTCGTTAGGTTCGTTCTGCGGTCTGTTCGTTAGTATAATTAAAATAAATTCAAATGACTTTCTTGTCCCTCGTCTTGCCGTCTTACCCACTCGCCACCCTTAAAACCGGATAGCCAAGCTTCCCAGAGCCGTGGACCCTTGTCCCTGCGTTACGGGGGGAACATTAGGTGGGAGAGAGTATTGGCACCCCACGCTGTTGTCTCTCATCTTCATCCTGCCTTCTTTCTTAAATCCGTTGATTAGTGCAAAAATCCGCTTACAAATTAAATAAAGCCTCGGTAAAACAACCGGCGCAGTGCCGAGCCGTCGCAACGCCTGTGGACGTCAAGAGAGTAAAGGAAGACGGTGTAATAAGAAAGGAGGGATAGGAAAAAGAGAAGGAAGCGGAGGGGAGGGGGTGAAAGCTGAAGACGGTGAAAGGGGTGGGGTAAGAGGATGCTTTAATATCTTAAGTAAACCTGGCCAGGAGAAAAAAGAAAAGGAAGAAGAAGAAGAAGTAAGTCGCGCCAGACAAAAAAGAGAGGAACTAAGGGAAAATAGGAAACACAAGCAAGGAATTAAAATACTGAACGAGAAGAAACATCCTGTAGGATAGAGGGTGTATCGAATACGTGATTTAAAAAAAAATTCAATATCGTTCACGTAAAAAAAAAAAAGAAATTAGGATGATTTAGAAAAAATAATAATCACTATGAATAAATTATCTCACTTCGCTGTACCGTGCGTTCCACAGGAAATACGTGTTCTAAAATACTGTTGATTCGTGTATAATAAATGCCACTGATACTTAGAGCCACCCGTTATAGAATTGCCGTAAAAAGAATCGAAGACCTGGTTTTCTTAATGAGAGTACAGAGTAAAGCTTTCTTTGCCAGCGATTCGAATATCGGATCGGCGTTCGGGTTCGCGGCCCGTGTAGACTTTTTTCCGGGAGGGCGCGCGCACTGAAATGCTTCTTGTGTAAGTAAAAATCTAAAGTGACTACCGAGATCTAAGTTTTAATTAGTTTATCTTGGCCGCGTGGCTATTGAATATTTATAAGGCATTGCTATATGGCTGGGGATGAGGCTGCGTCATGGCTAGAGGGGCCAGTGGGTGCGAGGGAGATAGGAAGGACGGAAGGGACTCAAGTAGGGAAAAGAGATTGAGAGAAAAGAGTCCTGGAAATCGTGGAAAGGGACCGGCTGCTGGTTTTGTCATCAGGATGAAAAAACCTTCAAGGACTTTATATCCAGTGGAAGACAATCGAGGCATGCCTTGATTAATCCCAATTCAAAATTCCCGCCAGTCGTGCCTACTGTTTTTTAATGTTATTTCGCTCTAATTACCGCGTGTCCTCCGTGAGTGTCATTCATGGATTCTGCACAGTTTCACCAGGAGCTACTTCAGCGACCCCCCGCGTCCTGGTATTCCTGACAAATTTATGTGGGTCCTGGACCTCTTTCTCGTATAACTTAGTGGGCGACCCTCGAGCAACCGATCCTGGTCGTCGGGAAGCGTCGCGACGTGCGGGAATATCGCGAAACAAAAACAGATAAAACGATACGAAAATCCCCCGCGCACGGGGGTTACGTAGTGCGTGGTCCACGACTTAGGGGATGAGGATGCTGAGGACAAGGACTGGATGACGTATATACAGTGTACACGTACGTATATGGTAACCAGAGGGTGGAAGGAATCTATAAGTCTATAAATCTGTCTTTGCGCCAGTAAGGAAGGTAAAAGAAGAGAAACTGTCGCATAAATTTACGCAAGAGTATAACAGAGAAGGAAAAAAAATGGCGGAAATTACTCTCCAAATTATTCGAAAGCCTCTGCCGTTTCCATGAGGTGTATCTAAAAATAAATGTATAGCCGTTGCAAACGCGCCTGCACGACAATAAATAAATGTCGGTGCCTCCAGTTGTCAGTGCGATTAACGCGATTTACAAATCAAAATAAAACGTCGACGATTCCGCAACGAAACGTCCTAGCCAGGAATACAATTAGCGCGGAACACGTATAGATGCGAAATGGCGGGAATTTCGAAATGGCTGACCGATACAAGCCTCGCTTACCGCAACTCGACTGCTCGATTCGCATCGAAGCGATTGGTACGTGTGTTTCGCACGTGCAGTTGGCATGCCTGGATTTTTCAACTAACGTTATTATACCCCAGGGACTCGGTATACCTCATACACCATACCCAATGGGGATATTTCCCATGGACGATCCTACCTACGTGCATTCCGACTTGTCGATTTGTATTTACATTTTAATAACACTTCGCAGAGATAGATACTAGTAGCCGTGTGGTTATCACTGATAGATGCTATACGCTTATCAGTCCTTCACCCTATATAGATATATTGATATATTATTTTATTACAGTACACCAGTGGATATTCTTGATGTTTCTTAGCCTGTACATGCTGGGCATTTAAATTCGACAGATTCTATATGTCACGTAGTATATACCATGGAAATCTATGGGGGAAGTTTTCTCTGTCCCGAGGCATTTTCCATGAGCATTTTTCGTCACCCCATGCGGAAATATTTGCATGCGAAAAGGCACCCTCCTGCCTCACCTTCACGGTGATTCTTTGCGTTATCGAGTTACCCATAGGAAAGCCTGACGATTGTCGATGAATTTTTCGCGCGTGAAATCCTTGTGGATTTTTTCTCTCGTATGGCCCCGTAAGGAGGGAATGAAAATATTTTTTTTACCAGCGGCAAATCTTCTTCAGTGTATTAGCCTAGTCATTGTTGATTTTCTGAATATTTAAAATCTTTAGAAATTTTTCATGGATTTCATACAGCATATAGTTTTCTCTGATACCTGGATATGTTGTCCGTAATAGGGGTCGGGCACGTTCGGTCCACGGTGGGTCCTTCGAAAATCATCCCCAGCCTCTCGCACCCAGCCTTGTATGGTTTTGGAGGTTGATATTGGTGGTTGATTATCAATTTTCTACCAATTTGACTCCACTTGTAGCGGCGCCGGCTTTTGTCCCGCTAATCACCCCTTGGGTCCTATTCGGCCTGTTCTGCGTGTCCGCACCCTCCCGCTGTCCTGATCTGCTTTGCATATTACCATGCAATAATAGGTATATCATCCAGGAACACATAGATGGGTATCAGGGATGGTTTTATTCATATTTTTTTTTTTCCATCATCCCCACCGCCCATTGAAATATCAAGGGTGGCTCTGGGTCAAATGTCAATTCATTGTGATATTAAAAACTAGAGAATTTCGGGATGAGAATCCAAAGCGCGTGATCCTGATGTATTAATCGAATTCGGCTCGAGCTAAAGGGTGATGCACAAATGAGTGATGCTCAAACCCTTAACGTGCCTCGCATTATCAAAATTCGTCGGATTAGCCGATAGACGGAATGCCCGGATACCAAAGGAGAATAAAAAAAAAAAACACCCCTCTTAGTCTCTCCCAACCGATGGGGACATAATAAATAATCCTTCCGACTCCTGGACAGAAGTTCGCCAGTTTTGCACGTGTGTGGTCCCTCGTATTCGCAGTATGTAATACGCGCTCACGTTCGCGATTCCCGGTTTGGCATTGGATCGCATTCCTCCCGGGAAGTCGGACGTCTGTGAACGATGTGCCCCGAGCAACGGCGACGCCATGCACCGTGCAGGACGTCGCGAATTCTGATCTCGTACGGCGGCGTAGCTTGACTTCTGTGATCCCAAGATTTTTTGAAATGTCCTGTATTCTATATATATATACATATTATATGGTATAGAAACAAGTACAAGTTCTGTGAATAACGATCGCTCATTTTTGGAATGGCGCGAAGTCGTTACAGAAGTGGGGGGGGAGGGGGGGGGGTGAAATTATTTTTATCACATGTACAGGGAGACGATACAAATCGCTTCCCGAGGGATACGCGTATCACTGTTTTTATTGAATCAAAAATAAAAAGCACGAAGAAGGAGATATGATGCCTAATTGGGCAGCCGAGTAACTTTTTTATAATAACCAAGACAGCTCGGTATCCCGACACCGTAGAAGCCTCATTTAATTGGCAGATCTTGAATTCGTTCCGAAGACGCAAGTATTGCTTACGTCCCTTCCGGGAAATTATAAGAGACAAACAAATAGCTATATGGTTTCTTTTACCCGGTTCATCCCTTCCCCATAAAATCTCCTTTTAATTCTATGGTTTGCCAAACAACAGGGGGATCAAAAGCTGACGCTTATGGGATCAGTGATCTGAAAACCTCCTGTTGTTTCAGCTGATTCCATTCTCACGGAGGGTTGTAAGTTCTAGGCTACATACGCCATATTGAAATTATATTGTAGTTAAAGTCGTGAGAAATTTTTTATATTTTTTTTTTAAATCCAAGGACGAAAAATCATAATCGATCCTTGATAACATTATCTGAATTCTTTATAAGCTGGTAACAACATAATCCATTGTATTGGTACTTATCGAAGTATACCTTGTTTCAGTTGACTCTATTCGTAGACGGAGTTATACGTTCTGTACATATGGTGCATTCGACATAATGAAATTACGTCGTAGTCAGTGACGTGTAAAAAAGGTTCTTTTTATTCAAAGAAAAAAATCCTAATTGATCCTTGCTGGCGTTTTTCGAATTCTTCATAAACTCGCACCGTGATCCTTGGTATTGGTACATACCAAAGGATACCTGGTAACCACTTCGACACTGTTCTGCATACAATGTAAGAATGCAATGGCTGCTTTGCCTCGTTGAAAGACTATAACCTAACCTACCCTTGGTACCTTTTTTCTTGGTACTCCATTCTCTGAAAGTGGCTCGCGGTATTATTCTCATAGGAAGTCTCCGCCATAATTACGATCGCCTTCGAGTGTCTGGCTCGTGTCGTGCATAATAACGTCTTTCACTAGGAAGGATACCTCCATTTGGTAAACCCCCGGCCCGAATCGTACATATACGATCCATAGGAGGAAACGCTTCGGGATGTGGATAAAAATACCGGCGCCGTACGAGTACCAAATACGCCGTATGGAATCGGTATGTTTGACATTGGTGAAAACTTTTTAAAGGAATTATTCGAACGAGTAAGATTGGCCGACTTGATGAAGAAACGTCGGAAAATTTTATTTGGGACATCGCCGACTACTTCTTTCCATGCAAATGTCGCTCGGTGAGAATGAAAGCTGAGCGGCGATTCGCGGAGCATTAAGCAGAACAAACGGCAACGAGCAACGTAGCGTAGTCTGGACGATAAAGAATCCAGGAAAGTCTCCTCTGATTTTTCTCCTGGAGGATAGAGGGAGGATACTGTGAGGGAGGGAGAGAGAGAGAGAGAGAGGAAAGAGAATAACTAGAAAGTACAGATGAAGAGAGAGAGAGAGAGAGTGAGGAGAACATTAGCATGGAAAAAAACATCCCGTTAGCGGGACACGCGAATTATGCTAATGCTATGACGTTATTTCTTTTTTTAAACTCTATCACGTAATTCTGCAGTGGTTATCAGGGACGCGTTTCGCTGTGATTCGTAGGATACTTATTGCACTGCGTTCTGCAGGGGAAAGGAAAGATTAAACGTAGTGTTAAATTTCGCATGATTTATGCGTCTGTTATTTATAGTGTTTATCTTATGATATTAGGTATGGTCTTTTGGTGAATTCAATATTTGTTTTTGGACATGTAAAAAATAATTAAGCCTGCGAGTAATTGTTTACACGCGTATAAAATTCTTACTGTATGGGCATGCAAGTGTTACTCTCTATAGTCAAATATATTTTGATAGCTTTATAGAGAACCACGTGCCATTTTTTAATACCAGGATTTTAGAATTTGTGAAATGTCAAAAAATTTCATTGAACTCCTGAACCGAGTACACGTGACTGTAATAGAATTTTATTTTATTTCTTGCGTCCTTGGTCGTTCCTCATAACTGCGAGATCCTTTATTCCACAGATAAGGGAAAGCCGGAGATAATGCGTCCTCCTAAAAATTCCGCGTGGCTTTCGGCAATAAACAGTGTATCACTGTTTCGCGGGACATTAAATGCCGCCGACTTGAATTTCCCGCGAACGTTACGTAACCGTAGTCGGGTGAGTGTGAGAAAGTTAAATTAATAACCATTAGCAAAAGCGTCGCGACGCCCCACTGTACCATGAATCCGACTTAAATGATGCGCCTCTAGCAAGATGCCAACGTGGCTGAATGGCTGATTATGATCTTTATTAAGAATTTTGGCAACGTCTAGCAGACGACCAAAATAATATGTAAAAAAGAAGTCTTGCGCAACACAGAGTAGGCAGCGCCGTAGCCGTAGCTCACGATTACGACAATCCCCAGGACACGATCGACGACAACAGCGACAACGAGGACTGCAGCAGCATCATTTGTTGCACCCAACGACTGATGGATGGGAGGCCGCCCGTAATGGGAAACCCATGCATGGTCGTTCGCCACCCGCATAAAATTAACCCGTTCGTTCGCGTTCGTTTTAATTAACGAAACACCGAGTGCATCGCACGCCAGAGTGATCCTCTTCATGTCGCTTCCGAGAGAGAAACCACATGGTCAACGTACAGGGTGTTCGTTAATAAAAAAAAAAAAAAAAAAAAAAAATTCATCACCCTGGAAGAAAAATGTCAGATGAATACGACTTTAGGTTTAAAAGAATTACCATAGAAAAAATTTTCTTTTTGGGTACTGTAAATATACACCATAGGAATTCAACTATATCTTCGAGCATCAATCGTGCAAGGATTGTTAATTACTCGGCGTGTTTTTCCAATGGATTCCCATAGGTTCCGTAAGGTAAAAGAGTTCCTGGTGGTTCCAGGAACTACGTGGAAGAAGCCGCCATTGCTATACACACCATGGCTACTTGTAAGGGTTGGCGAGGCACGATGATGTCTTTATCCCATATGGTGAAACGTGTGGTGGGATTCTTAGTCTGCACGTAGAGGATGGATTAGGCTTGTGTATGGGGGACATAGGCGCCATGCGAGCATGCACTGGGCAACAGCAAGGGTCCCGTGGGGTCAGACAGTCACGGAGTTAATTAGACGCTGTGCTTCGAGAGCTCACGTGGCACGAGGCTCAGATATCAATCGGTTCTCTGCCGAAGCTGGACGGGAGTCATGCTATGGGATGGAGGAGTCAGGATGCTGGACCAGATCGCACTGCCATATCTTCCCTGCTCTTCCTTTTGGGATAGTCGATCATTCATGGATCAAGATGATCCTTAGAGAAGATGCTGCAATTTTTTACAAATTTAATCCCTGGTCCAGCACCCATCCTACATTCTTTCTAAATCGACTCCTAAGATTAGACTAGGCGCCTGCCGAGACATTCTCACCTGGACTTCCGGTTTCGTGATGCCGTTTGAGGATCCTTGAAAATTGCTTCTAAATGAACTGTACCGGTATGTATACGATTTTGCTTCGTCCGATGATCATGGTCCAAGTGCACGGAGATACTGTCTCATTGTCAGAGGATGCTGCGCAAAGAAACTAGTTTACGCACGGCTAACTCCAGAGGGTTTTCGCCGAGTTAATTATCTCGACTAATTCGCTTCGAGATAGGAAAACGGTCCTTGGCTCCTCTCCGTCCATCAGTCGGGTCCAGTACCAACCACACCAGCTTCACTTTTCCTTCCTGTTTCTTCGTCTTATATTTCCGCTTCTTTTTCTTCTCTCTTCTCTATTTCTTCCTCCTTCATCCTCCGCCACTTCCACCCCCTTCTGACCAGCATCTCGACATCCCTGCTACAGCGACGATTCCTCGCTCGCTATCTACAAAAACCCAGCCACATTTATACGACCTGATTACGGTCGTTGCCAACTGTTAAATCCAAAGGCCTGACTCTACGGGTGGCAAGCGTAAACTCTGCTTCTTATTCTTCTTATCACGATCCTCAGTCTCTCTTGTTCTTTCCTCTGCTCCTGCTGCCCGTATACCTTCGCACTCTATCTCACTGTCATTACCTTTATTCTAAACTTTATAGCCACTGCCATCATCAACTTGCCTACCGGTAATCCCATAGAATTTTAACGTCTCATCCTGCCCTTGGTACGTAGACACGCTGCCAACATGCTTTTGGCTTCTGTCACTGTGTATATGGTAAATTGAAAAATTCTGCATAACATCCTTCCACGTTGATCACGATCGATACAAAAGACATGAGATATCGTTCCTGCGAGCCAACCATATAAGAAACAGGGACATTCCAGATGCTCTACCAGGGAGCCGAGTTGGTCTCTGCTCGCAGCAGTATGGACACAGGGGAAGAAAGAGGAAAAAAAAGTCAAGAGAACGTTGCTGCCAACTTCACCTATATAGTCAGACAGATCCGAAGATCGAACCGATCAGGGACACTCGGCATATTGATCGGTTCCCGATATAACCCTTACGGCAGGCTTTAAATTTTTTATATTGAAAATTACGTAACAATTTTTTGTCATTCGAATATTATCAATCTTTTCCGGCGGGACGTTACGAGACAATGATTCTGTACAAGTGCCACTGGAATCGAGCTGATTTTGTAAATAATAAGAGTGCTGAAATTGAGGGGGTAAGTAACGAGGACTTAGGGGTGGGTTTCGACGATACTTGACTCTTCGCTAAGGGCAGCATTGTGCGTTGTCGGGAGGATCTGATCGTGGGATGTGTGGGGGAGGGAGAGAGAGAGAGAATCAACGTGTCTTCGAGAATGAGTATATAAGAGAATAGAGATGGCGAGAGAGAGAGAGAGAGAGAGAGAGAGAGAGAGAGAGAGAGGGTAAGAGAAAGAGAGAGAGATGTGAGAGGCTGCCGCCCCCGGGTCGTTGGAGATGGAAGCAATAGGGATCAACTAGTATGCAAATCGCATGTAAATATCGCTCACTCTTCCCGTCCCAGCATCCCTCCCAAAAGCCTTCAACCCTCGGAGGACCGATGAGAAGAAATCAAAGCAAAGAACAAAGAGAGGAGACGGAGTCTTTCTCTTCTTTCGACAGTAGTCACTGAAGCTCGCAATCAGACTGTCTACCTAGCTGTACTTGGCGTAGTTATTACTCACCTTCTATAGACCGTACCAGAATACCAGGTTCTCCGATACACTAACGACTTCCTGGTTCGAGCGAACGAGGGTTATACCCTCATCGAGATAACGATAAAAATCCGTGTAATTTGTATAAAAAAAAAAATGGCTGTCCTCGTGATAAATAATTTTTTTGAACTTCCTTTCGGGACAAGTTTCAGTATATTTACTATAGTACTGGCAACGTTATCGTTACGCTGTTATCAGGCGGGATCAAACGTTCAAGGATTCGAATGGCGAATACCGGAGTCTCAAGGATAAGTTTCACGCTGGAGGGTTGGTTGCCTACCAACACTCTCCTAAGCTCCGTGGCAGCTCGTGCTAATTGGGAGATTAACACCGTGCCAGCCAGGGATAGCGAAGTCCCACGCAAACCCTTCGGCAGGGGTGAGTTTACCTATCTACACTGAAAACCAACCCTCGTTCGACGGCTCCGCGTTTTCCTCAGAACCAAGTTTCTACGTTACATATATATATATATATATATATATGTATAACATATATACAAACGTATATGCCGAGAACGCAAATCGTTCCTGAGTCTCATTCTGGCTTTTGGGTGATTCTTAATATTTAAGGAAACGTAGAATAACGATCACCGATTTACCGGAAGTATCCGTCCTCCGTTTCCGAATAAATTCGAATCAGGAAAATATTGGGTAATATTTGAGAAATTCAAAATTTTCACAATTTTGTATTTGGTCGTAGAATTTTTTTCTTGATTTTACAAAGAAGAGGGTTTTCTTTAATTCTCTCTTTTATTCAGACCTCCCTTGCGCAATCCTATGAAATTGCAGGAATTCCAGCTAACGTTTTTATAATGTACTCTGCTTAAACTAAACCGGCAATTACTGACAACCGGCACGGCAATATTCGCGAGATGCTTAAAATCCGCGTAATCGTGTCGTTTATAATCCGCCATCTTTGCAAACTTTCTTATTCGCGAATCAGTGAAGTTGCCGTCTACGTTAATTGTACGCTCGGCTATGCTTTCCACCCCCCTTCTAACAGGGTGATACCGTTACGCGTAATTACGAAATATGCGAATATTAATTCTGTTGGCAAGTATATCTATATATCATATTTAAAAGAAGATACGGAGTGCTTAAAAATCATCTGTTTCCTTTCTACTGCAAGATTCAAAGTTTTGGCCAGTCTTAACTATCGGTGTCGTGCCGTAAGTTCCGTGGGTAAAATACACGTGAAAATATTCTGTTCCCGCTTTCCCCACGAAACCCTGAGAATTCGCGAAAGGAGTTGTATAAGTTTTAACCGAGCGAGTATTAGTCGGAATTATATAAAGACTCCTGTCTTATTTGCAGAGACCGTCGCCAAGGGTTGGGTGCCGTCAGACTTCAGAGCGCTTCTCCTGCCTCCAGGTTTCTGGATCCTCCCGACTTCTGCTAAGACCTCTAACTCCTCAGGTATTTTCATCTTATTCTCCGGTCTTCGCACCTAGGATTACTTCGAGAGCCTTTCTCCGTCCTTCTCCCGCGACCCTCCCTGTTCTTGAGAACTTGTCGTTCTGCTCCCTTTTTACCAGCCCAGCCGTTCCATGCGAAATCCACTTCACCGACGTTCTCGAAATGCCCGTTAAGCTCGAGCCGGTGGGCTTTGACTTTTCGAGTCTTCGACTTTGCATGGAAACCGCCGTCGTATCGTAGAATTTCGAATAAAAATAGGGCACGATAGTTCCATTTTGTAATAGATAGTATCCGATTATGCAGAGTGGTCCAGATCGCAGTAGATAGTCCCTGACAGACGTTCGAACTCCTTCTATAAATTATTTCGACTTGTTCACCGTTTTGAAAATCCGAAAAGGAAATGGAATCTGTAATTTAGGCGAGATTTGCCAGGGGCTCCCGTTTTCTATGCAAAAGGGTTGAAAGCGTCAGTCGAGCATGATGGGATGAGATCTCGTGGTCGTCGTGTCTCGAGGGGTAGGTAAAGTATAGTGGTTGCAGCCGACGGCACGTTTTAATAATGCCTTCCCAGAAGCGGAGGAAGAAGTTTAACGAAGATTGTGCCAGATACTTTTAATTGCAATTCCTCCTGCTACCAACTCGACGAAGACGAGGCAGACGTTAGGGGGCGAGCGAGGGTTGGTACCAGAAGTAGGAGAGGACTGGGTGGTGGTAGCGGAAAAGTGAGTGGTAGCGGTTTAAGGGTAGAAGCAGCAGAGAGAAGAAGAAGAAGAAAAAACTAAAACCTCCCTCTGATTTTAATCACCCTTGTATCTTTACTAAACTACCCCCTGTAGCCACCAGACTCTCCTCAAGTGCTTTGTTATTTCGCAAAGAGTCCATCTCCAAAGAAATTATCGCCTTTCATGACTTTTCTTCTCGTTTTCATCGATTCTTCTTTTCCTCTTCGTTCTCTTCATTCTATTTTTCTTCCCTCCGTCATCCATCCGTTTACAAGCGTCTTTGATTAACTTTCGCCACGCGGATTTCAATTTATCCCCAAGAATCTTCGGGGCTTTAAAAGAGTAATATGAAGATGGTAAATAATATCCTATATCAATCTTGCGATTTTAATTAAGATTCTTAATGAGCATCCTATCACGGCAATATTAAAAGATCCAAAAAGTACACCACTATACATATATATATATATATATATTACATGTATATATATTACAAATAAAGACGTCCAGAAGTTAATAATTAATTAATTATTAAATTGTCTAAAATAATTAATCAACATCAGCTAGTCCTATTCAGTTCTCTATATCCATTTTGGTACAGGATACAAAAGGATGCTGCGCTACATGCTAACTTCTGTATCCACATAGAGAGAGAGAGAAGCGACGCTTAAGCGTCATCCTCAATGGAGCTACTAGCCATGGTATATCCTATGGAGAATAGGTACGGAGAAGGCTTATGGGGCGCGGATATAATGTGAAGTCTAAAAATCAAAACACATTAATCTCGGGCACGTGGCTCGATCGCACGCTGGTAATACCCCCCCTGCCCCCCCCATACCCAAACCCAACCCCTAACCTTTTCTCTCTTCCCCCCCCATAAGCCGTCTACTCACCGTTGTTACCATTGGACACCAGGTACCCTAACCCATAGCTATAGTATAACACTTGGAAGTACTTCAGGAAGACTTTTCCAACGCCTCTACGATACGTAATAGAAAAGTGCAGTTATCCATCGCGCGATAACTGCACAAGGAGGTCTTTCAAGAAAGCGACATAAATGCATAAATGAATAATCATAATGACGGCTGAATGTTTTCGCGTCATTTATATTACTGCGTTAACTCATACGTTGGACATTGATAAATAGTATTGACTATATAGATATACTGGCTTACGTTTCATGATCTATTTCGATGATCCCTGTCGATGGGAATTAATTATCATTCATTAACGTTACCGAATGACCCTGCAGAATTTATATGGAAAGTGAACTGTCACTTTATTTGTTATATATAGCATATATAGGTATACCGGAGTGGTAGCAATCAATAAACTTTTCAACGAATCACTACCGTCATTCCTACTCGATAATCAATCTTTGGTAGCTCCGCAGATTCTAGAATCATCAATAATAAATACAAAGCCGCACGCGTCGAATGACGGACAGATCAATAAGCTCTTTTGATTCTCTGAGATCGCAGCGACTGGACTCGTCCTACTATTCTGTATAATTCTATACGGTTCTCCCATGATAGTATTGTATGGGGGTAGTAGTAGCTACCCTTACGTATATCCCGTGCCAATGGGGTCTCTTACCCCATCCACGTGTCAAAGGGAGGTATTTAGCGACAGAGGGTCAATTTACCGGGGTGTGATTTCAGGCTGCCATCATCCCTTAACAGGATCTAAGGGACGGTAGGAGTTTGTAGCCAACGAGGAAAAGATTGTTGAAAAAAAAAATGATCAGGGTAAATTTTCTTTTTTTCACGAAAATTCATGTGAACCACCCTTAGGATATCACGCACTTGGTAATTTCATTGAAATAAATAAAAATTGCCTTACTTCAAGTCGGGGGTGGGATTTAGCTGATACTCGTCATCCCTTATATTTTAACGTTGGACCACCCTATTATCATTACCTTACTGGTACGAATGGTACTCGCAGAGAGTGAACTCTGCCACTTATCTAATTCAATGTAATATCATCCCCTTTGAGAGAATAAGTGATTACCGGCAGATATGAAGTTATCTGTTCTCTTGGGACGCGTAAATTGCCATTATACACCGTGCCCGAATCGCACCCCAACATTTTAGTAAGCCGTACCGAGGGTTAGGTTAGGTTCGTACCGTAGCAAGCGCCATTATGAAAACCTTAATTATTAATTATCATTCGAAGCTCCCGAAGTTATCGTGACCGTAATTGCCCGAGAATTCACGATAAGAATGCCAGTCGAACGACGAAATATATTGCTGCACATTTTATCCTTGTATAGGTGACGCTTTCGTAACGCAGTTCCATGTCCATGGACTGACGTGTCGTGGACGTAGACGGCAGACAGCAGAAACAGGGGTGAAGCGCTCGAATGGCTAGTGATAGGGGTTGGCGAACAATGCCCTGAAAGATTTAGCGTGACACCACCGGTGTAAAACTATCACCCCTGTCAGAGTAGCTAACCATCCCTTCACCGATTCGAATGAAAAGCTGCCGTTTCGTTTGAAAAAATCAATGTCGTTTGAGATTAAAAAAATTTTTTTTTTATTACAGCTTCAGATTATCAGGCTAATTTATTGATACAGGCTTCGTTCGATATGGCTATTAAGTACGGAACTGCTTAAGAGCCCTTGGATTAATTGGTCACGAAGCGATGCTCGGCGTCGCGACGATGAATAAAAGATCCGAAATATTCATGATTGACCAATTTTTAGTGTTGCTACAAGCGTAAATGTCTGTATGCCTCCGCATGCGTGTACGTTTACTTTGTGATCTTGAAGCAGCCTCTTACGTATGTCTTTATTCCTGTTTACATTATGATATACGTAAAGATAGGATATCTACCTGGTGTAACCTTCGGATGGTATCGGGACGTCCAGACGTCGTGACGTCCCGACAATAAATTCTTGTTGGTCGTGTCTCTTCTTACCGAATAATTAACACATTCTCGGTGTGCGTCGTATGGTCGGATATAAATCATTGGGTCAAAGTCGATTAAGAGATCGGTAGTAGAGGCACTTGCTGGAAGATGGCGGAAGAAGATGGTGACTAAAAAAAAAATTATTATGAAATAGTGAGAAAAAATATAAATAAACGTTTCTTCTTGGTTAAGATCAAAAGGTACGTCCTTACGTCTAATCGATTTACGTTCAACTTGAAAATCTTTTTTTCCAGCTGTCATGAAAGAGACTATTCGCTCGCGGCTTACAAATTATCCTTATTCAAATGCACAAGCGTTCGCGCGCTTTTTCTCATTCAAATTTTTTTTTCACCGCTGTCTCACACTCGCGACACACTGGGAATTAACGAACGGCCACAGGAAGGACAGACTCTGTCGCGTTAACGGGGCAACGTTAAATTTTTTTAATGCGGTTAAATATTTTTATTGGCGTCATCAATATTTCTTTTTTAATTATATAAACGAGACGAGGCCTCGCGATGATGATTTTGTGAAACAGCGGGGGGTCCTGGTATCGGTTTCAGTACTTTTTAATATATTTTATCTATCCAACGATTTTTATGTATTTGAGATAAGTTAAAGAAAAATATTTTTTTTTTTTTCATCAATCCATTGCCGCATTCGATTATTTCTCGGTTACGGAATTGCTTGCGTATATAGAAATATATATAGACGCTGTCAGAGCTCTCTAGGGATAGTTTCTAGGCAAAAGCACTGGTGGCCGATCTCCGTGGGAGCCGACGCAGTCCGCGTAATCCGACATCATCTTCTACGATCTAACTATCTGTGCCATGATTCCCTCCTCTTCTGTTACGTGTATTTCCTAGACGCTATAGACGATAATGCAAAGCCCAAATCGCGCCGCCCGACGACGGATTAATTTATACGGTAAAGGGCCCTCACTGACGTCTCTATAAATTTGGAGATTACGCCGATTACTCAACTAGGTTCCATTCTTGCCACATTGTGTCCATACGTAGAAATATATATATACATATGTCTTTATACACATACCCACTTATATACTCTCTAATCTACATCCAATAACAAGGCACAATCGCAATCAGCCATAATTAAAGAAAATAAAAGACATGAATTTAAAGCATAGAAAAAGAAAGTCAGTGCATAGTAAACTCGAAGAAACAAAAGATAACCAGTAAAAAGTATGTGTACCAACTCTGAAAGCGTATAGAATAAACCAGGAAGGAAGGAATTTCGTATAGGAAGGTAGTGCGCGGGCGATTCAATTTAATTTCCAGGGGGTTCCCCGAGCCAATATCCTCCCGACAGGGCGTGCCCGCGTGCGTTCGGAAAGTATTAACCCTCGGCTAAGCTCACGGACATAAATTTGAGTCTCCTTCGAGAAGTCCAGTAGGAATTTTCCGTACCGACGGAGAAGCCAGGAAGAAGAATAAAAAGAAGAGACTCCATAGTGTACACTAGTCAAGGACGTACTTTTAAAGGGTTGTACAGAGAGGGCGGTAGGGGGTCTGAAAGAAGAAGAAAAGAATCCAGTTTGGAGGTTGGATTTTGCACTTTGCCGAGGTGGCTCTTTCCATAATCTCAATATACTGTACCGTATACGTACGACAACCCCCGCAGTGTTAGGGGTGGTTGTTCTTTTAGCGCGGTGCCCTTTATGCTGACATAAATATCGCTTATGCCGGCATCGCGCCGCTGTTTTGGTAACCCATAGAGCATTGTGCTGGCGAACGTTCTGTGTACCAAACACTGCGCTCTGTGTACCATGCAAACAGTTGGGCCACGTGGCTTGCTGATCCCTTTGGTCCAAACCCACCCTCCACCATGTATCCCTTTAGAGTCGTAGACTTTATCCTGCTCTCTCTCTCTCTTTCTCTCTCACGCGTAATAGGTCGTCTATCACTTTTCAGGATTTTCATCCCTGGCAGCCCCTGCGCAACGTCCAGACTTCATCCCCCTTGTGGATACTACAGGGTTGCTAGGTATCAGTCAAAGAACTGCAGGACTCAGCATTGCACCTATCTCAGTGACATCTCTGGTGCGAGGGTTGCGTCATTCTTCAAGACCGTAAACACACGTGCAAGTCACTGATGTTTGCATTAGTCGCGACAGCGAAATTCACCCTGCGTTATATGGCATAGGGGATGCCTTTTTTTTTTTACTATGGGCTCTCTCGTAATGTCCGCTTCCGTCAGAGAGCTGGAAAATTTTGGAATTTTACTTTGTCTGGTGTGCTTTGAGTTTTCGAAAAGTGGGTGATAAATGCCGGGTAGTGGTCCGAGTAAAATCGGCTGTGACGAAGGGTTGTTTTTTGTACGCGCCATTAGACTTGATATTTGGATCAGGATGTTGATGGTGGGGGTACTCGTTAAAGCAAGATTCATCCGAGGTCTGTGAAGGATGCTGGGAACGTTTCTGGGAATGATATTGGGAATGTATATTGAATGTTATGCTAGTCCATTTTTAATATTGGTTTTATTCTGGAATACTTTTATCACTGATAGTACCGCACCCTTGGTGTTCGCTACCCTTCTTCAAGAAAATGAAAAACTGTATTGTCGAAGAGAGACGCTCTGGGGAGACGCCTATCATTATATTCGCGTTAACGTCATAGGTGCCTTAAGCCCTCAGAATGCGGCGCGGTCAGCTCAATGCACGAAGTAGAAACCATCAATAATATATCTGACAGCAAAACCGAACGAAGAGGCCGAGAGGCTTTGCCTTATGGCTCCTGGACCGTGGATGCTGGTAAACATCTATTGAGAATTCGCAGACGTCCTATATATATGTGTATGTCTATATATTGTATACCCAGTATATAGTCACTTCATATAACTTGAGAATTGCCGAAAACGACGTACGTTACTTGAAAAGAGGTTTTCAATGGGACGGGGCTAACCTGTTTTAAATCTTCTGATAAAACTTCCGTCCAACCGTGATGGGGGATGAAATCTATCAACATCCCTCTGGACATATTTGCCAGGATGGTTTCATACTGGCCCGTGGCACTCCGTTCAAAAACTTTCTGATATATCACTTTATGGCTGATAGTTGAAACTCTACTTTTTATTCTCAAAGCCAGTAGTACCAACTTTGACAATTTATTCACCTTAGTTTTTTCTTTGGATCTTTATATCAGTACGTTTTGATATCCACGAGGGTCCGCGAATTGGATCTTCGTAGGAACCCGAAGAAAAAGAATTATGTCAAATATCCCTAGAATGTCGTGTCTCGTTAAAATCATAGGAATATTTTAAGTCTGACAAGCAACGGCGTAGCTTGAGAAAATTAAAGTCTGTCTCTACTAACTGGACTAGTAAACTTTGACACTATATCGTAGTTACACACGATATCATATGTGCTCTACTATATTAAAGCTTCCCTAGGGATATATGAAGTATAATAATATCCCGTCTAGGGATACAAGAATACAACGTAAGACGCGTTGCACCGTAAACATACTCATACGTAGCCACGACATCAATCTTCATCCATCAGTTATGCCTCGACCCCAGGAGGGCTCCTTTGCGGCACGGTTACCAACTTCACAGATCGATTGATCTTGCCTTGCGACTCCTGGCAACACTGGCATAACTCACTAGAATCTGTTGATCCCCACAGATGCAGCAGGGATGTATAACGGTGTAAGAAAAAGCAAGATACCAAAATGGCAAAAGTAAATTCCCTAGGAAAGAAGAAAATTATCCAGGAAAAAAAATCTAATAAGTGCGTCTTGGCACGTGGTACTGATCCAGAGTAGTACACGCAATGATCATTCGCGCACGACTAGGTTACCGATACGAGGAGATCTATAATATAAAGGAGGTGGACCAGTCATTAATTTCCAGACAATAAAACGTAACGCGTCCAGCGTGAGAGAGACACGCCCACGCGAGGAAATAAATGCTTTTTGCCATAGTGACTCGTGTTTGCCTTTGGTATTTTAGGGCTCGGCAGTGGCAGCAGTCAGTTAAGGGTGGCTGCAGTGGTGGTGGGCGCGAGAGGGCGAGTTAGAGCATGGCAATTGATGATGCCAGGAATGGGAGTCACTTGGTGCCATTGTCCAGAGCCACGTGCCTGGCTGCCGTAACGTTACCCCTAATACCAACCCCCGATATCCTGGTACCCTTCTTTATCGTCCAACAATACTTGTGCGATCGTACTCCAGCTTCTGGATGGACCAAATTAATTGATCCCGCGTGATCTGGCATTGCGCAAGGGTTAAATCAGGCCCTAAGCACCGTGGAAATACTATGGTTGAGATTGTACAAAGCGTTTATTTCAATATTTCCTCACGCATCGATGACTTTTGCTTGGCAAGGGTGGTAGCGTTGAAGGGGGGTGGTATAGGGTGCGATTTCTTGTACGGGACGTGCCCATGGGATTTTGACATTCATTTTACATTTGGAACAATGCTTTCTGGACGCTTGTAAACCCATAGCGAAGTAGGCCTATCCTGATCGTGTGGGATGGACATTCGGAGGTTTATCTAGTAATCTTTTATTCTAGGGGAATGACGTCAATTTCGTAGCCAGTAATAGCGCGTAATCGCTGGAGACGTTGCCAAAGACGGAATTCAAGTATCGACTGTCTCCTTAGGTGGCTGCCTCGTGTGTCCGATCGGTGCCTGCTTGTAAAACTGGTTTTATGGGAAACTCCGTAGCCTGGGATCTCCCGATCATCACGGTACTTGTCACGTAGATGCGTACCGGTTTACGCACTTTTTGCATCATAAAACGTCATCCAGGAGAACATCCCTGGATAGTCGTGCGCGTGCCGTCGCGACGCCTCAGCCTCGTCCTCTGGGACCGTCAGCGTTAATCAGAGTACCCGTTGCATGCGGAACGTGGGGTAAACACGAAATGCAAAGTACATAGATTGAAGGAGTAAAAGAGAGAGAGAGAGAGAGAGAGAGAGAGAGAGAGAAAGAGAGAGAGTGAGAGAGAGAGAGAGGAAGTGAATCAAAATACATCCAAGAGATGAGAGAGCAGCATCCATCCTACTGCAACGTTGCCAACGTAGTAAAAAAGTTATTATAAAAATAATCAAAGTTTCCTTCCGTCGGACTTGGCCTGGTCTCATCTCCGTTGCCTCTTTCTAGAATCCAAAAGAGTAAGAGAGAGACTGGATACGTTAAGTGCTGCTAAGAGAGAGAGAGAGAGAGAGAGAGAGTGAGAAAGAAAAGAGAGAAAGAGAGGAGAGTGAACTCATGAGATCCTTTCGGGACTCTCGCACGCCTCTGGTCGTCTCGGCTTCATTACGTTTGACAATTATGCGTTAATTTGCACCTAGCGATACTTCAAACGTTTTTATTCATTGCGCGTCGAACCAAGTTACGTCGAAGTGGCGTTCCGTGGTAGCGAGTTACCCCTCGGAGTCCGAGGGTATCTACCCCTGGTCCATCCTTGGTTAAGGGATGATAGCAAGGAACAAGCAGGACGGCTGATGGTACCGAAGAGACCAGAGGACTTTTCAGAGGTGTAACGTAGATTTCTGAAGTTTTATATTTTGAACTTCCTGCCAGCCTGACTCGCGGATCGGACTGAGTTTTATCAAAGGGCCGATATGATAATCAAGGCCTCAGCTGAATGTGTAACGAGTGACGGAGTAGACGGGCCCCGTGATTAGCTTTACTTTTTTACCCTCGAGGAGATGTGATCTTTCGCCTTATGCTTTTTAATATCGCATTTCTGTATCTATATGATATACGTGTTTACATATATATATATATAGCGAATGAAAAAAAAAATACTAAAGAAAAAAGTATACACCAGATAAAAGATAATTATTTCGAGATCGAATGATTTTATTAATTTTACTGACATACGAAGCTTCGAGTTTAATATTACTATAGATTGCGACTTTTAGCTAAAAAATTGCTTCTCTTCCTCTACGGAAATGCATGACCTCATGGAATTAATGGGAATTAAGGGTAAATCGTTATAATGATAAAAAAAAGGTACTAGCCTAGGGACCTTTTCCAATGAGAAATCCAGGGACGTAATCTTCGTTCTCTTTGTAAAAACGTAACAGATTGGTAACCGCATTTAGCTGGACGTTCGTCCTTCTCCTTTCGACGGTGGTGCGGTGTGCGGCCACCCCATCGGCTACGGTGCTATTAACTAATGCCACCCCTGTAGAACGTCACGCCATACGTGCACCAGGGTGTGTGGGTATATACGTGGTGGATATGCCAGTAGGAACGGGACAGTTTAAGCCTTGATATATCGCCTGGCGACACTCCCAACTTCTGTCGCCGTTTTGTATCGCTTTTTCTTTTCATTTTATTCGCCTCTCTCTCTCTCTACTTTTTTCTCCTTTTTTTTGTTACGCTCCCGGCTGACCATATGTCCACGGAAGCCGAATCCCATGAACAGGCATCTACAACACTAGTCCTTTTGTTTCTATTGGTTACCTGAAAGTGTCACGTGGACAGGACAATTCGAAAATTTACCGTTAAATGATTTGTATTCTTTTTACGTCATTCATATGCTAAAATTGATACACCCGTGTACATTTACTATGAAACCAGCTATATAAATTCTTTCGTGCAATTTAATTAAGCAGGGATTATGCGAAAAATTCAAGTGAAACGAATCGTATTGAAAGCAATGAAAAAATGGCTCTGAACTTATCCGTGTTGATGGTACCTTAACGTTTTGGTTTTAGCCGAGAAACCACCAGCAGGCGTTTATACGCTCGAACGATTTCTAATTCCCTAACGCATTTGTGTCTAAGCGTAGTCAGAGCCAGTTTAGTTTAGCGTAGCAGCGGTAGGTATCACCCTTGTCGTATCTAACAAATGATGCCACATGCTCCTATCTTGACTTGTACATTAAGAGGGGTAGGTTCGAAGTTACCCTTAATACACTATAGCGTATACGTTATAGGTCCTACAGTATCAGCAGATTTTACACATGGGGTCCACGTAGCAATTGGTACAGTTGGCAAGTGAAACTAGGAAAGGCTAACAGGCGCACTGGGACCATTATCACGAAGGTCCCAATCGAGTGGTCCCCAATTATTTAGCCTCTAATGCCCCCCCCCACCACCCCTCCCATCCCGTATGTCAGCGTCTCTTGGCACAAGGACAATATGTTCCTCTGGATGAGAATTCTGTCGCATTTGCATTAGCGACAGCTTCCATGAAGATAGGTCGTATACAGATATATATAGGACCCAATGTATGGAGTACGGTACCGTCGCTAATGTCACGGGGACTCGGTAATGAGTGTAATATCTCAGTCGTGCGTTACGTATAGGTGATTGTCGGCGGCGCCCCGAATGGGATTGACGTTCTTTCTTAAGAAGCCGGCGTAAACGCGCGGACATATGTCAGAATTAGGCACAATGTCGATGAGGAAACAGGTGGGGCCCAAAAAAAGGTGTACCAGCCTAACCCTTATGCGGACGGTACTTTTAGCTTGATAAAAAGTGGCTATCAGTTAACCTTTTAAGCATGTCAAGACGGATTGTTCGGTGGCTTTGGCGGTGGCAGACCAAGCCACGAGGATAATGGGCCCTGTGGTACCCGACACGGCCAATGGGGACGAAGCGGCGGACGGCTGGAACGACTGGGACCAACGTAAGGCCCAAGAATAACCGGATGAATGAATGAATGAGAGGATGAATGTCGGTTAGTGGGAGGCGCCATTTGTCGCGATCGGTTCCGCTCTTTTGGACTCTCGACCACGGGGCCTCACTTCTTTTTATCTCTTGGTCACGTACGATTTTCTGCGTTTTTCCTTTGTCTCTTTTCTTGTTTTACTTTCTTATACCTTGTTTTTTGGAAATTTACTTCCAACTACGTTTCACGAACGGAGTGCAATGGATAATTGTACTGTTAAGTGGGTCTGATATTTGGGACTTTGTATTTCTTTTTTTTTTTTTTTTCGCAAAATAAAATTACCCACTACCAAACTCCGCAGGTTATCCTACTTCGGGGTTATTGGCCAGTCGTCTGGAAGGGCGCGATCCTTTCTACGAAAATTAATCAGTCGCCGGAAGTTTGCAATTTTTTCAATGGCGGATAGAGATTGCCTCTTATAATTTAATATAAATCTGCATGATATTAGTCGACCTCGTCACGGATAAGATACCCTATGTACTTTCGAATCAAAAAGTATATATATATATATATAACACTCACCTCCAACAGATTCTTATCATGGACTTCCTCGTGGTAAAATTTTGAAAAAGTGGAATCTGAAATCATAACAAAATCCAATGTTATCGTAATCATTTGACAGGGCATATTATACAAATTTTGAAAAATCTCTTATCAAATGCCTCCAAAGTTACCTCCTATGGCTGTGTAAGGGATAATGAAGATTCCTGTAAATAATTCTCACTCGCTATCAATCGCCCTCTCTTTCCTCAACCGCATGCATAATGCACTCTCGCACCTACGCATCCATCTCCAGAAAGAGATAGATACATATATAATGCATAGTATTACAGAGAAGAAGAACACATATCCTCGATTACCTAATGGCCTCCACTTCTCTTTGTATTTCCTGATTTTCCATCGATTCTTGGTTAAGATCGAGAATACATCCTCATAAATTTTATCGAGTAAAGTGCACGAGACTTGGTCGCTTGTGCGTGGCCATTCGATTGAATTAAGGATCCCGTGGCAAATTGCCGTTGAATTATCAGGGTTTATCGCGATAATAAAATGATAATTTCTTGGCTCTACTGGGATCGCGTAAATCTGCTACGGCTGATATACAGTATTACAGTCATAATGTACAGTGACGGTTCGCACAATACATAGAAACGAAGGCAAAGGTTATTTTGAGAAAATGAAGAGAGACAGGAAAGAAAGAAAAAGGAGCTAACAGAGCTAAATATGTATGGACGAGAGAAAAGAAAGATAGAAATTGTATAAGGAAAGAAAGAGAAAGACAATGGTGATACGAGCTCGGGGTATGGTTATAAGAGTTAGCCAAACGGCAAACAAGATCGCAAATTTGCAAAAGTGGTTAAGGGTGGGGAGAAGCAGCGAATGAGCCGTCGCAATAACGACGAAGCAAATGGCGAATAAACAATTCCATTATATTTATCAGATAATGAAAAGACAACAATAAAACCGCAATAACCCGTAACCGTATGAGAATTCGAGACCCTCGGCCCTTTTGGATAAAGAACTGTGATCCGGCAGCTTTCCCTTCTTTGTCATTAATACCAGGCGACTGTTACATATGGATGAGAATTCTAGGTTAGGCTAGGAAGGACACGTAGGTATCTCACATATGTGAAACGAGTACAGGGAAACCGAATTCATCGACTAAAAGCATTCGCGAATAGGCAAAAGTCATTCGCCTTTATTCCAGGGATCTTTACCGCATCGGCGAGAGTACAGAAGATTTTGTCAAGTTCGACAGACTTAAAAAAAAAAGTAATGATACCAAATCAGTCGAGGAAGTAAATTAAAATGATCGATGATCAATATCATCGTAATATCAGCGATATTACATCAAAATGAAATTTTAGTATCGATCAATGTCCTTTTACAGGCTGTTTCATTCTGCTCGATAGAAACAATAAATCTGTCAATGCGGCCCTGATCCAGGGGTGGATGCGGATGGGCAAACCGCAATATAGGTAATAGCAGGAGGCTACTTAACAAATTGCTACAAATTGCTGTGGGCATTTAGCGTTTAGACGTAGGAATTCTGTGGTCGGACCCCCCGACTACGTCACGAGTAAGAGGGTAGTCAAGGGGTGGAAGGTGAAAGGAGGGTGGTAAACTGTCCATGGTTTCATCCTGGTAGTTCTGTGGTGGCCACATGGTGTTCCCATATGTCCGGTTAGTCCACCCCTAATACTAAGTGTCCACTGGAGTAGACAAATCTTGCACGCTCGAAGATAGAGGATCCTACAGAAAAGCTATATGGGGTGGCTGTTTTCACTGGGTGTTAACCGACTTTACCCCATGGATCGTTTATTCACTGGACTTGGCCACAAAAGGCTGATTAACCGCCGTGGTAAAGGAAGGGTGATTTCGAGAGTCCACTTCATTTTGGATTTCAGAATCTCTTTTATTTAGTGTGTACATATATATATATTATTTTAATTTTTAATAATTAACATTTTTTAAGTGATCAAGAATTACTCGTACGCTCTGTAGATTACTTGACTCAATTTTCACTCGAACAGCGAGCGTGACGAAATCAATTACCACGTGCGACATGCACGTTTCTCGTTCGCACGTTTTTGCTTGGTTAGAATCGCCCTTTGATTTTCTTATGGAAATTACGTTTCTTTTGTAATAAATGATTTCTCTTACGATTCTCTTATTTCACCTAAATGTCCTCGGAACGATATCGAAAAATTGGCGCGAAGCTTAACGCTGTTTATATGGCGCAGTGACATTTCTAGGGGCGCGGAGATCGAGGATACTCGAGGATTTAAAATTATTCGTCAATTAATCACACGTGTATATATATATATCATTTATAATTGAGTAAGTGATATACGATGAGCTATGAATTAAAGAAATACAGGAAGGCTACGTGTATATTTAATGTGAATGCGTAAGGAGAAAGCGTGTGCCGTGTCATCAAATGACACACCTGGATCTACGGGATCCACACACGGCCACGCATCCTGCCTGTCAATACATCATTAATCATCAGTTGACAGAGCTAATGATACTTTAAAAGTGATGCCCCCGGGCCAATCAGCGATCGCGTGCCGTGCACCAATCGCCCCGTTAATTTCACGGGTATTTAACGCGATTCACCTAACAATGATTCAATCAAACCGGATTTATTTAGCCGAGACTCAAACCACCAGCGTCACGAGCCGCTCATTAACACTCCCCATATCGGTTAATTTTCGAAAGCTCAAACATCCCCGCGTGTTTTGATAATTAATTATGATAATACAATGTACATATCCAAAGAAAAATTTTTGTATACAGCATCAAATAAATCATCTGATAAATCATCGCTTTCAAATTTCCCGCGCGAGCTGAAATGGGATGAATCCCGTGTATGCGGTTGGACGTTGTAAAAATGAAATCTGTAAAGGAAAGGGGTTGAATTTCTTTTTCCTCGTGGATCTGACAACCGCCGACCTCTCCGGTGGTCGCTCGGAAATTTCGTTCAGCCAGGGTAGCACCAGAGTCCAGGGTGCCATTGGTATCCTGGTGCGAATGTTGTCAGCCAATTTTCTTGGCCAGTGCCTCTGAATGCTGCAGATTTCCATCTAGCCTGTGCTGTGCCGTGTGCCCGTGTCCTGCTGTATGTACTGCGGCGAGCATGCTGGGTAAATACCCAGGAACCACCCCAGCTAACCACAACTGTGATTATAATTCGCATCCCTGTGCCAGCGACCCCCATACATCCCAGGGCCGTAGTGTTGGGGGGCCGGGGGGTGAACAGGCCGCTGTAAAGGATTATGCACGCGGATTTAACTGATGAATCACATTGTCGTCTTGATTCGCGGTGGCGTTAATTTTCGGGGGTGACCATCCCCCTTAGGACGAGTACGAGAGGATAGAGAAATCAGAGGGTGAGGATCGTATCAGCGCCATCTTGAAAAGAACTACTCCGTCTGTGATAACAGGATGCTTATATAAAATAATGAGTAAAATATTTTTTAATCTTTTCCACACACAAAAAAAAATAAAATTTAATCCTGTAAGTAATTTTAATCAATTTTCTGATCGATTTCATTCGATCTTCTAAATGCTACTGGTTGGCTGGGCGTTCATAAAGGGATATAATACAAGAATGGAACAGGGTACACTGTACCATAAAGGTGTCTAAAAGCATATCCAGAATTAGTCATTTCCAATTGCTGCCAGACCTCAACGTTGGATTATTAATTTTGCCAATAGCGACATATCGAGGGTGTATCGAAGCACAGATGGTATATCACGAGTCAATATACTTTAATCAATGATTCCAGGACCCCATCCAAATCTCCTACTTAATCAATGCTATCAATGAGTTACTCTCTCCATATGGTATAAAGCAGCTCTCAAAGAATTTTTCCGAAAAGTAAATAAAAAAATTTTTTCATCTTTCAAAAATTCTCTCCACGACGTCTCCGACGCTCGTACGAATCACTCCCACACACATGTGCACGTATGCTCGGATTTTCCTGAATAAGAATCGTGGTCAGAATAAGAGAGACAGAAAATATAAAGAGAAGCTCTCCTGCCTCTGGCTCTTGGTAGAGAGTCAGGACATGATCATGGACCACAGACTCTCAGAGTGGGATACGGGAAGAGAGGTAGGAGAGAGGCCAGGGTGAAACCAGGACCAGGAGGTAGAGGACACCAGAGAGGAGAATAGCTACGAAGGAGGCAGAAGAGGAGAGGACAATCCCCTCTTCTTCTCACGTTGACTTGAACGCCCGCGATATCTCGACCAATCAAATCACGTCGCGGGCTCCGCCTTTTATCATTATTTTACTTGTTTTCCCTTTACTTCACCCTCATTGGATGACATTCCCTTGGCCGCTATGGTAAAAAAGGTATTTCGCTAGGACTCCATGCTTTTCAAGTCCCTGTACCTTTGGTACCTTAACCATTTACCTTATATGTATACATATATATACCTTACAATGTATATCACGTATGTGCTATATTTAGTTCGTCTTACACCTTAATATTTATTCCCATAGAAATATCATGTTCCACCTATACGTACTATACGTATATATTATTACGGTACGTATGGCAAGATAACATTTTCCAAGAGGATACAGTCCCGGCGTGACGTCACGGGTACCATTAGATATTAAATACCATAAAAAGAGCCTCGAGAATTCTCAAGATACCAAACTCACGGATTCCGAGAAGATACCTTGAAATCTCGCGATTCTTCGCCCCTGGGGAATACGTAATAAATACAGTAAGGGAATAAATTCTTTCGCGGGTCACGAAGTGCATATATTCAGGTCTCGATACTGATCCTTGTAAGATCGACACGATCTTCCCGAATGGTATATCTATATCTTTACAGAGCGTACGACCAGATAGTTAAGGGTTGTAAGATATCCACCCTAGCACGTTACACAGGCAAGCCAACCTTACGATTCCTAACACTAGGAAATTCTCAAGTATCGCCAAGGGCGACCGTCTTCGAGCCTGGCCGACTCTTACGAGCTGAATTATCGCTCTGATGACCGATGCTACGTAAATAGTATGCAAATAAGGTGTCGGCTCTACAAGGTATAACTTCTCCACGGTCGACCTTAAGAGCTACACTCGTCGGCATGGAAACTACCCCTAATTTCCAAGGGGTGCTAAAATTCTCCCTGTATTTCGAAATACATACCGTATTGCTATATCTATACCATGGAGTATGGTACCCGGAAAATATTGGGTAGTCTCACTGTACATACAGGTGAGTCCCAAAGAAACAGTATAAAGGCCCAAAAAGAGGGTGAAGGTAAAGAAAATAAAAAAAGAACACAGATGAAAACAAAAGCCGAAGATGCATAACGTGCACGTGGTCGCACCTACGCGTCCTGATCGGGCTGCATTGCATCGCATTGTATGTATATTGCGCCAGAAGTAAAGCGGACAGAAGGCGAACTACCCGAAGTACAAAACAATGTAAAATGTTTAAGGATGGGAGCGTGAGGTTGGGGGGAGGGGGCAGGGGAGGGGATGGGCTCGTTGAATCGGGACTTTGTCGATGGGAATGTTGGAATGAGGAGAAAACGAGAAGAATTGAAGGTCCGGTTGTATAGATACATGTTATACACAGATGCCCTATCGTGAAACGGGGCCTGACGTGACGTCAGACTTTTTAACGATATTTTGTATAGACTGTATGACAACGAGCAATATTATTTGATGTCGTAATTAATTCTTCGATTTTGCATTATTTTTTAGGTCTAAATTTTTGTTTGGTTGGTATATCGTAAAATAAATCTGCAATGGCGTCTACCTGGTGACGTTTAATAAGGATCCCAGAGCGAGGGTAGCGATTTGCTCAGAAAGCAATATAACGGCCCAACGTTCGGGGCCTCTTTTCCGTAAATTTGCATGGGGTATTAAAGCCTGGTGGCCTCTGCTACTGGTAACGGAGTTCTTGTTTGCCAACAGCGACTGTCGAGGATCAAAGGACCACTGCTTCCTCTGTTTCTCCTCTCCTCCTCTTCCATCTGCTTCACTACTGTATATCCTATCGTATCATCCACCTCCGTGGGAGGTTTCACATACATTTCATTGAGGAGAACACTCGCGAATCCCGACATTTTGATACCCCGCTTTTCAAATAACCTCCGAGTGCATTTTACCATCGACAAAACGAGTGGAACTTTACTTTGACTTTCTGTGTTTTACAAAAAGAAAAAAAAATACTGCCAGAGTCAAACACCCGTATACGATTTTACCCAAGGTTTCCCCTGTCTTATAAATTTTTCGATAGCGTAAAAAAAAACCCAAAAATTCGAAGGTAAAATCGTTATCAAAATTTTGAAAATTGTATGTAAATTTGAAAAAAAAAAAGAAAAAACAATCACTAAGTACCAAAAAGATGGGCCTGATTATATTTCCCCGTTCCCTCTCACGCTCCACGGTCTTCCTATTAACTGATGAATGGGCCTAGGGCCCCGTTTACTTATGCGATCCGTGGCCCCAGCGGCATACATCACTGCCAGCTAGAGTTTTTACGCACGAAACAGGGAAGAATATGATTACGCGCGTTAACATTCCAGGAATAACGTGCGTCCGATCCGACCAGCTCGTTTGAACGTTCATCCATCTTTCCGCGAAGACTGCGACGCTCGACGTTCTTAGGCGTCGGGACGCGTCCACGTGGTACACACTGTAACGAATAGAAACGCCCCGAGGATCTTCAACCGTATAACCCACAAGGTATAGAACGCTGTATGGATATACACGCGGTTCCACGCTTTGGCTCTCTGTCCGTATTAATAAAGTCTAATGTAACGTAATGTATGCCGGCGTCGCTGGAGCGGCTAATTCCTGGCGCGTTAAGTCGATGGCGAATTGCAATAAGATAATGAATGAGCGAATGAATGAGTGAACCGAACGAACACGAATGAATGAATGGAGTGTGTGGTTAAAGGTACGAGTGACGGATAGACGTAATGAATATGGAATTCATTCTATATGGGACAAGAGAAGTTTTTATAAACGACTGGCGTGATATATTATATGGGAAAAGATTTCGTAGCTTATAACATCTTTATCCCAAAAGTTATTCAATAGACTTAACGCCTCCAAACCACCATACAAGTTTCTACAGAGGCTCTCGATGTTTATGAGGTATAAGGACGACGACGTCCCGACGCTTCTTAGAATCATCACGACGGCCATTTACTCGCAATTATCCCTCCCCCTCGCCAACCCTCCTCGCGTTATACGCTTCTCCCCTAACCTCCGCAGGAGGACTCCCAGCTTCCCGATCGTCCGTTCGATGGACCCGTCGAACAAGTTATTCTTGAAACCCGGCGAAGAATCTTCCGGGGGACGACGACGTCGGGCGTCTCTCACTTACAATCTGCGCTCCTGAAACTCCGAGCCGTCGGCCTGAAAGCGCCTAACCGCATTTTGCGCGATCCCACCATACCAGAGACCCAGACCCAGACCCAGGTAAAGCCATACGATTATAGGACGATACCTGTAGCACCCAGTACCATATCACTCTGACTGTCAGAAGCGAGTGATGAGTAAACGATGATAAAAAAAAGTAAGTATAACGCGATTATAAAAAATGGAATAATATTACAAAGTATTTAAAAAAAAAAAACGAAACGTTTCCCATCCTCCTTTACGCGTTTTACAAATTATTCAATTAGTCCGCGAATTAAGGTATACATATTCATCGCTTCTGATACACATGCTTCCTGCGAAATGTACAGGCTCCCCCCCCCTCCCCCCCTCGGCCACATAAACAACTCCGTATAGGCGGAACGGCGGGACGCGTGCGCCGCGACGCGTTAGACGCTCTAACGAACGTGCGGCTGCATCCAAAATGACTCGGCGTCGTGCCAGAAGGTCCGATATGCCTCCCCCCTCCCCCCCCCCCCCCTGTATTCTCAACAGCAACATTTCTTTTAACTGTGCAGTGAGAGAGAGAGCGAGAGCGAGAGAGAGAGAGAGAGAGAGAGAGAGAGAGAGAGAGAGAGAGAGAGAGAGAGAGAGAG
>JARQSV010000426.1:165029-234261 GCA_030142285.1 Calameuta idolon
TGAGTGAGTGAGTGAGTGAGTGAGTGAGTGAGTGAGTGAGTGAGTGAGTGAGTGAGTGAGTGAGTGAGTGAGTGAGATACTGTACAAGGGGGTTGGTGGAGAGGGAGGAAAGATAGGGGACAGATAATACGTTTTGTGGTGCGAATACCGTTTTGCCTTAGCTCACGGGATTCCTATGGGTTCCGCAAGGAATACTTCGTCCAGGGTACCGTTTTTCGAGACGCACCGGGTCGACACGTACCTACTGTGCGATTTATCGGGACGCTTTGGGTGCCGTTACGCGATATTCAGACAGCCCACTCCGACGCGGATGTCGTGCCTTTCCATAGGTTATTTTTGGATACCGCGATACGCCTTGCTCTACGTATATACCTTAATGTATACATATGTATATGCCTATTGGCAATGTTCTGACATTTCATTCTCTTCTTGTCTTATCTACGAGATTGGGTGATCAAGTCGCGCGAGCTTTGGAATAAGAATTAAAATACGTCTCGCGGATTCATTGGTAACCAACGTTTACTCTTTTGTATGATTATATAAATTTATATAGTACGCGCAGTCGCCACTGGACGTCTCTTGAAATTATGGTCCAAAGTCCAACCCATAGTTGAGTTTAAATAACGCAAGAGAAATGCACATTTTAATTGTATTCCTAATAGCACGGCGTTTATAAGCCTCGGAGTGCCCTCATGAATAGGCATTTTGGTCCAGGAACAACTTTATAAAACGGAGGAAACGAAGCGTCTATTTTTATGTTTAATTTATCCTAGCACAAGGGTAAAGAATTTTCCGAAAACTTTTTTCGCTTCCTGATAATTATAATTGCAGAGAATTTTTTCATATTCTTAAAGTCTTATCTGTCCGATAAATTTATAATGATCAAAGTCTCTCCGGCAGGAGTGTCTCAATTTCGTGGCGCTTCTCATAGCGGGTTACCTCGTAATTCTTGGTTATGCTTAATATGAGGAGGAGCACGTAAGTAGAGCTTATAAAATGTCAAATATCAGAAGGCCTTTACTGTCGTATTATGCATCCACGACTTTATTACGCGATATTCCCAAAAAAAGACTCCCGCTGCGGCAGGCAGATGTACGCGATGTCGCCGTAGAATACATCCTTAGGGCGGCACTTTCATTGCGTATAGGAATTAAGGTAGACGGAAATAAAAGTATTCCGTGTTATTTTTTCAACGTCATATCGAGTGGCACGGAATTATGGAGGTTCCACGAGGAGTCACTCGGAGTAATTTTTATTATCACCTTGAGTTCGATGATCCCAACGACTGATAACGACTTTATAACAGTTATTTTAAAAACATTTCCAACGTTAGACGATATATATATATATATGAGTTATCGGTAAACGTTTGTAACGAGATACAATGATTTCTGTGTTTGAATGATAAAAATTATAGGGGTCTTGCGTAACCTGACTTGATTGGGTCTGGATCTCGGTCCCAGTCTCAATTAACGCAATTAACAGTACCGTGAGCTAATTACCTATCAAACAAAATTATATTGTTATATGCTGCGGTGTCTCTAATGAAGGTTATTAATTGCTTTATGATTTTCCGATAAAGCCTTCTCGTAATCAAGTTATTATCCCACGTCATTGTAGCTGCGCATCGAGGCCGCATTTCTTTGCTATTTCGCCTTTATTCCTTCGCATCGTCATTCTCTCTCTCTCTCTCTTTTTCTCGTTTGCATTCATTCCCGTATAATTCTCTCCTTCGTCCCCTCGCTGCATCTCTCTCTTATTCTTCGTACAATCAGCATCCAAGATCGACTCGCACGCACGCACGTACTTACGCAGGCATCGTGCGATCCCCTCGCTACGCTTTTTCCGCTTCGTTTCGAATCGGCGACGATAAAATCGCAAAGTCGCGGAACCCACTAGTGTAGTGAGGCAGGTGAGATTTTTCGTTCGCGCTAATAACCTGCACACGTGTACATGAACCAGGCCTAAGTCGATCCTTAGTATAAATAAACTAGAATCTCATATTCCCCCTGTGCTTAATTTCTCATCTAATCAACGATGATTAGGCCTAATTCGACTTATACAAAAGTTTCGATCCAATACCAACGTGATACGACAATATACAGTTGCAGTGAGAACCCGACCGGTCCCTCCTGTCCATTGCCCTAAGACAGGTGCAAACTTCCCTGCCGCAGGATGCACTCTAGAAATGCACCTGACCGTTCGGAACATCTTGTGAACTCAGCTCAAAGTGGAACTAGACTCCTAACTTTGGGCTAGACCGATATACCTAACCCGTAGATATAAGATGTTGGGCCCATTAAGCGATAACCGGCATCAGTATCCGTAACCTTGGGTTTTGCCCCAGGAGTCACTCCTTCTCGGAGGATTCCAACCAGGGTGCGGCCCTCACGGATCGAAGACGTGCGCACCGGAGACATCGGCCGAGCGACGGACGCACGAATGGACGTTCCATGCGGACCTAGAGACGTACAGACGGAGCCACGAACGCGAACGCGAACGTGACACGACGTGACGTGACCGAGCCGACGTTCCTTCTCTGACACACGCCGCTCGCCCACGGTTTTTACAGCGTAAAAAACAAAGCGACACGCGAAACTATGCATCGCGTCCTGACGAGGAGGAGTCCTGAATTACAATAGGCCCAGGACACGGCAGCGCCCGTTTAGGACCCAATAATAAATAAGCTCCGTACAGGAGTAAGACCCCTCGAGAAATTTCAATGTCATCGCTCGGAATAAAAATCATAGCGAATCGAAGTGGCAAGAGCTGCGCGTGGGTAACGAAAGAAAAAACATTCATTGGGCACGTAAGACCCAGTTTCTCTGAATTATCCTGATAACCAGCCCCTTGCTGGGGAACTGGTTTCATTCGCCATCATGAGACTTCTTGGCCAGTGGGAGTCACTCCGACTTCTTCGTGGTCTCTTCTCTTTACTTGTCCAGCTGAAGTGTATGGGGTACGAGTATGGTTTTCAGTGCGTGTGACTGTCAGGGTTCCCACGGGACTTGATCCCCCTCCCCCTCCCCCTCCCTCCCTCCTCTCTCTTTCTCTCTCTGTAGCATGGGATACTACTGCTTGGTTGCACTGTTACATGTCTCTCGAAAAGATTGCTACCCGTAAGATGAGTTCAGTAAGGATCTTATGTGTATCCTAGGTGCTTGCGACCCGCTTAGATACCTTTCGTAGCTGGCTGACTTAGCTACCTATACGTAAGGATGGATAGGTGGATGGATAGATCGACGGATGGATGGATGGATGGATAGACGGACGTACGTGAGCCACTACTACGTGATCCTCTTCTTCGTGGGTGCAGAGACATTTACGACTTTCTGTCTTTCGGCGGACAATATAATGTAGACGCGATATGGTGAATAGATTTGTGTGCTTATATATATGGACGTACATACATACACGAAGTATATATATATATATATATAGCCTCATTGATACACGAACACTTCTTTTTCGTAAACCCGCAAGAACCCTTTAAGCAGGACTAACCTAAAGACGGCTAATAGCCATTGTCACCTTCTTAAAAATAATATGAAAAGAAATAGGTATATAAATATATTATTATATCGCTCTATAAATTCCGTTGAAAATTAAAATTAGGTATCGTCAAATTATTTTGTATCGCTGTTTTGACCAATGCACGGTAGTAATTTTTTAATAGAATTTTTCGCCACTCTATATTTTTACCTTCGACACTTGCTTGGTCAACCTTTCAATGATGGCAATGGAAAAAAAAAAAAAACGAAAGGAACAAGAAAAAGAGGTTTTATCAGAAATCGTACCAAGAATCACGTCAGCATTTCCCACGAGTGGCGCCCAAAAAGTCTCCACGTATCCAGTACACGAGTACACAAGGTTTAACCAACGTGAGAAAGGTCTCTAGTATTCGTGGAAGGATCACGATCCTCCATGTACAATGATCTAGCACTGATATGGAATAGATAAAAGATATAAATATATAGTTACATGTGACAGAGGCCCAAAAAGAAAAACAAGTAGGAGATCCTTTTGTTAATTCCTCATAGAATTGACAACTTACTCCAGAAGTTTAGTGACCTTTATAAATCTACCTTAAGGCCCCGCCAAATACGGTAGTGATATGTGGGACTGACTTGGTACGGGGACTTATAATTTTCGAGGACAGTAAGAACAGGACGAAACTATATTGTTGACTTACGCGACTGCTTCTTGGCTGGCAATGTAATTACATATGCACGGTGGTACCGCAGTTTGAGTATACGGTACTGCGCTACGCTCATGACAAAATGATCCAGTCATCGACGTCATGTTTAATGTATTCGGAGCGAACTGACAATACAATGCTGCTATGGGCGCGTCAGAAAAAAATGGAAATTAACAGTGCCCACCTTTGCTCCGACTCGCTATGAAAAATCATGATCGTTGCCAGTATTACGGTTACACCCGAAGGAATCGTGCGATTACGTTATTAGTGATACCAGTGACGTCACTGCATGGCTTCACTCCAGTCGCCTTAATTACATATTAATACCGGGTTAAAAATTCATAGGGACGTTAAGAGACCCGCACGGGGTACGCACGGGGTCGGTTCTTTGTCTTCGATTTTATTTCGTCGGACTCATCCAAGCACTTTTGGGGCCTCGTCTTCTTCCTGCTCTCCGTTTCCTTATACCTTGGGTCTTATGCTAATATACAGCTTACCGTACCCGTAAAACTATTATCTGATTATCTTGGATTATTCTTAAATTCTACGGTTTACTCGAAACTCCAATTTTCTAGGCTTTCGTTATTAAGACACGGACGCGTGCCTTGTCTGTATCACTGGGTGGTCTCCACACTCTAGATACTTGTTAATGTACCGTATAGAGTAGAGAGCTACTCTTATGTGACTTCGCTTGCTCTAGGATTTCGCTAATTAACTTATACACCTCGTCCTGTACGTTGGTCTAAATTTAGACGAAGATAATATGTGCCTTATCAAGTTCCTCACTGTATATATATATATATCTTTGCCCCGAGTAACACCAGGAGTGTTGCTCCAGGCGTAGCTCGTGCTACGCTCCGAATAGCACAGCGTTCAGGACATTGCGCCAACTTCATGCCAGTCGGCCTTACTTTATTAGGCTTAGCTACATTTATTGCACAAGCCTGAGTGGGCGTGTGGAGATTCCGGTATGAAAAAAGGGAGTGAATAAAAAAAAAAGATAAAAGAAACGGAAGAAACAACCACGCGAAACAATGCAATAGGAAGTGACGTGTGATTACGTTTCTTTCTTTTTAATTCTAAGGTACCCGATTCTCTTTTGATCTTTATTTGAGGTTAAGTTAACCTTCTTGTCAGTTCGTTTCTATGTTCCTGCGTTCTTCGGTCCGTTCCTTACGTCCATTCGTGTCAAGGTGTACCGTGACTGCCTACAAGGTGTTTCCAGAGAGCGACTCCTCGCTCTGTAGGCCCAAACGTAGACTTTACTGGCTGATTTATACTTCCGACAGGCGTAACGAGTTACTGGCTGAGTTACAGTGCATTCTCTATCCTCCCTATCCTCCCTATCCTCCCTATCCTCCCTATCCTCCCTATCCTCCATATCCTCCCTATCCTCTTTGCGTTCATTCTGCCTTCCTTCAGTCTTCTATATACTGCAGTATATAGTTAGTACAGTATATTGGGATACATCGCGCAATGCCATTACGTTTGGTTTTGTATCCTTTTCTCGCTTCTATCCCTGGACTCTCATTGGGTCGTCATCCTTGACGTCATTATCGGGCAACGAATCTCATCGCGTGCGAATCGCGCCTTAAGGACATTTATGAGCTGGAACCATGACAGGATATCTTCTCGAGAAGCTGACACTTACCCATCCTTCCGAAGGGCCAAGAACACAGCTGTCTCCATTGGGTATTGAGTTTAATGCTTTTAAAATAGATTAAAAAATTTTTTTCTTTTCAAAAAAGGAAACGTGTCCTGCTGCTACCCCAGGCGAACGTTCTTGCCTCAGTGACGACTGCGATAAAAAGTTTGAGCCTGGCTCCTTTCTATTGGCTATAAGGAGCATCGTTCGATAATGTGATCCTGCCGAGGATCAGTCGTCCCGAAGTTTGTCTCGGCAGGATCATCAGATCCGAAGGAAGGCAGCTCCTTCGTCACGGATCGTTTTGACGATCGGTTTTGGGATTCTACTCGCGAACCTCAGAGCCTGAATTTCTGGAGGAAACGTGGACTACGGCCTGCGGATATGCGATTCAGATCTCGATGCAGTCAGTCAGGGAGTGAGTAAGTGAGTGAGTGAGTGAGTCAGTGAAGGAGAGAGGGTCGAGATTTATTTGTCGGGGTTTCAGCGGCAACCTCTGCTTGCCGCTGGAGATGTCCACCGAGATAGAGAATCCAAGAGCAGGAAGCACGGCAGACTCGCTGACTCTCAATGAAAAGGCCCAAGAGACGCAGGACGAAATCTGGAATAGTAACAGGGTCTAGGAGAAGGTACCACCCGGTATATTACATGCGTAGGTATGCAAATGAGGATTGGACGTAGGAACGTGGCTAATTGAATCTGAGGTTGAAAGTTCATTAAAAATGAGATAAAAAAAAAATGTTGATTTGACGAATGGACCAAAATGATGGATCCGAAGATTCATTTCTTTGTATCATCAAAATTCGTGCAGCACTCCTCCTGTCTCGGGTATTCAAGTAAAAGTGATTGCGTATTTTTATCTCCGACTGTTTTACCTCCTCTTGGATTCTGAGCTGGACCACTCCCTTCTGCGCCCTTTATACGTACTTTAAAGAGAGCGCTCTCGGGTCCCGTCTCTTCTACACTCGCGGAATACCTAAACAACGCGAGTTGATCCTGTCGACGCACGCGGCCGTTTTTTGCCCGCACTCGCGCCTCGCCTTTTATTTGGTCCAGACGGAATTCGGCTAAATGCATTGATTAAACTCCTGACATTGTTCGGACGGCCGGTGGCCACCGTGTCTTCGAAGACGAGTCCGATCTTTTTTGTTGGAGTCCCGATTCCGCTCCTGATTCACATTCGACGGGATTCGATTCTCCTCTCGGTTGCCTGGCCGTCATTCGTAACCATTGGCAGATGTAACTAGGCTGCTTTACACCGATCGTTCGGCGGTATAATAAGGCCCGGTTGATAAATACGTATTTTCAACGATCGACGAACCTCATCGACAGACCCCACCGGCACAGTGATCGATCCGATGGATCGTTACTACTCCGTATGATTTGTACAACCAATTCCTTGTAATTAACGAAAAAGAGACTTCGGCTAGTGCACTCACTCGACTGGTTTAGAATCTAAATTACCGATCTTCCTATTAAGCCTGAACCAGATCGATATGGACCCAGTCCTGACTCTTTGGCCCAGGGAAAGAAGCACACCTTTCCAGATCGTTTCTAAGGCAATGCACGAGGTAAGTTTGGCATGCATCGCTCACTCCTTTGAGCAGCCAAGAGCCATCTATGGAATTACCCTGATGATTAATGGTACAGCTTGGGGCCCGTCCTCCGTGCCTGAGGCCCACCGACACCGACCCACCTTGGGACCCACGAGCGGAGCCACGTCGCCATTCGCGAGCGAGCAAGAGAATTGTTTGGCAGACGCGTAAAAAAGCTCACAATGTTAAACCCGTCCCGCGTGCCTGCTTGACTGCCAGTCTCTTCGTCCGTCCGTCTGTCCGTCTGCTCATTCGTCTGTCTGACAATCTTTCCTATCCCGTCGAAGAGGCCCCTCGTTATGTATATAGACATAAGAGAAGCTGCGGTACCGGAGATCCAAGGATTAATGTTATTTTGAATTTTCGATCCAATTTTTATGGTGTATACGTGGGTCTATGGTGCCCTATAGAATGTTGGTCCCTACGAAAAAGGGAGGAACTGCAATTCGGATCGCGTGTTCGCGAACAATAAGACCAGACCGTGAAACCACCCTGGAACACGGGTCATCTTCCTGCGGAATAGCAGTGATTCCGGGGAAAATGTGCAATATCTTCCGTGATCAGAGATTATTACTGGATGATTGCTGGTTTGATCTAGGCTAGACTGTCGGATGGTAAAGCCAACCATATTTCCACGCTCTTCCACAAGATGATTCCGCTAGCCGTCGCTTCGGGAACCGACGTCATGCGATTCGTGAGGCTACCCGACGCGGATGGCTCGACTATCAGCAATTGGCGTGGGAAGAAGTCCTGGTGAATCTTACCAAGGGAAACTAACGACCTATTCTGCAACAGTCAATATCCATATTGTACATAAATCGAAGAACCGAATAAAAAAATAATCCTTGTTCTTTCACGTTAAATTTATTATCATTTATTAGTGTAGTGGTATGTGGCCAAAAATTTTCATTCAATTTTTCTTACTTAATGGGTGTCAAGGGTGGCTTATGCCTGTTTCCTAACATTCATATTCGAATTTGACCTCTTCCTTTGTATGTCCCGTGTGTTCACCTAATGGTACGGAGCACGCGAGCGATTATCGTTTTCCCGTGTTTGGTTCACACTCCGCGGGAGTGAACCAGCAACTCGACAAGGCATTAAACCGCAAAATAAAAATACTCAAGCGGAGGCATCGGCCCGCATTGCGGAACGATGCGCAACAGCTGCACCTGACGCGTCATTTGCGAGGAACATATCAAGCATCAGCGATAGCTAATTACTATTCTACAGATATGCGTCGTATGTTACTGTGCTGAAGCTATTTGTCTTGCCCGGATATTGCGTCGATGGCTTTCAGTGTTTTTAATCCAGTAACAAGTAGATGTCACCACGTGTAATTTGTGGGTGATAAAGGAAGAGAGTAGGGTCATCTATACTATTATAATTATTACAGAAAAGATTTTTAATTTTTTTCAAAAAATTCATGGGCATTTTTTTTTTTCTTATGGTTATACAACGGGTAGCTGATTACAACCAGAGATCTTCAGGTCTATGGTTAAAATTCAATAGAATCAGAAGAGCTCGAAATAAAGTCTGTTGGTGAAATTTTCATCGTTCCCAATGTTCAGCTTGGTGAGTAGTCGAACGTTAAACCATATAGTACATATATATATATATATATAAGCATATATTGCAAAGAAGTACGAGTATCAAATCCCTAGTGAAGTCTGCTAGTCTCCCCAGGCTACGGAATTAAATCATCACGCGGCCTTCCATTCAATCGAGAAGTCTTCAAATGAAATTGTCCGTCTAATTTTAACTCGACGGGCTTTAAAATGATGGAAGGTCTCTATGGGGATAAGTGTGGGCTATGGTGGCGCGGGTTCGAGGTGGGCTTAATAAAGGGTCTAGAACGTCTATACGTCCCATGCTGTGTCAGTCAACGAGAAATCCCCTCCTTATTTCAGCAACCCCATAGACCCTAAAAATCGAAACCCCCTCAAAAAGTCCCATAGACCAAACCCTCCTTACACGCGCCTAGTCGAAACTGGCAAAGAATTTTTTTAGAAAATTTTTTCCTAGCCACTTTCAACCTTTTGCATTCAGGTGCTATACTTTTTTTTTTTCAACCATCAAATTACCTGTACTCGAAATTCTGGTGAGAGTTTCAGGCAATAACGTGAAAGCCATTGCACTATGGACGAAGGGGGTTCAAGATGGTCAGTGGCCCGACGATGAATTCTTTTCTTTCTTTTTTTTTTTTTACCTGCAAGTTTTGTTGCGCAAGAGAGGAAGGCCGGCCCCCTATCTCGCGGATCGGCGGCTCGTGCGCTAATTATCCCATTACGGGTTGGCAAATGGCTTCCGTGTTTGAGGGAACGAAAGAGCCGCGTGAAAAAGAGCGCGTCGAAAACTTGTTGCGTCCCTGTGCTTAGTGAGATGCCAGCTGGAATTCTAATGTACATATCATAGGCATTTAGATAGCCATAGATACCATACCCATAAGGGTTGATAACACAAAAAAGAATCACGTAAGGTATACGAGGTAAGAATAAAATTCTATAACAGTGTATAATATGTTTTAGATTTAGCCATGGAATAGTGACGAGCTAATAAGGCCTAAGGCACCCACCATGGCGGCCATTTCAATAAAACGGCCCCATGGGCACAGGAGGAGATTCGGAGCTGCGATGTGATTAAAACTAGCATCCCCTTTCTGGTCGGTGCCGTCGCCATAGGGGGCTGATTATCAGGGGGGCTTTAGCCCCCTCTCCCCGGACACTGGGTTAATTTATTGAGATGTCGTCGAGTCAGAATCCTTCCTGGCTAATTCGATGAGATTAGAGATTTATCTTGTTTCGATTTATTATTATTATTTTTCTTTATCAGAATACCATACGTGTTATCGGTACAGGACACATTATTTCTTCGTAAAGAATTTGCAATTTTTTTTTTTTTCATACGTATTTCCAGATAACGTTTTATTCGCTAAAATTCATGAGGACGCTGCTAATAATGACAGATGCTAATATCGCATTAGGTATACATATATATATATATATATCTACTGATATACGCACTGGTGTAATTATGTACGTACGGTTAAATTACTGATACGTTAACTTTTCAAGAATTAATAAACGACGTGAGACGTCGCGACGCGAAGGTCCTTCGCGATACGGGCCTATGGGCCGTTTGTCGGAAAACAATATATCAGATTATTATTCATGCCCGGTTCAGCACCTTAATTAAATAATGATTTACGTAATTTATTCAGCGCATTTTGCAACTGAAGTAGTTTACATATGTATATAAATATATAGGCATACGTCTTATGTACCGAGTCCACGTAACGACTGACCCATTAATATCAAAAGCTTTACATTTTCTTTTTCTCACTGATAAGCCACGACCTATAACTTGCGTGCCTATACTTGGGGTTTTTTTTTTTTTTTTTTTTTTACTTGACAAAGAAAAACAACACTACCCAATTTTCAAGTAATCACCACTGTCGTACTAATCGCACGCGTGATTAATAAAGACAGAATAAATGAAAGAAATTCGAAATTCAAAAACGCTTCCAAGAATGGTAAATTACCTTAAGGCTAATTCACAGGAAGGCACGTGAGGCAAACCTACAGTGCGGATTGATCTCAATGCAAAGTACGATTTACGTACTTCCATCCCCGTTCACAAGGTAATATCGCAATTCGCGACGCTCGCCACTTTTACGGGCTTTTTATCAAAGCACGCACAGCCTGTTCTCACTATCGCTTTATTGTTATTTCAACCGCGACCTACTTGCGTCGCGATTTTTCCTTTTCTCAACGTCGCCCTAAAGCTCTTTTTTTTTTTTTTTCTTTTTTTTCAAAACGATATCAAGACACGCGCGAATCGCGTGTTCTCGCAGATCTATCGTATACAGCATGTAATTCAAAAATATTTAAAAAGTCAGAAAATTCAATTACCCCCAAAAGATACTCCCAGGAACACAAAGTATCTCGATTATTTTTATCTTCGTCGTACAACAAAATGGCAGCCAACCAAGTAGGCTGGTACCTATATCGACTGCTACTATGGCCACGCAGCGGCAAGGCTGGTGCTAATAACACGCAGCAATAACGGCGCTAACGCATCGCGTGCGCCAGCGACAACGAATCGCAGAGAATCGTGGGGGCCGTCTCCTTGACAAGCGGGTGTTTAATTGGCGTTGAAATCAACGGTGTGACGGGAAACACCATACCGTGACGTCGCCCGAATGCCTGAATGCCTGAATCCAGCTAGAGTCGATGTATTATAACAATGCCAATACAGTCCGAGCAAGTATATCAACACGATACTGTATGCACTATACCTAGTAAGTAGTACCAGCACATACTGATATATAGCACTAAGGGGAATCCGCCATTGCTGGTGTGTTACCACGGGGAACCAGGTAATTATCTGCAACACGCAACTCTTATGGAGGTTGTTGTATTGGTACCGGTGTACATTGTTATTATTATTCTTCTAACTTACCCCGCACATATATATATATATATACACAGTATATAAGGTCAGGTATACCTTGTGCACTATAATATATATATACTAATGATTTCTACTAGTCACTGTGTGAAACGAGAAGGAATCCTGCGTATATATTATTTTTATTCTCTCTTCTCATACATGTACATGTGTATGTACTTGTCGTGTAGGTACCCACGCGTAAGGACAATGCACGCGAACAGTTCGCTACCCTTGTAATAAACTTCTGGGATTTTCTATGTAAAAACGGTAAGTTTTGCCTTGGGTCTATCGTGATTAAATGGGATTCATCTAAGTTCGTATGAATTATGTGTATGAATTTTTAATACGGATACATCGCGTTATGAATGATATTCGAGGAAGGAATAAAGGCTCATAAATTTAAGTATGGGTATAATGCGGGTATCACTATCGCGTTAGGGTACGTAAGAATAATCTGATATCTAACATCATATAATAATTGATAATAAATTAAATAATTGATTATCGGCAGGTAAATGCAGTAACAATTTTATTACTCGATCGGATAAGCCAGTAGATAGTCAGGTAACGGCATTGCTTATTTATGTATCCACGTATAGTCAATTATTCACGGAAAGTCATTACCTTATATCTTATTGGGTATAGTGTCGTATCGAGTACAAAGAGTGTCTGAGGTAACTAGGAAGAGATAAAAAAAAATAAAAAAAAAATGTCTGATCTCCTTATCTAGTCTAACCAGATACTGTAGTTGGGGGTATCTCGACAGAGATCCTGAAGGGTAGATATGGATCCAGGATCTGGAAAAGATAGTCGGTTCAGGAATAGCGAATAGGAAGGACATGGTACTTACAGTGATATCCTGTTAGAGACGTCTAACCTAACTATTCAGGCAGTGAATATATATATATATATATACGTGGAAGTAGCGAGAGTACCTATAATAATAATTCAAAGAACGCGGCAGACATCAGTACGTCTTAGACGCCATACTTGGAATGCCCTCCCATTCATTAGCGTCTTCATTGGCGTCCTCTTAAATCCTTCTTCTTGCAGCGTGTAGAGTGGCGAGATATCCCAACCGACGTCGAATTATTTAACGTCGTATTTACCGTCGGCGGCGCCCACGCTTACGCGAATCGGCGATTCGCGTAACTTTAATCCCCCCCCCCCGGCCCCCTCCCCATCGCAGCCGCCCCTAACGCAATGCGTATAATGCCCGTAAGATTTATCGTGGCTGAAACCAGTACCGAGAGGGGCCCTATGGGGCCCCCGCGTATTCAGCACCCCGTGAAGCATTACTTTATATACCGACGGCTACCGCTGCGCCGCCACTGCCCGATTTGGCCGGCGAGCGTCGGAATTCAAGCCGACGCGAGCCGATGCTAAATTAATGTCTTGGCCTTTCTTTGCTATCTCTTCTATGGTGTTTTTCTCTGCTCCTTTAAGTGTCTCGGTATACTGAAATATCCTCGATGGTCACCATGAGAAAGTTACGAGGTTAAATTCAGCTTGGTTGTCTCAATCTTCTATACTTGTACCGTGGTGATTTCTATGGGAGTTTCCTAAATCCTATGCCAGTTTCGCTGAATTCTCTATTGCTATGGGCATCGTCTGTCTATGCAGTATATGTGTAGATATGTATATATATATATATAAGTACAATGTTGCAGACTTATTTTTCTCTTATATTTCTTTATTCGTGGCTATATGGTACAAGTGATAAGATGCATGAATATTCGCAAGAAATTATTTTTGAAGATTGGTTTAGTCACGTGGGCTGGTTCTGGATGACTGATTAATCGAGGCTGATCATTTTTCAGAAGGGACAGTCGAAACAGAAGATGAACGGAAGACGTAGAAAAAAGGGCACGAAGAGGTTACAGGTGGCACAGGGTTAGAGAGAGCGACTGAAACTAAGCGCGCAGGAGAAAGTATACGGCGAAAGAAAGGTGTGAAAATTCTCTATGTACAGCCCCGTAGCGGAGAAATTTGAAAAATATACGCATCGGGTGTAAGCACAGTGTCCGGACTGGCATCTCGTTATTTTTTTTCTACAGGGACTGTAGGCCCAGGACGATAGGAGAATTGAGGAAGAAAACGTATAACGTGAACTTCATGCATTGCAATAATATAAGTACAGCAGTTAATACTACCGGCATCGCGTTGTGCATTTTCCATTAGTCTGTTACGTCTTTGTGGGTAGCAGCTAAGTCTTGAGAGTATAAGAAAAATTAGATAATAGACAGGAACGATTAATGTTGGTAAAAATTTATAGACTTTTTCTAGATTCTTTTTTTAGATAGTACACGGACGCTGGTACTTATCTAATAGACAGGTGTGAACGAGGAATACGGGTGTTTAGATGCTCTAAGAATTCTACTTGTGCACTAATGGCGGTGTTCTGCTCGTATTCCTTGTCATGGGGTTTAACATAGGAAAATTTATAATATCCGGTCAGCATGCAAATATATATATATATTTTTATAAATACTTATGGCTTATTAAGTATCCCATTGTGAGGCACTATCTATGGGACCGTCCATGAGCCTTTTGCTTATGGTGAGAAAAATAAGAAAAGATCCTAGGAAGTTGGGGACACGGTTATTTCGTTACGGGCCACTTGTAACAGTTCCAGCCGGTTATCCGGCGAGATCTTAGCGTGGGTCTCGGCAAGCCTATTAATTACCTTTACTGATGTGGGGTGGCTGCGAAGGGAGGTAAAAGGCACTTAGAATAAGAGTGTATAAAGCAGGCGCACCCTCTGCTGCAGGCGAGCGAACAACAGACGGGTGGTCGCGGCTGTAGAGTGGGGAATATTTAAAAAGTAATATCAATTACATTTGCATATTCACCACCCACCCATGGCCGCCCGTTGGCATGGGGGTTGGACTGTGCCTTGTATCTACTTCCTATGTGTATATATATATAGTGTGTATGTATCTATATATATATCAGAGCAAACGTTCAGTCGCTTCTACAGCCAAAACCTCGAGCATCCCCTTTCTGTACGTAACAATCCCTTATGTTTACCGTTAGGATGCAGCTGTAATGTCTTTCGCAGTTAATATCAGTGCTACTTGCGTCTACCGATGAGAGGACAAAATTAATATTTATTAAATCCAATGAAAGATAACGGACTACATTGTAGAAAATTGTCAGCGAAGGGGTTATTGGTTTAAATATATATATTGCTTTTGAAAAATTTTATAATTTATCAAAGGCTATGAAACTTGGAAAATTTAATGTGCTCTAGGTGGGATTTGTATGGTTAATTAATTTTTCAAAATTTGAAGGTGGGTTTGGAAAAGCATTGTGTTTTTAGAGTTGTGTGTATGTGCAATGTACAGGTGGCACGGGACGAGAGAGATTTTATAGAATCCAAGTTTCTCCGACCTTTTGAAAAATTTACGTAAGAGCGTCGCGAGGCGTCGTACGTAAGTCCGGACTAGGAGGCGCCGCAATACGATAATGCGATAAGGCCTTTTTTTTTGCCTCGCGTCTCCTCGCTTCCTCGTTCCCCAGCGTTTCCCCACCTCCAAACCACGAATCCGCCATTGTGCTCGTTCCGATTGTTACTTCTGGGGGCGTTAACATAACAATACGCGAGTGCGCCGCGACGCGGTTTCGGTACGTCCACCGTCGCTGAAGGATCCCGACGCGTCAAACCTGATTTTCACTATCGGACTGACGTGCGGTAAAATATATATCAGGAGTCGCTATCTTTGAGGCAAAGGAAACCATGGTCAGTCTGTTATCAATTAATTGATAATTGAATAAAAAAAAAAATTTCATTTTTTAAAGAAATATATATATATATATACAGGCATGTATCCAGCAAATCGGCAGCGTCTCTACAAATACGAGCTATTCTAGTTACTTGAGGTAAGAAACGAGAAGTCAGGGCACTCAGCGTAGCTAATTGCTCGAATCATTAAGAAAAAACATGAAATCTAAGCCCCGGTTCCACAGTGGGAAGCGGCAGATAAGAATCGCAACGTCTCATAATGAAAATAATCACGGCACAGCCCGTAATAACTACGTTTTAGCCTGACTTGCGGCAGTTAGTGGGACTCGGGTCGAGTGGCTGTGCATGGCGGGTCATTTCCACTTGAGAATCGCGATACAATTTCGGCAGCCTGTTTAAAGGGGTTCGTTACCTTAATTTTTTATAAATTTAACCTCTAATGTTTTTACGAGAAAAATTTTTGCTGTAAAGTAAAAAAAAAAAATTTTTTTTACCGATCCTTACTCGCGGATTAGACGAACTCGAGTGATTAGGTACATTAAATCGTTATTATACGGTTATATAACTGATATGGAGATCACAGCCGGTCCCAAATGAGACCCTGGCCCAGACCTGCAGTTCAGGTGTCTCCCGGTCTGACTTTTCTTTGTGTAGCAGGGGTGCATACATTACTTTCATCGCCCCTAGCTTCTATCACCCACACCGTAAAGACAGGTGCTTCCCCCTCTATTTTTTTCTTTATATTACGTACTGACTATATATATATATATATATGTATATATAACATATTTCTACTACTCTCTTTGTATATCAGTATGTACTCCAGCTTGTGTCCAGTTTTCAGGCGTTTCTATTTGCTAGGAGAAATTTATTTATAGCCATGTGTTTCAATTTACTGCTTGCTTATAGGCACACGTGTTCCGTTCGAGTGTTCCTATGATACCCAATGCACGTTCGAATGTGTTTTCTAGTGCACGTGGAATAGAAGAAGATTTTAATGTCACAGATAAAAAAAAATAACGTTAGGTTAGATTTAGGACAGATGGCGAAAAAAAATTGACGATCTTAAAAATTTATTAAGAATTTTTCTGACGTTTGAATTTTACGAAAATAATCGTGGAAAATAATGGCGCTTTATGACATTGTTTTATTTTTAGTTTTTATAAATAAACCTTTAAACTGCGTACGTGATGGCACGTTGTAGTAAACTGCATACCGTGTGCATACACAGTGCATAGAAGCACCGCTCGCCGCGTACCGGTTTCTCGTGTTTCCTCTGGAGGAATAAAATAAGAAAATGGCGAAGAATCTAAAGGGAAACTGAGTGAAGTATATTGAATAAAAAAACAACGTAGTCAACAATGTCAGAGTTACAGACATGAACTTACGTAGGCAGGAAAATGAGGAACAGACACGTAATTACGTAGTAAAGTGTCCATTTTGTCTTGAAAACGAATCACAGTTTTTCGAAATTCTGGATAATTGCGTCAATGTCGTTTTAAAATCGCCACCCTTAGATTAATTTTTTTTTTTTTCAAAATCATCCCTTAGTCCTAGCGTTCCTCTGGGTGGTTCAGGGTCTACAGGTAGAAATTTTCTTACGATTCGGTACGTTACGTTTCGGTAGCACAGAAAAGGCAGGATTTTCGCAGAAGCGCTGCTCGGAGCCATTGGAGAACGAAAAGACAAAGAGAGACGAAGAAGCGAAGAAGAGAAGCGGCTGGTAGCGGAGGAACGACCAGGAGGGGACCCTAATATGGCGGCCATCTTCTGTATTCAGGTCATAGACGAGAGGCAGGCGGGTGCGGCACTCTCGAAGGCAGATTTCAATGCCAGTCATCTCCTGGAATGCGCCTACGATGTACTTTGTATTCGCTGTCGCGTACACGAAAGGCCTTCACAGTCTCTTTGAGGACATGAGGACACGATGGCGTAGGCTGAGTGTGCTCGCCATTATTTTCATCCTTGCTGCGGCCATTTTGTGACCCCCAAGCGCCATCTAGATACACTTTCGATCTGTTTCACCTTCTCTCTTCTTTCACCTGATTTCTCGGACACTCGTTATGCATCTGACATTTACGTATCACGTGGTTGGCATTATGGTATTTTTCATTTATTCATTTTTTATTGTCAAAAATTTTCACAACGTACTAACAATATTTTCGAATTATTCGTTGTACCGTGTATTTTCATTATACGATCGCGATCGATTGTTAATAATAAAAAATAAAGCACCTCAGAAACGGCAGACACGTAAATTCTCAAAGAAGAAGAAAAAAAATGCACCAAAAATGAAGCACCTTCTGAACGATAAGATGTCCAATATAACTTGCACGTAGTCGAAACGTCAAACGAACCACCATTGATAACGATAGAACGTAGAAGGGGTGAGAGAAGTCCGGTCCATTGGAGAACGGGGACCACGTGGTTTCCGGCGTGGTTGGTGGCGCACGTGGTGTCTCGACCACGTGTTTCACAGTACAAAGTCTCACAGTTGGCAAACCTGTTGACGTACACAGGACATCGCCGTCGCGACGTTATCACGACGTTCCCGACAATTTCACGCGAACCATAAAATAATGATATCCGGTAGCAAAAGATATACGTAAAACCTCAAGGAAGTAGCACTGAGTGGGTACCAGAGCCAAGAAGAGCCAATGACGTAGTTCACCATATACGTAACAACTGATCGAACAAGGAACCAAGCAAGTACACAGGCAGGCAACGTAACAAAGCAGTGAAGCAGGCAAGCACAAGACAGGGGTTCCTGGCGGACAGGGAGAGGAATACGAACTAAGGGTTCTATATCCATCCAACCAACGGAGCAGAGCTGAGCCGAGCATAGCATAGGAGAGCAGAGCAAGGAACACTGGCACCACCCTGGTAGGGGTAGCCGACGTCCGTCCCAAGTCTTTCCTCATCTGCAAGTCGTATAACCGAGCTAATTATCAAGTTAATATGGCCATTCTGTATGGAGCCCCGCGAGTGGGTGGGACCAAGATACCCTGAAGGGCGAAACCCGTAGAGTAAGAGAGAGCACCGAGTACATTGATATTATAAGTTGCTTCAATCGCTGTATTCATTTGTAAACTAACCAGGCTAAATGTATTCACCACCGTGAGGCGGCACGGTGATAGGCGGAGCCCCGGCCCAGGCCACGTCCTGACTCCAGCGCCCTTCCTTTCTTCCTTCCTTCCTTCCTTGCTTGCTTGCTTGCTTGCTTGCTTAGTTTCTTAGGAAATTCACGCAATTTTATTCTTCCTTGCTTACGCATGCCAGAGCTCCTAGACAATTTGATTAGCTTTGTTTCGTGAAATGGGTACCAGGTGAAATTATAATCCAAGATCGGATGGGTCATGGGAATGATTTTGGGATGGAGCTAAAGGGGTTAGGTCATTGGGTTATTAATGACGCTCGTGGGTATAATTAATACCGAATTCTATGACGCGGTCCCGATGGATGTTTAAAGAAGCAGCGAGACCGCATGCGCCGTCGTTCTTCCCCCAGGAAGTCCTCCGAGCGTCACCATGAGGAGAACGGTTATTCTGTCCTTTGTTATTCTCTTCTTGCTCCCTCCCACTCTCCTTCGTCGCTTCCCTCTCTTGGCTCGTCATTACATTTCATATATTCAGATTTTTTTTCCGGCGGAGCGAGCGAGCGAACGCCGGCGTATATTATTATTCCGGAGCAACTTTGCCCTCCCTTCGGATCCTCCCTACTTGCAGTGCTGCCTTTGCCTCCAAGACCCTCTGCACGCCAGTCTTGGTTACTGGTACCGGGTACTAGTGTTGGTAGTGGTACTACTGGTGCTGAGACTCGACAACGGCACCGCCAACGTGTACGGGGAACCACGTCGACTTCTTACGCCGACTTAGGGGAGGTGGAGACCACAGAAATATGAATGCATAAATGCATAAGTGTTTCCACCCCTGTACCTACTTGCGGCGCTACCCCCTTTTTTTTTCCTTTGCGGATTTCTTACTGCAAGCTGTATGAGCTTTACCGGGGAAGGTCCCGAGAGTCGGAGGAAATGTTCTCCAGTAGGAAGAGACAGGTAGCTGGTACCTGTATTCGCTCTCTTACCACCCCTCCCGGCCCCCCTTCAGATTTCTCTCTTTGCTACCTGACCTAGCGATAATTTCTTCCTTTTATTTTTCTTCTGAATCCTCCTTCACTCTCGCCAGCTGCACAGGCAACTTGGCTTGCACCAGGTACCTTTTTTATCGGTGGGTGTCCTTTTGAAGTAGATACCGCGCGTAGTACCTCGACTTCCAGGCGAGGAGACATGAATCTCACGCGACAAAAAGTGGTCCCGCAGTTGTGGACGCATGGCGCGAGATTAAAAGACAAATTAGCATAATGTGTGTGCACGATATAGCCAGTGGACCGGTAGTCCCCCGTCGTTGGCAATGCTGGAGATACTAAAGTAGCGAGAAGACCTCCGCCAGGGAAGCAGCTGAGGTGGTTTAAAAAGATCAGGAGGTATGTCAAGAAAATATATACACCATATAAGAAAGAAAGTGGGCCAATTCTGAGTAGTACCTTGGATGCTCAAGAAGGATCCAGTCGGTTTTTAATCAGCGAGGGTCGCTACCCTTGCGCCGAATGATGTAGTATAATGGCCAAGGGCGGCGGGGTAATAGGGGCTGCTCTCGAAGAAGGTACCAAACGATGCAAATAACGCGTTTAATAAAGTGTCACCGCAGCGACATCGGTGACTGTGCGATCATTGTACGCATATTCACTTTTCTCGCGGTAACCTCGAATGGTGGAGGTCAAGGGGTTGAGGAGGTATCTTCTGGGCGTTGATAGCCAGGAAGCGAAGATAGCGAATCGCACCTTCGCTCATGCATGATTCAGCCACAGTATCTCATTTCATCTGGGGCCTCCGCTAAACTATATCTCCTAATGGTAATGTTATTCCAAGGCACATATCTCTTTATATTACGTGGGTTGGTTGACTCTGAAACACTCTGGGTGGCTGACTGGGTGGCTGGCTGGTTGGCTGGCTGGCTGGCATACTTCGTTCGTACTTGGTCCGTACTTTGTTGTGAAGCTGACATATCAGTCTTTCTTCTTATATCGTGGTACCTTCAACGCCTTCAAAATAACTTTGAAAGACCACCCTCCCCCCCCACCTCCCCCATCCCATATATGCTAGAGAGATAGGTGTGCTGTTGGATACTACCCTTACTGAGAAGGCTGTGTAGGTAGGGGGGTGCCCGGGGGGGGGGGGGAGGAGGGTGGATGAAATAAAGAAAGAAATTGTTAGTTCTCGCTGTTTTAAATTACCATTTATTACGACACATAAACCCAACCAGCCCGGGAGGTCCTACCAGCGGCCATCTTGTTCTACCAACCCCCCCGCCGGTTGCCTCACTACTACCCTTTACGAAGGAGGGCTGGAAGTACCGTCTATATCATCCTCCGTTTCTCTCTGCTCCTTATGCCTCAGCATCTTTGCCACTTTTCTTTTTCTTCTTCTTCTTCTTCCTCCTCTTCATCTCTTCTCTGGGGTGTCTCTTTCGCTTAGGTGCCTCTACGTGCCGCTGGGACAGGGAAAGAAGGGATGAAAACCCCAGTAATGATCATTACCTCCGGTATAGTGACAAGTGAGTTCTGCGCCGCTCGGGCTGCAGGAAATGGCCGCAGATAACGCTGTCACGGCCATTTTTATATTATGACGAATGGATCATCTTTCTAGAGGGAAGTTAGGGTGAACTCACCCCTAGCGTACAGTGAACCCCTATGATAGATTCGTTGTAATAGTTTCTTTTTCGCAGCTATCCCGCATACGACCATCCATTCAACCTAGAGGATCCAAAAAGGAAGCGAAGGAAAGACACCATAAGGAACAAACCTAAGAGATCAGCATGGACAGTCGCCATTTTCAAATTTTCACAAAGTGCATACGTGGCAACGGTGTCCGATCGTAAAAATCTATTTTCCTAAAATATTTCATACTGTTACTTTTTCGAATAATCCACCACCCCCCCCCCCCTTCTGCCCCCTTTCTTCTCTTTCTATACAGTAACCTAAAGATATCCCAGGAAATAAGTAGAAAATGCCAAACCACCCTTCCGAATCCTCCTCCATATCTCGGTGCAATAGCACTGGGCAGTCTTTCATATCGTATCGACGGGGGGCGAGGAGGGTGGCGGAGGGATGGCTCGTCTATGTGGAAATGCGATCACTTAGAACCGGCCTCGGAGTATAATTCGGCATCTTCGCGTCCATCGGGATTCCCGTGTTGGCTTTAGGTGGGTCTGGTCTGCGCCGGGTGATCGTATATTTTTTATTATTGCCAGTAGGAGCCATAGAGTCGGTTCTTCTTCTTCTCCGCGAAGGGGTGGGCGGATGGTAGGGATGCCGTCGATAGCTGACCACTCGACTCGATGCGGATCAGTTTCTCCACCTTTCACTATATTCTACTCTATTTCTCCTCCGCCATATACTCGGCCCCAGTGGTGGATACCAGTCCATGTACTGAATATATATATATATGTGTGTATACATAATACACGTAGCCATCTTGGTTACCCGTGTAAGTATCTCTTGTGCTTCTGGCTCCTTTTATTGAGTGTGGACGGCAGAAGCGATCCTCATGTTTTTACATCGAGGCAATTTTTCCATCTCGCCCCGTTGCCTCTGAGGAACATCGCCCCATTCGACGTTTCGGCCATCGCTTCCTCCCTCCCCCCCTGCTTCTTCCCCGAACCCCACTCTCCGCCTCGCAAGATTCTATTCTTTCTTTTCTAACCTTTTTCTGCTCCGCTTCACAAACCGGGGAATACCATTGCATTCCTGGGGTTTAGGTACCCCCGTGGAACGCTGTGTTCTTCTTGGGTATTTTTGGAGGATGCTTTTTTAAGGGTTGTTTTCTGCGGTTAAGACTTCAGCGGGTCTGGTTAGTTTGGTGACGCGACCACTTGGGAGACTGGAGGATGGGTAGCGATAGGATCGACTGTTATATCCAAGGGGTGAATTTTAGCGAATTTGTGATTAGAACGAAGAGCGTTAGGGGTTGAGATATTTGAAAGGGTGAATCGTGTGTCGTATGGCACTGGTGTAGATAGAGAGTACAGCCAAAGTACTGCTTCTGGAAACGTCTGGCGAGTAGCGGTTGGTTAGGGTGCAAGGGTGGTTCACCAGAAGAGCCAGGATTGGTCTAGGGGATAGCTGTCCGCGTTCTACCATCGTCGAGGCTTCATTATACGTTGACCTAAGAAAATCAGCCACCCCCACTGTTCCTACCTTCAGCCTTCAACCTTCAGCCAGCACCCACCTCTGCGCGAGCTGAACTGCTACCCTCTGCCAACCAGTGCTACCATCATCCCTTCTGCTCTCATCCTTGGCTGGTCTCCTCGGCGTCGAAGGGTGTGCGCCGAACAACCGAACCAGGTGCCTACCTAGTCTAACCTAACCTATAGAGTTGGGGTGTCGGTAGAGGGAGGATGAGGGTAACTCATCACTTATGGATACTGATGACTCGCGCAATGAACTCAGACCGCCGCGCTTTGGGTACTGCGGTGGTGCAACCCTCGATCTTGACTCTCCTTTAGCATTCGTTCTCCATCCTCCTTTATTAAGGGATGAGAGAAGAGGGGAGAGAGAGAGAGAGAGAGAGAGATAAAAAGGGAAAGGTTTCCCAATCCTCCCCTCCTCTCATCCGAGGAACATCGCTCTAGTAAAACCTTCAATAACATTTTCCTTTTCCCGTACCATCTGGAAGGAGCCCAGCATCTTCCAAGGGATGCTGTATCTCTTTAGAATCTAATCAACCCCATGGAGTAGCCTGATTGGATGCCATACTAATAAAGCGAATAGAAGCATCGCGCAAGTATAAATTACATCTGACATTATCCCCATATGATTTATCCTTGGGATGATTCAATTGGTCCATAGAAAAATACACCCTCGCGAAACATTGTCCTTTTAAGTAAAAAAGATAACGGACGTCCGTTTCACTAGGTTTGTTCCTCCATACCAATGTTTTTTATTTTTTTTTTTTTTACTTCCTCCGTACCACCAGGAACAGTACACTTTTTCTTCCCAGCCATTCGTTTCTATTACCATGCGTTAGGGGTGGCTCGTTCGCGGGGGTTAGATTTATTTTCACTCTATGGGTATTTTTTTATGGTCTCGCGCGTGTGTTATAGTCGCGACAAACTTGGATGGGACTCCTCAGCACGCGTCTAAGCCACATCCTATAGAGTTGCCCCATAGCGCATCCACCGCGCACAAATACACAGGCGTCCCACCCACCCCCATAACAACATATAACCAAACAGAACGACTCATCGTATAATAAACCCATAAACACCCTAGAAGCAGTACGCTCCAACCCCTACCATTTAATACATAAAACACCAAAGTGTCCTGAAAATGTATACTTCGATACATACTGCGATCATTTTAAGCCGAAATAAAAGCCCACCCCAAGGTGGACAATATTACGAAACACCCTTTTCCAAAAAAAAAAAAATCCAAATATTATATATCCCATCGATTAATTAATTAAAAAAAAAAACACTTGTCCTAATCCCTTTAATGCATTCATACTCAACCCATCTAAAAGAAATATACCTCCGAGCCACGCGAGTCCCTTAAAGTCAAGGCGATCAGGACATCGATGCACATATGAACAAATGTTAATTAATGCATCCCGAATGGAATGAAACGATATGCGTCAGCCGCGAGACGACCTTGCGGTGCAGCAACGTTGCAGAGCACGAGGTGAATAAATAGTAAGCATACCCGGGCGTGGGACTCCCGAGCATACTTAAGCACCCGCTGTGTATTACCCAGTGGGTAACGTTAAGCACGGCCTAAGTACAGGACCTTAGCGCGCATCAAGGAAACAAACAGCCGGCGCGCGCAATATGAATTAAACATGCTGATTAATAATTAACAAGTTGGCAGCTCCTTGCGTATGCTGTTAAACAGAAAAGACAGCGCGCTCGCTGTCTCCGTCTGCCTTACGACCAAGAGACCAAGGCTGTCCTTTACCATTGCTATACCCACATACATCTGTCTCTCTCTATCTCAACGTTAAGCCTGTTTCTCTCTCTCTCTCTCCTATTACCTACTCGATAACAGCTCTCACTACTTAATCACATACAGCACATGGTACTACAGTTACCCCACTTTATGCCAAACTACGGTGCATACTTATTACTCGCGTATTTAAGCTCCTGTACACCGACTTGGCCTAGGTCAGTTTCATTATCTCAAAGAGCGAGAGTGAACTGGCAAGTCGATAGACGGATGGCGCATTAATAAACATGAACGAGGTCGCACTTCCTTTTTCTCCTCCTTTTCTTCAATCGATTCGTCGCCATTGGCAAAACCCATGTTCTCTTCCTGTACTGCGTGTAATTCCAGGTCACGATTTCAATTCGACTATTTTTTTTATTAATTTCTCCCTAAAATTTCATTCGACTACGAGAGAGCGGAACGCGACTCATTTTTAACGATGATCAGCTACCAGTCCTATCATCGACTCGTTATCACGTCTCTTATCTGTATTAGATAATTACTATTATTATACACGTAATTATATGCTGACCCGCGCTAGAAATTTTTATTATTCTCCCCGATGAGAGCTCACGGGTCGTGAGACCTCTTGCCTTGTGTCCTGGCTCTACCTGATAACTATATAGATATATAGGCTCGGGTTCAGTTAGGTACAGGAGTTAAGAGAGCAGAAGGAATTAAGTCGGAGAGGGACACGAGTGCCGTGACGCCTTGGATGTAGAGAATAATTAGCGATAAGGCTTCTAATGAGCGACGGCCGGACTGCCTTGTGCGAGCCACTGAGCTATACATATATATATATAGTCTATGTTTATTCTATGCGTTTCCCCCCTCTAGCCCTACACCATTGTAACGAGAGTAAATACAGACACCGCGTGTGTTAAAGGAAATTTAAGATACTTAAAAAAAAAAAATCCCATAAGACACCATGTCCTTTTCAAGAAATTAACAGTAGCCATGGAACCTTAGTCCAACGTATTTATATACTTTTTATTGGCATCGTCCATAAGAGGATCGTGAAGTCACGTCCCGTGAATTGTGGGCCACGTGACGGAGGCGTGAGCGAGGTGTGATGCGATGGAACAATGCCATCAGAATTCTTCGAGGAATGTCACCATTGCCGCACCCATATTTCGAATCTGTCGTTTGGCATGGGTCACTGTCAATCCTGACTCGAGTCATTAGTGGAGTTAAGAATTTTAGTAATAATGAATATGACGATCGTTTCGAGTGTTTATATTCAGATGGATATTTAAGGGCTATTTTCGGGTTGGTTTAGTTTATGGAAAAATCAAATTGTACATATATATATATGTGTGTAGCTTGTAGGTAGAGGTTATGGCGTGTCACGCACGTTATAAGAATGCGATTGGTGGTGATTACAGGTAATGTCGCGCGGCCACGCTATATGCTATAGTACAGTGTATGGTGTTTAGGTACCGCACTATAGATCATTCCACGGCGTGCTATGGGTATGCTGTTATTATTAAGAGTCTATACTGTAATACGCCTACGCTATACCATCCCGAACACGGTGCCATTGTGTCGGTAGTTCGGCAATGGCGTACGTACTTCCATGAAAAGGTTCGTGGCGTGACCTTATTCCACTAAAATATACGCGACCGGCATGCGAAACAAAGGAGCAACGGCAAAAGTCGTAGTGGACGATCGGGCCAAGGCACGCACTTTTCCTAGCCATTGTTCCCTGGTGTGTATGGGAGCTCGAGGAGGGTGGATTCTTTAAAAGCTCAATAGGATTCGAGCGAGGTTAACTCAAAGTTGTATTACTTGTTCCAAGCTTACGTGGGAACTGTGATAAATTTTAATGAGTACCTCGCGACAGGAGCTTATTGATTGATAAGGGAAAATAATATTTAGCCTGATCGTTGGGGATGTAAATATGGGTGTTACTTTTTGTTACATGGTCAGATCGTAGAGCAGCTATTACGGCTGGTCCTGGTACTGGTAGGACGGTGCAATTAAAGAAGGAAGTCTAGAAATTAGCAGGTGGCGAACGAGTATAAATATAGAGTTGGTATAACCGTTGAGGGTGTTGGGGTGGAGGGGAGGGGAGGGGGTAGGTACGAGGGGGCTGGGATGATGTTGCTCGAGGGTTAAAGGTAGTGAGTGCCAAGGTGAAGAGGCAGGGAGCCTTATGTAAGGGAGACACAGGATGAAGAGAGTGGGCCTGCCTTTTGAATATGCATGGCCGAAACGGAACGGGACGAGATAAGGGTCGACTTATTTTTCCTGTCTTTTATTTTATTCCCTTCTTATTTTATTTTCGTGCTAACTGCTACCGGCTACCGACTCAGCACTCGGAGATGGCCCGGCTCCCGTGGTCCCTGTTTTATATCTATTTAGGGAATCCTACGACAGACAAAGAGCACAGGGGTAGTTTTTACTTAACCGCAAAAAAAGCTTATGCCAGATACACAGTCGTCGTTTAGGGTTACACGCGTTAAAAGTTAAATAAAATGGTTTTTCTTTTTTTTTGGATTTTTTTAGGGGGGGTGGGGGGGAGGGGAGGGAAATTTGTACAGCATCCAAGATCTTTGGCTTTACTTTAGCAGTAGCCTTACCTTGGTGGAAATTGGGTTTCTAAGGGTGACACTTGGTACATCGATAACGATAAGGGGCTGCGACAGAGGTCTGAGGATTTTCGAGGAGCTCTTATCGTACCCTTAATTTTTTAACAACCGCGAAACGAGGGATCCTCAAACTCCTCAACACGTTTACTTGGATTTTCGTTGGGTTGGCAATTCGCGGGGCTCAGCGAAACAATTAAATTAATGCCGCGACACAGCGAAACGGTAACGCCGCGTTTCGCTTACAATTAAGCGGCATAAAACTGTAAGCCGTGCCCGCCCCTACGGCCTTACGGGCCGCCAATGAATATTTTTATTTAATGCCCCATTAGCAGCGGGATCATGAAGCTGAGGGAAAGGGGTACCGGGGCGAAGGGGGTGGCTCGTACTTACTCGCCTCTACAACCCTTAAGCAACCCCGTACATTTGAACTTCCTGTATTTATTTCTCGTGTCCGCACTGTCCTGAAACTACCCCTTGTATCCTACACGTAGCCGTGCACCCTTACTCTCCCGCCATGATCTTCGGATGGAGCACAAACGAACATGCCTTACTCAAACGATCATCCACTTACTAAAAACACTTAAGGGAATCCATGGGATTTTCAGGGAATCGTCCCGTAAAACGTTTTACAATCGTCACAGTCACGTCTTTATGGGGCGATGGTAATATCATTTCCATCCCTTAAAAGAGCCATAGCGATTGGAGTCTACTTACAGTTTTTTCCATCAACTGTCGTATCCGGATGATTTAGAATTTCTGAAACACAAAGGAACAGTGATAATTAAATATATTGAAATTCTTATCAATTAATATACAGTAAAATAACGATTAACGGTCGGACTCCATTTTTAATATTTACAGCATTGAACGAAACAGTGGCAAAACAGGTACACGTGGTTCGACTGTTACTTTGGCGAATCAAAGAATTACCGTCTTAAAGAGCGTTCGCAAAACTGATTGATAATGAAACAGCATTGAACAGGTTAACTGTAATCAGGGTCTTAGTGTATAGAAAAAAAAATGTACAAAAATACTGGAGCGATTAGTTGCATAATTTTATTATTATAAGGGATTGCAAGGGACTGTATATAAATTGCATACGATATCTGTCAAACTTGTCCCATACCTGATATGTGAATTCTTATCTATCATATGTCCAGCCCATATACGAATCATATCGTATATTTGTTCTTGGGATGTTTCTAAATGACGTATACGCATGTCTTATTACATGCAATTATCGCATGTAACGCGTCCCTATGCCATAAACAATATTGAATAACGTTCAGTTAACGCTATAGAAATCGTATGAGCGATTAGTATGCGCCCTGTCACGTCGATGCTAGGGGCTGCGGGTTGTCCTTTACGTCCCACAGTGCGGCAAACCTGCAGAACTTACTTCCTTTTTCCCGCGATGGCCGATCAAAAAATCATGAATATGCATAGGAGCTAGCCGAGTGTGTCCGCAGGGCTGGCCAACCTAGTGGTTAGTACGTACCGGGTCTAAGGGCGATGGATTAGCGGTGACGAGGTGCTTTCTGGTTTTGCGGAAACCAGTAAGCAGTACCGGCACAGTAATCACCGTACCACTAACCATCACATTTTGAAACCCTGAAACCAGTAGACCAGATCCATTAACCGATACCAACCACAGTGAAACTACTGTTAGGACCATTCAAGATAAGAAAAATCGAAAATTACCAATAAAAGTAACCCACGACCCACGCACCTTAAAACCATAAATATGTTTTTAACTGTAATAAATTAAGAAAAAAAAAAAAAAATGTCCAAACAGATATCTGTCGGTTAAAAAATTGTTTGCTCGAGGTTCCTCGGATCTAGACGGCACTGGGCCCGAGCAGGAAGGAAACGCGAAATAAATGTAGCGACGGGAGTGCAGCAGTATAGGGACCGGGACTGGAACTGGAACTGGACGGCAGTCCGGCCAGAAAGATACATATTTTAAAATATTTTAGTCACGGTTCGCAATCGCCTCGTCACGCAGCCTTGCCACCTACTACCTAGTACCCAGCTAGTACCAACCTAATAGTTAGGAGGTTATACGCTAAGGATATACCTTAGCCATATCCCAAGTACGTAGACTCCGTACAGAGGAGTGTACACGTAACCGTGCGCCATTTCTACAATATACCGACAAGTCGCTATAATATATACACTATATTCTAGTTACTAAAATGCTAACAACTCTACCGGGAAATGTAACTGCCCGCAACTGGCTGCCCACCGTGCTGGTTATTTAAGTAATTTATTAATAAGATTCCGCAGATGTGTGGGCCAAGGATGTGAATTCGGTATGGGGGGGTCGTTACCGGTAGCAACCCCCTGTGACCTCGACTTCCGATACCGTTATAGTATATATCTCTGCCTGATTGGTAGCTAGTACATTGATCGTTATCTTTTGTCATTATATACAGTACGGCACGTATATTACATAGTTACCTATGAAAGATCAATCAGTTTTCTCATGAGGTATATACAGGGTTAACGACTCCAGGACACCAGCTGAAGGAAGACTCGCACGAGATAAACGATCTCTTGGGCGATGAGGTAGATTCGACCTAAGCGACAACCGACACCGGAAGTGGTACTGTAGCCATTTTCATCGTACCGCCCGGAGGCAGACATCGCTTCGGTCCTCGGGACATGCCCACACGATTCTTTTGTCTTGCCGCTCTGCTGGTTACTCATAATGTGCCCACATCGTCTTCCGTAAGTACGTAAGTCCCAGTTTGGTAGCGATGGCGTACCGTGTGCGCCATATTTTTTTTATTCAAACGCGCCTTACGATTTTCTGATAAAATACCATCGATGTCCAGCTCATAGAGCCCGTGACTCAATGTGGATCAAATGCGACCTGGCGCGACGGGTTAAAATTTTCGGCAGGGTCCTCGCGCGAATTTAACGAGTAAACGCGTCATCGAGTGTTGCTGAAACGGCACGGGACAAGTATAGTCCGTGAGGTTCAGTTACGGGCAGGTAGGCTAGATAGGTACAGTCAGCGCGGATATGGTGGAAATGAAGGCACGGTGCCTGGAAAAATGCGGACCTCCGTCTCCCCGAATATATTTCCATATATCAGAGGAACCGAGGCCGCCTTGAGCGAGCTGGCGAGTCAGTGAGCGAGTGAGTGAATGAGCGAGTTGGCTATCCCGGGTAGAATCTGTTGCGAGAGAGAGAGAGGGGTAGACGAAGAGAGAGGAGGAGAGAAAAGGAGAGAGAGGGTGACGAGGAGAGGAGGGATGCTTCTGGGAGGATAAGAGGGGTCCAACGGAATAAATCCAACTAATTAGACGAGGAAAAACCGCGGATTAATTACCCGTCGCCTTTCATCCCTTTTCGACCAGCCTCTCTTACACCGGCAACCCTCACTCCCTGGCTGCTACCCTTGCTGCTTATCTACCGCGCGCCACCTCACGCTACTGCCACTTCTTCTTCTTCCTCCTCTTCTTCTTCAGCATCTCAGATTTCCGTCATGGAAAACAATTTTTCACTGGTACCTCCTCCGTCATGCTTTCGGATTCCTTTCGCTTGGTGCTCATCGTACCGTGTTCGGAGACCACGTGATGGCATCGGGAGGGTGAAACGCATCATTAGTTCGAAATCCGTTCGAGTCGTAGGATTACGTGATTCCGGTATGACTGTCAGAGGGCCCAACCCCTTTCGAGAAGTTTTCGACAAGTCAAATAGGTGATATTAGAAAATTCTTCCCTCGGGGACTCGAAATACTTTTCCACTTGTGAAAGTCCTTTTTTTTTTAACTTCACTCTTTTTTTTTTTTATACGGGCATTATACCCACGGGAATTTTGTCATTCTCGCTCAAGGGATGATGGGTAGGCGATATCGGATCAACATTGAGGATGCGATCGACTGAAATAACGATCTCTCTCAAGAAGCAATATATCCCCTTGGAAAATGCTGATCCCGATCGAATAAGAGGTTCTCCCAAGAGCAAGCGAAATCACTGAGAAGGATGATAAGAGTGGACTGGTGAATCCAGTCAGTCACCCAGCCAGTCACCCAGCATTGCACTCTTCCAAGGCAAATACTAGAGACGAAAGGAAAAGCAGGAACGACAAGGGCTGTGAAATATCCTGGTATGGTTCGTCTCTTTCTCTAACTATATATATATATATATATTTCTCTAGCTGTATATCTATATATACATATATAGAATGGTCCGTCAGAGTGTGAGAAGCCAAGTGTTTGCGAGCCGCTCAAAAGCTCTCTGGTTCGAAAGGCACAGGGCCCCCCTTCACTCCCTCCGTTCCTGGGGAACCAGGAAGACGGGGCTGAGGAGGAGAACCTCCCGAGGACCTACGGAAGGCTGAAATGCAGATTTCACGCGACTCTCGAGTCCTGAAAGCACCTTCATCCGTTGCTTACCTCCTCCTTCTCTGCCCCCCCCCCCCACCCCCTTACTCACAACCATTCTCTCATCCCTCCTCCCACCTTGTCCCTATTCATCCATCCATCTGTGCATCTCTCGATTCTCTTCCTACTAATACCTCCACCTTCACCTTCCCTCACCCCCTCCCCCCCCTTCTGCCTTATCCAACGTCCTTAACACTCCTGGACTCTCGACGTCATCCCTTGGAAGGTTGGATTTACTTAGCGCGACTTACTTTATATACCGGGACACTCCTGCAGGATCGTCCGACTTTCTTACGCATTTACCTATACATATACGTATACACTGTACATATACAGTTATACCCATGTATAGAGAGACCAAGGAGAAACAACGTAAGATAAAGTTCTTCACGGTAAATACAGTTTTCATATAACTTAATATCATTGCCAGGATTCGCTCCAAGGATTTTATTCTGAACGAATTATAATTCATGGTACATATATGCTACTTTATATATATTATACGTATAATGTTCCATAGCTGCCGGGAGATCTTTGATAGAAATTTCTATATATATATATATCGAATGTTTTCCCGTTGAATCGGACGCACATCGGCCTCGCGTATCGTCTAATAATTCATTTTATGTAAATGCCCAGGGGCAACATATTTTCCCGGAAATTTAGCGCGCCCGATTCCGTCCCGATAAATCAAACTGACCGGGAGACTGACCAATCTCCAACCCCAGGGATTCTTTAGCATATAGACTGCGAGTTGCGTAAGCCGACGCACGGGGTATCTCGAAGCTTCCTTATAAGATGAGACGTCCCGATTTTCCAGCATCCCCAGGACCTTCCCCATCCCTTCGGCATTTTCCCCCCTTTTCTTTTCTATGTACTCCAAAACTATATAAAGCGTAGAGGCCAGCCTTACAGCCATCTTCGACACACTCACCCCCCCCCCCCCCCCCCCACCCTTTTCATCCCACTCCATCTCCTTTCGAAGTAAGGGTGGTTCAGCACGGGAGGCATGGTCCACGGGGTAGTCTCTTGTTTTATATAGGGGATGGCTGACTGAATAAAAATTATGGAATATGTTGCATATAAAGTAAGTGAAAAACAGACGGAGATGATGAATTGCCGTAAGAACACGGAGGGTGAGGAAGATAACGCCCAGCGCCATCAATCACAAGTAACGGCCAGCAATGACGCCTTCTCTCCACTCCTTTTCTTTACCACCTCAGGAACGCGTACGAGGGCCAAAAATCATTTTCCGAACAACCTCAAGCCCTTACCGATACCGTACGTCGTTATAGACACTAAAAAAAAAAAAATTAATTATTACAAGGCGCCAAAAATACGAATGGTTCCCACATACCGTATATATATATAGTCAACACTCGTTCGAACCCACCGTATAATAAAAGGTGTCTCATTGTAATTAGGCCGGGTTCACACAGCGTGCCATCCAATTGATAACTATCTTATTGCGATACAGTCCTAAGGGTGTCTACCCCGTGACGGTTACAGTCACGGTGCCTGTCCCCTTCTTCATTTTCAGGAGCATCTGACGTTCTTACCGGCGCGCGCACACGGTGCCGTAGCTCTTTAGATCGTATCACGGAGGTCACGGTGCTTATGGCGACCGCTAACATATTTTTAAGTACCGAAGTCTTTCGCTTGGACACGCCAGCACGAATACGCGTCTCCGTGCCTGTATATACAGTTACACGCGTACACGCTCTATCTGGACATATATACATGTCCAATGTACACCCAGTGGTTTTATGGTAGATGAAAACAGGCTGCTTGGACTCGATGGCACCTGCCGTGCAAGGTGCTGCTCCCAAACTTCTCTCTGATCCTGCTGCTCCTTAACTTCTATCCGATGGAATCTAGCCGTTGACATTTGGCCCGGAACTGAAATCGGGACCCGTTATATTCTACTGCTAGGGCCAATTATAAACGTCATTCAGTTGGGACGTATCTGGGTTATAGTTTTTTTTTTTTTTTTGACGGACGAAAACATAGAGGCCTTCCCCGGGTTAATTGATCAAAAGTATATGGTATATACATGTATGTATGTATATGTGCTCGGATAAGGACGAGGATGAACTTCCACGTAAGTCAGGTACCTAGTAACTGGTACATGCATACGAATAAGTTTCGCGGCACGCGCGCAGGTGAAAAGTAAACGCAGGTGGAGCAACGATCTCTGGCTTATGGTTCAGGTTTACGTAGAGGAGACTTGTAAAGTCTTGGACTTGCAACTGACCCCGACTATAAGACAATCCGTTGTAGATCCAAGCAGGTGCATAGTTTAACGTATACATGCCTATATGTGCGTGTGCATGTCAGGGCGTGCAATATATTTATCTATCTTGGTAAAAAATAATATAATTTTTATTATTCTAAAATATAGGTTCCTGGTGTATTTTGAAAAATAGAATATTTACAGGCTATATGAAATTTTAGGTCTTCGAATTCGTTGGCAAGGGTAGTTTTGACCTACCTCGTCGGACGGATAAGGTCCTTCTGAATTTTCGTAAGATTCCTACCTTACCCTAAGGAAACTTGAGCCAAGCTAAAGGGGATGAAACTGTAAGGGTAGCGCATGCTCTTCTCCGTCTAGTAACATCAGGGATGCGAACCCCCTTGCGTTGAGAATTCTCACCAGGGGTGGATATACCATGGAAGCTCAAGGAGGGATCGTTCCGCCGAGCTTTTACCGCGAGCAGCGCCTTGCCTTGGCGACTTCCGGCAGCTGGCTTCCCTCCCGCTTTCCCCCGGAACTACAGTTCCGGTAACGAGAGATCCCTACCTTATCGGCACTGTCTATCCGCTCGTTTTACGCTTTTTGTCACGTACCACCCCATACGTGATCCTGACTCTATGTGCCCGGTGTACCTCGTACGGCGCGCCGCCACTCTCATACCAATTAATCGCTGACTAGATCGCTATCGCTGTGGGATATCTTTCTCTTTTTATCTTCACCCTATTCTTTTTTCTTTTTCTTTTTACTGACCGTCCACTTCAGCCTTCATTCCTCGCAACCGCGCTATACGGACGCACACTGGAGATTGACTTCGCACAACACGTATACGGTGGGATCTTCGCAACAGTTGTTTTTATCACGCTTAATTATCACGTGGATATTATGATTATTTTGACGGGTTCGAAGTAGCCAGTTATGCTCGTCCACGATACGTTGCTTTGGCTCACCCTGTATGTACTTTAGCCTTTGACAATTCTTTAATACGAAATTCATGAGAAACTAAACCTGGAGAATCTATGAAGTCAGATAAAGAGCGAATTTGAATTTTCATCGTTGCGTGAAACACTCTAGTTTTACAGGCTGGTCCAGGGACCGAGAAGCATCCGCAAACAGTCGAGATGGAGCCCGTGGGGATGATAGCGAAACGGGATATTGCCGTGAGTGCTTGTGGGACGAGGGAAGAGTAGATGCAGTATGACGGTATATTGGATACTCGGTGGTAGAGGGAGCGAAGCACGGAGTCGGAGTACCAGTACCAACACCGTCGCCGGGCATCAGCACCAGGAGCAGGCATCCAGGGCTAGGCCTCCATAAGCCGGGAATGGTAGGAAGCAGCGGGTGATTGATTTTTGTCGTGGCTTTGGTTGTCGCTATCCGGTATCCGCGATTGTGCGGACGCCGCGCGCGCGGCGTCATCGTACTTCTATGTATGGTGGTGGCGTCGCGACGCCGTACGCCGATTGGCGGTTAGCGTCCCCGGAGGGCGGTGCTAATCACCAGACCGTGCACTTTCTGAGTCTACTGCACTCGCTTCTAGAAGCACTCTACCGTGTACCAGGTCCTATACGTAGTTATATATATATATATGTTTCTACTCTTCCATTCCGATAATACGACCATAGGTCCTGTACCTTATGGATACGTGCCTGTGTTTCTGTTTTTCGATATGCTTGTCGAAGCTGACATCAGGGTAAAGTTGTTATCCGCGTAGAATAAGTATTTAATAAAAATTGTATCACGGGAAATGGGCTCGTGAAACATCGAGATGTTTCCACAATGGATAATGGGGGGGGGCTAAGGTCGTAACCCTGGTAAACTGAAAACAACAGTTTTCCGGGTTAACTGGTGCAAAGTGAACGTGGAGAAACTTTACAAGTTCTTTAAGGTCACCCGATAGTGAATTCGTACTGAGAATATTATCCAAATTTTCTGAGCAAAGTACAAGACCCAATTAGAGGCTGAGTACGGTGGTACGTAAACTCCTAGAGCTCACGGGAATTTCGTGCTATGCAGTCATACGAAGTAAAGAAAAAGACTGCAGGTGGGCTACCCTTGAAAACACGGACATTAAGCATGAAATGCGTCTGGCGCTTCGCGGGCACGATAAACCCGCACTGATTTATGGGGGTGACGCGACGCGTCCCAAGTAGAGAAAGATCTGGCGTGGTTCGCCAGGAACGCCGGCAGCAACAATACACCATTCGGTGGCAATGTAGTTGATAAAGGCCGATAAATCGCGAGTAAAACGGAGTGATAATATCGTGGCGTAGGAAGGAGGAGGCGAAGGAGAGGCAAAGTGGGGGAGTGAAGTTGTATGTACGAAGGTAAAATAAATGTAGGAGAATGCCTAGAGCGAGGTAGGAGAAGTAGGGGAAGGTGAAGTGGGAGAGAGAGAGAGAGAGAGAGAGAGTGCAGACCACCTCTAAAGCAATGTATACAGGTATATAGAGTGAAGTGTTATAAGCGTACGTAAGTAGTGGGAGGGGATATCAGGGGAGGTTGAAAGGTAAGCTAAAGAAGTGGGAGAAGATTGAAGCGGAGGTGGTGGCAGTCCGGTTTCTCATGGAGACTGTGGCGACGGTGGCAAAGGAGGAGAGAAGCCCGTGCCGCTTGTCTCGTAGGACGAAGCCAGGAGAAGCTACGAGTGTGGAGGAATGGAGGTAGGAGGGACCAATGGACATGCGCGGGTGTGCCACGACTCTACGGCGACCTTCTGGCCACCTCCAGAAACAAAATGGCTACCATTATTCGCAAGCTCGCCGAGAGATGGCGACACAGGGCATTTGAGTAGCTGGCTCTTATTGTCGACGCTTATACGGGTATACGTGAGCATATGCTACGTATGCTTTATGGGAATTTATTTTCTACATTTTTTTCATTCGATATATTTTTTTGCAAAATTTTCCGAACAAGAGTCAACAATTTTTTAAATTAATATATTATCTTTCTAATTTATTTTGATATCTTTACGGGTCACTCCTTGCTGTTTTCGTTATGTAATATTGAAGTTTCGACAAGTGGCACGTCCATTTGGATACAATACAGTATCACATGACCGTGGGAAAATTGAACTGGCATTGTTCCGAAAGACGATGAAAATTATAGAAAACATGGCGGCCATTGCTCGCTCACAGTTTGGTAGACTCATTTTCTTTAAGTAGCTATCTTGGTGTACGGTGTCGGTTTGATGCTCCACAATGTATAGTATATGCTACTGTATACCGTTGCATAGATTGTACGTATATGTATATGTATATACACATGCATATGTTTGCGTGGGCGGTGCGCGCATTTGCGAAAGGATAGGGACAATAAGTGTCCCACAAAACTCTGGTTTACCGACGACTTTACGATTTGTTGCCTGTTATCGATATCCCCATTTGGCTTTTCTTTTCTTTTCATGTATTTCGTATATGAACGTATTTTTTTTATAGTCAACAAAACACACATGTATGACATATTTCGTAATCAAGTATATATATATATATTTTTAATGTTCTAAACTTCGATAAAAAATATTCTAAAGAATTTAGGAAAAAATTTTTGTATCGTCCGATATGTCAAGTGACGTCACATCGATCTTTCAGTGATTCCGTTCTATCAAGTACAGGCATATAACTATGTAGCTTGAAGCATCGAGCTTGCGTTAGAAATTTGAGGAAAGTTAAGGAAACACCTGTTAGAGCCTTTGACGCGTCTTTTCGGAATTTCCTTGCGGGACATGGGAAATTATACAAGAAATCACTCATCTCCTGCTTATACATGACAGATAGATATTCGGTACACGGCATTAATTTGTCGAAAGCACACGCGTCAGCGCGCGAGAGTGAATATCATTTGAATGCATTAAAGCGAGCGCGTACGCGGATACGAAGCATGCACGCACTTTCGATATTGTATAGGAAGGATGAAAAAGGAAGGAAAAGACGACGGGAAAGATTAAAGTGTAGATTAGTTTTGGCAGAAACGAAGTAAGCTGTTTGGCCCGTAGACGTCATTCATTTGAGAATATATATATACATACATATACATACATAAGAGTACGTCGGGTTGACGTAAACGAAAGCATAGATCGGACGCCAATACGAATTCTCACGTAAAGTCAAAGAGATAGTACAAGGTTGCTCGTTTTCCCTTTTCAATTTCCCGCTCGTTCGACACTTTCCTATCAAAAGTAGCCGCAGCGCCGTTTTACCACTACTTCGTACTGTTGCTGCTGGCAGCGACGCCGACGTCGGAGTTATGCGTCCCGAGGAATAATATCTGACGATAAAACTTGTCGTTTTCTTTTCCCGGCCTCCGTTCTTCCCTTCTTTCCTTACGCCAGATTAGACGGAATAAATTATCGCGACGGCGCGCGCGAGCTGCCGGATGAGAGCGTAGAAAAAATAAAAGCTCGCAACCGTCGGAAACGCAGCGTCGCGACGCCGGGACGAAGTTCTGCAAGAAAAAATATTTTCACGCGAAAGCCGATCGACGCGTCTTGCACTTTTCTTTATTTCGAGTTACTCAATATTTTTTTTTACCTCTTTCGCTCCAAGTTTAAATTCCGAAAAATTTATACGCCGTCCGGTATATCCAACACTCGTCCGTATACGTGTCGCAGACCTGATTTCTAAGGGTGCATACGATTAGGGGTTGTGGTAAATATTTTTTTATGTCACGGCCCTGCGTCATTAGGGTAACCATTAGAAAATTTATTTCCAATTGATTTTCTATCGCAAAGTCACTAGGAAATTTTAGCGGCTCAGCTGTCGCGGACATTGATTGGCGAGAGGGTGGCGGCATAGAAGGACTGGTAAGGGTTGGTTGGTTGGCTGGTTGGTTCGTCGGGTTGATGTTTTTAGGACGGTAGATAGGACCCGGAGTCTCATGCATATTCAACGGCACTCTCAACTCCTCCGTCACGGAGGGAAAGAACACCCCCCCCCCCCTTCACCCTCGAACTCCCTGACTACACCCTCCCCTTCGCCAACCCCGTCTCTTCTATCCGCCGAACCACCCCGGCAGCCACCCCGTTTTCAACCACCCCGACTCGCGACAGAGAACGAGAGAAAGAGAGGCCACCCCGTTGGAGAGGAAGAGGTCGCGTAGGGGTGCTCACGATTTTCCTTCTTCATATTTTCACCCTCGACGACGTACTCGCCGTTTCTTCTTCCATCTTGACTTCATCCCCTTGTATCGCGTCAGAAAAGATGTCGGTCGAATGGAGGATTCCCATTGAAAAACGATCTGAGAGAAAGTCTGAGAATTGAATGTGGGGGGGAAAAAAAAGAATACAAAAATGAAGCAGAAGACACTTTCAAGAAAAAAAAAAGAGTCCGATTTTAACGGGTCTCGCCCCTCCAGCTGGAACAACCAAGCTCCATAGACCCAAGGGGTGACTTTGGGCTAAGGTGATAGGTCTCGACCCAAGGAGCGTGTAGTACGGTAGTTTGTTATCAAAAGGAAGCCGCCACGTCCAAGACCCGAGGTGACCTCGTCCATCGGTGTAAAAGCTTCGCGTGGCCAAGATGGCCCGCCTTGACCTCGCAAGGGGGTTGGAAGAGGGGTGCTTGATTTTTTCTCGATAAGATAGGAAACGCAGCGAAAAAGGTTGGCATTCTTTACTTCACGGCTTACTGTAATATCGGGTTAAGGCACGCAACCCACCCTTCTCTTTGAAGTACACAACAAAAGCAGGGCTGTACCTATTGATCAGAATTGACCAGTTACTCGAATACAGTGGGGGGGTGCCTATACGGCCTGGTACATCGGCTGAGCAGAAGGGGTAGTTTGAGAACGTCGATCTACAGACTAATAGAGTTCATCGATAGTTTATCAACAATGTAGGGCACTAACGAGAAGCTACATAAAATGTTAATATGGCAACGTTGCCAGTCGGACTCAAGTATTTTGTTACGAGCAGCAATAAATCGAAAGGAAGATTGTGTAGTTGAGAGCTGCGGAAGTGTGGCATCAGGGTGTAGGTTGAGTCTGTGGCTGCTACGGGGATTGATATCCCTCATCTTCCTTTTGATATCCACCGCCACATCCTGGTCGATCTTTCCCTCCCTTATTCTCAAGCCCCGTCAACCCCCTCCCTCTGCCCTCCACCCTCTCGAACTCTCTGCCGTCGTTTCCCCTTCCACCTTGATATTACCTCACCTCCCCTCACACCTCTAGCCTCTCCTCGTCCTGCTGTATCTCCGACACCCCTTTGTGCCACGAAGACAGATCGAACCACCCTGTTTACACTGGGCCGCGATGATTTGCCAAATTAATTAGTTTTGTTTCGCGAAGCCTTCGTCTGGTAGCCCCCCATCTCTCCTCCCCCCCTCCCCCTCCCCTCCCGTCCTGCGGAAACCCCCAAATAATCTTCGCCGCTAACTTGCTAATACGCCTTCATTAAACAGGTCCTTATACTTACCCCCTGGCTCTAACTCTTATATTGACTTTGAATTATTGAGATAATTATCGCGAATGTTATTGTTTCGTTAAAGTATTTTCTTCCATATCACTACGTCGTTTCGCGTAAAATCACTGTACGTTTCCTGGTTCGCGAGAAACCGACTGATTTTCAAGATCCGCAGGATCGTACCGTCCAATTATGCAGATATGCAGATTCCAGAAGCCCACGGGAGCTTCTCAAGGGGTGTGAACGATCGTAAACATCAGACACTTTCTTTAAGCTACCACCGATAAAAGGGTCCTCACTCGGTTTTACCGTCGCCGTCGTCACCATCGAAATGGAACCGTCCTTTTATCGCTTATAGTTTTTATCCACGAAAACTGGCAAGAAATACAAACGAACGTCTCGTACTCATTTGCCATTAACTTAACGTAGGAAGCTCTGCTCATTAATAAGGCATCCCAGCATCCACTCCGCCTTGCGGAACGTGCGGCAGTCATTATCTCGACGTTCACAACCAGCGATATTACTGTACATTGAAGAAGCAGCGTAAAGGGAAGCCACGGTGATAATAAATATTTGTCGCGCGAATAAAAAAATTTTTTAATTGGGTCCATAATCCTTTTTCAGATTCTCGTATTTCGGCAAGAATTTTCAATTTTTACGACGGTGCTGCCATCTCTTTTCTTTCCCCTTGTACCTTCAGACTTTTCCCATACTTTGTCGTTTTCCACTTCCTGGGGAGACGTAGAGCGACAATCAATATCAAGGTGGGGACAGGACAGACCGAGGGCCACGAGTCGAAGGGTGTCAGCCTGGTAGACGAGGGGGATGAAAGGGGCGAGGAGGGAAGAGAAGGAGAACGACGTAGGCTAGAGGGTGGCGCCTCATATTTTGCTCATTAGCGTCAGCATCGTCGTCAGCGTCGGGACGCCCTCACTTCGCACAGCCAGCCAAAGGGAGAGAGGGACCATCCATCATCTTGTCCTCTGTTTCACCACCACCGCCATTGCCACCACTACCAACCCTCCTCTCTATCTACCCTTAAACCACCCTGTAACGTTACCGCTTCTCTCGGGTCATAGGCGTCTCTCACACCGTGTCTCTGGCCTCGACGAATTCCTAATCAATTCCTAATTCGCACCCTGACCAGGAAAAGGACAAAATTAAGATAAAAAAAAATATTATCCTTCCTACGAAAACTATCCTTAATACTTTATCACTCTAATTCCAAATTTGCACGTTCAAGTACGTCGACCAACTCAAAATTACAAAATATTCATAAAACGTCCAAGAGACAATTGTGAACGTGACCTTAAGGAGGAACCCTCATCGATTCTCTCATTTTATTCTCATCGCATTGCTTCGCGTTTGGCCAAGTCAGTGACGGATAGCCACCCCCCGTCTAAGGGTTCGATGATTACCACAAAAATTAGCATAGCGACCCCCAAGCGAAAGGGGGTTTAAGAATACTACAGGGTCATCGCATTGTTGGGTAATGTAGTCATTGTTATTGATAATCAAAGAGAATATAAACTCCGTCACCTTTTCGCCTTGTGGATACAAGCTACAAGTCCACGGTTATTGATGCGTAACAATAATTTTTATAAGCACGAAAAAAAAAAAAGAAACAAGTTTTAGGGGTATCCTCTTATCGGTCTCCAGGTACAACGTATTCTCCGAGAAATCTGTTTTTAGCGACAGATCGTAAAGCGATTTATGTGTACGAGCGGCTGTAACGCTGATAGTAAACGGTTAAGCACACGCAGCGTCGCCGGAACTCTCCACGGTGTGGTTAGCCAGCGCGTAAAGAACTTTATTACCAGTAGCACATCGCGTGCCACCTAGTTATGCTTCAATAGAAAAATCATAACTGCTGCTTTATTTAACCTACCAGCTGAATTATGTACACCTTCGTCAGCACGGTGATTACCTGCGGTATCTATACGGAGTAGAGCGTAGAACGGTACATGGAATATACAAAAGATTGTATCACAAGAGACATAACCAATAGCCGTTTTCATTTAATTAGCTGGCTATAAATAATGTCTTTCCGAAAGCGACAAAAAAATGATTACCAAGGTAATAATAGCAATTTGATCATTGCCAGTAACAATAGTAATACAGACACGATAAATTTTGCCTACGGTATGCGCTATCTGTGTGTCGACACATAAATCAATGATTATCGATTAACAGATACTTAATTGATTAATGACGTAAGGTTGTAAACGAAATTCAAAATAAAGATGCCGTTTCAATGGGAAATATGGGAGTTACTGGATAAAAAAATTCACCCTTGACCCTTGAATTAATTTTTCTACATACTTACGCGATACACGTATGTTCGATATCGATGAATATCGAATACGCAATCGTTTGCGAATGACTGAAACTTTTCAATTTCCATAGTGCCTGAAAAACTGTAACAGTCGTTACGTGATAATGGGGTATAAACGCGAGAGGGAGGTAACGGCGGATATGACGTATATAATATTAGAAAATGGAACTTGGCGAAACGTACGTCGGACCGCGAAGTGCCCAGCGAGGTGCAGCGAACGCATAGTGACAGAATGAGATGGAGTGGCTAAAGGAGGGATGCGGATGAAATGGAATGGGATATCCCATGCGGGGGCGTATAGCCACGGTGACCATGGAAACGCGCATGCGCGTTTACAACACGGAACCCACCAGCCCTTCGACATCCCATCTTCCTTGCCTCCACCACCACCGCCAGAGTTCTCTCTCTTGCACTACCCTCTGCTTGCTAGGAACCCTACCTCCTCTTTACCCGTCCATATCAAAACCACCACCACCATTACCAGTGGCAATCCTACCACCACTCGGAGAGTGCTCTTCCATCCCTCTATGGCTTTCTATGGCTGCCTTCCCCGTTAATACGTACTAAACACCCTATAGACCTCCTATAGGCGTTATACGAACACGCATGTTTACCCGTGGAACCGCGAAACCTTGTACGATCCAAGGGTAGCTACCCCCGTTAAATTCCCTTATTCCCCATAAGTATACTACTTTTCTTCAGTACAGCCCTTATATTCATATTTAAATCCTTTCCGTACGAGTAAGGTGTTTTCAATTGGATAATTATTTCACACGTATAATTAGCACGGTGTGTGCATCTTGTGTTTTGATTACGTAAAACTTCTTCGAGCTTGTCCCGGAGATCAGGTTTTGTATCAAGATCCTTACGTAATTCAAGATCGGCGCTAGTCGCCTTTCCCCGTACGGACTGCGCCTGCGGATGGATTCCATATGGATGACACCTTGGCATCGATGCGGTAAGGCACGAGACGATCATGAGAATGCGCCGTTGCAGGACGAATAAGAAAGGTCCATTTCGGATGAACGGATGATGCTCAGTTATGGCGTTGATGTTCGACGGCGAAGTTAAGGAGGGTTAAAATGGTTGAACCACCGGGTTCAGGGCTAAGGGATGAAAATGGAGATCGAGCCTGAGGGACCACCCTCCTCGTTTGTCTGAAACAGCACACTCCTGGACTTGACGGTTTAAGTGCCGGCAAAAACCATAACATCCATCAGAATGCCAGGAACGCACTGGCGAAGGAAACTAACGCTATGGGGTTACGAGAGAAAAAAAGTTTTTTTTTCTTTTTTTTTTTTCATTTTTTTTTTAACGTTTATTTTACGAGGTCACAAGAAGAAATAGTGCGTGGGACCAATTTCTGCTATCGAAATGATAAGTTCAAGTTTACCTTCGGAATGCTCGATAATTTATTTCCGTTACAGGATGCAACCGAGGTAAAGTGAGTATCCTTGGGGCTTCCTGAAAACCTCATACTGGAATTCTTACGAGCCCATAAAAAAAGTAGTATGGCCAATACGATTCTTTTAGCCGTGTCTATTCGTATTCATAAATCGATCCTCGAGGCGAATTTTTTTGCTGCGAAATAAAATAAGAATGAGGATGAGAGACAGTAGCAATATCAAGGACTGACTCGTGTCCCGTGCGTGAACAAAAGAAGAAACGTGCTACGGGGCACCGTAGCACGTAAGCGAGATAGACCCATAAAAATGCTAATCCTTATCGACCGGCAGGATGGGAGCCGCTTGCATGCCATTAGCCCAGAGACCTCGCAAACGCAACCCGACGCAATGGGTACGTGACCGTGGATTCACGGGTTACGAGTGCAAAGCGTCCCGTACAAATAAAATGGAGGAATATCAACGTTTATATATGTATATACACATACACATACATATATATATATATATATAGAAGACAATAACGTACATCTAGGTACGATAAGAGATAGCTGTACCTGTGTAATGGCAACATCAGTATAGTCCAATGCTGTAGTTCCTCGAGGGTAGAAACAAACGAGGAGATAAAGGGAGGGGAATAAAAAAAAAAGGATAACGAAAGCAAATTTTTCAAGGGTCAAAGGTAAAAGCGTGCCGTAGTCATAATTCCAAGGAAGCTGTCAGAAGCATATCGAGGGGGGGGGGGGGGGGGAAGGGGGGTGATGCTGGGTCCAGGGGGATGAAGGTAGATAGCAGGATGGTCGGTAAGGGTGGGATCTATGTATTTTAGGGCGATAGAAAACAAGAGGGCATTGTTCCGGGGGGGGTCCTAGGAGTCAGTTTTTAGGGTGTTCTCGATGACCTTATACGCGCGAAATGGAAGGAGCTGTAGTTTGGCAAAAGGGAAAATGGTTCGAAAGGGCCGAAAAAGAAGGGCAGAGAAATGGCAGAAGCGAGACTAATCTCCGATACGCAGCGGATCGGATCCATCAATCTAGATTATAATTAATTGATAGTGGGACCCACCCCCTGCGGTGGGTGGGCTCCCAGCCAGTCAGCAAGCATCCACTATTGCACGCAGGGTGGTGGTGTATTGCACCGGGTATTAAGGGTGCAAGGGTGACTGTCGGTCTGTCTGTTGTCGACTCTTTATCGCGCCCCCGGTGAGTCGTCTTATGCATCTTTCATGAGGCAACCATCCAAGGGGTCCGCGCCATCCGCCACTTGCCGTATACTCCGCGTAACCCGTACTGCCTACTACCAGACTACACTGTACCTACTAACGTGCAACCCCTAGTATCAACCCCTACGTTCTTATTTTTCTACGTATCCTTGCAGATCATGCCAAGTCTTCGGATGCCTGGAGACACTAGTTTCAGGGACGCAGCTAGACGAACCCTGGAACTTCCTGTCCTGGGATCTTGTGGCAGTCGAAAATTTTTTTTTTTTTTCATTTTTTTACAATATTTTACCTAGTCAGAATTTTTTTTAGTGCATTAGAAAAGAGCGTGAATTTTTATATATGTATATATATATATATATATATATGTCGACTTGAGTCAATATATATCTATATGTAATATCTAACGGATGTATCTCTTTCTATGTACACACCGGAAGTATCCTGGATCGTGAACAAATTCCATGGTACTCCATCTTGAGAGATTGGAGTGGGGACGACCGGAAGTACGTGTTTTACTGAGCGTGATGCGAATTAATAATTAGACTGTTTATTGCCTTCCGGTTGACGCGGGGATTTTCGAACTAACAGTGAGTAACGTTTTGCTACTGAATTAATAGATGCGCCTCGTGTCAATAAGTTAGATAGTTACAGAAGAGAACAATAATTGATATATGTATAAAAAGCATTTTTAATATAATTTTACCAGACGGTCTAATTAATCGTTTTATTCGTACAAATAATTCCTTAAGAGAATTTGTTCCTATTTTATCTTTTTTTTGATACCTTTTTGAATTTCATGTAAAAGGAAAAAAGAAAACGTACGTTAACAGTCACAAGAGCTCACGCAATTTCCGTCGCGTTTAATACGAAATGCATTTATCTCAGCGGCCGGAACTTTTTCTGCGAATCTTTTTTTTTTTGTCAGCTCACGAAGGAAACCCGTCTGGTTCCTCCTGGTAGCGCTGCGCTTTCCCGGGAGAAGAAATAAAGTGGAAAATGCATCGGGACGCCCCGAGGACGCATGAGTTACCGCCCACTGGATTCCGCGAGTTATCTACGAGCTAAAAAAGGAGAGAATCATAACGGAGTAAAATAGAATAGGAGAAGCACAGTGTCTGTACACGGTGGGTGCCGCGAACTGTACGAAGAGAATGAAAGGAACCAACACGGGCGAGAGGACGCGTCCCGCATTACGCAAACGTGTCACGCTATGTGGTCCAATGAAAACAAACACAGCCCCTGGCGGCAACCCCTTATGCCTACCTCGTGCAACCCTTACTGCCTGCTTGCTTGCATAAGTTATATACAGAAGCCGTGCTTCCTTGTTCCTTGGTCGACTCCCAATATGCATATACATGTATATGTTGAAAAAAATTTTTTTTTAATTTTCACTGAATTCGCACGTGAACCCAAAAAAACGCTGTTTCCAACCATAGAAAGATATTTTGTATCAGGAACGATAAATCCAGAGCAGAAACGTTTTTCTTATTTTTTTTTTTCCTCCCGATTTGGGATATCCCCTAAAAAACTGCTGTATTTAAATTAACCAGATTACCCGTGGAGATCCTCGTTATTTTCTTTACACGATATCTAGACTCAGGTGCGCGAGCCTGGCTTAACGTGCCATAAAAATTACCCAAAAGAACCTTCGCTTCTTCACGTCGCGAGAGACACGCATTTTCTACTGTCTACTCGTAAAGTTTCTGGCATCGAATGAACAACCCGTGTCCATGATAACGATAACGTTCAGGATTGAATATGAAAACTGAATGTTAATGAAAAAAATTCCCAAAGTCACTCCAGAACCGGAAATAATTGACAGAGAAGCCGGAAGCTGCGTTAGACGCTGTCCCGCGAGAGAAAATACGACAGAGAAAAAAAAATATATATATTTATACAAAGATAGGTGAAAAGAAAAAAAAAAGAAAAGAAAAAAAAAGAATTCAGTTTAGAAGTCGGAGAATTCCAATCGGGACGAGAACGAGAGCTCAGAGTTTTCTGGTTTAGGGGTTGCTTGTCGGGTTGGGTTCGGTCGAGACTCACGGCTCGCAAGGGACAGAGGTATACATATAGGGTGTTTCATACAACCCACCCTCCTCCCCCACCCCGCGGCTGGTGTACGTGAGAGCGCGAGAGGCCAGAACCAAGGGCGAGAGGGGTGGGAGGACCGAGGAGGGGTGGGCTGGAAAACGAGGGGGTGGGTGGGGTAGGGGCCGAAGAGGAGAGGAGTGGAGTAGAGAGGAAGCGATCGATGCTCACACCCTCCAACCCTCCAGCCTCCTCTCTTCGCAACCCCTATTCCAACGGCGGAGCGGTGGCGGCCGTCATGGCGGCGCATGCAAATCAGCATGGCGCCGAGACGCCCTCCCAAACCCCGATACCCGCCACGGACAAAACCAAACCATCGACCTACCGACAGACAGACGGATGGACGGACGCTTACACCCTGTGACACAAACTAGGCATTTTGTACGTACAGCTTGTTATGGAAAAGCATATAAACGGATTTTCCAAAAAATCATTCGGACTTTTGTATTTTCCCATACTCGTCTGCCACTGTACTATCGTTATCAAGACTACGCAGTTTATCAATATTACCGTGTACATGATTATTATAATTCGTATAATTATCATGATACTTTGTATGCTCGATCTACTTTGTAAGCAACCTTTTTTTTTCTTTATCTTCAAGACAGATCAGATCGAGTTCAGAGTGTCACCGTTTCGAAGGAATAGCGTGCAGGTAACCGTAGCAAAAAAATAACGTTCCGTATCAATCGCTTTAACCTTGCAATTAAATCCAGGATATCCTTGATCATGTCATACGTCCCATTGCAGTGACAATGCATTCGTTACACGTAAGCAGCATAGTACGCGTCTGTTGTATCATCTAATTACACGGTTGGGAGTTCGATGGGTGTCCCGATCCTGACAGTCAATCCTATGATATTTTTCCAATAGACATTTAATTAACGAAATAAAATATTGTATTACCCGTGTAAGATTAATCAGGGATCTCGTATCGCGATAAGATTGATAAGGTTTGATAAGGTGAAAAAACAAGTAAAAAAAAGAAAATAAGAATCAGCAAGTGGAACGTTGTCGCAATAGATCAGACACGGTAGTAGCTGTAGAAAATGACTAGACGCTGTGTTAACTGTCTACTGGCTGCTACAGACTCCGGCAGTCTATTCCGCAGTCTGATTACTGAACCAGTGTGTGTCTCTTACCTACTCGACGTACTGTAGTAACGGCTGTACTCTGTTGTGTGTGGATCCTACGTGGCTATGGTAGTGTGCGGTTTAGAGAAGGACCAGAAAGCGGAGAGAGTGAAAGAGAGAGAGAGAGAGAGAGAGAGAGATGGTTGAAAAGTGAAAAAGAGGGAGAGAGGAAGAAGAGAGGGAGAGAAGCTTCGCCGCCCGGCGCATTTGAATACGCGCGAATAAATGCATAATAATTAGGTCAGTTTTGCTAGTCAGCTGATTCGAAACTACCGCCAAGGGAAACGTAGGTTAGGGACTCGTGTTAAACAATGATTTCACCCTTTGAAATTATTATACAGGGATACCTAACGGTATATCGGTAGATATACAGAGAAGCAGATAGGTACGAGCTTTATTAAGGATTGCGAAAGCTTTGAATGATAATATTAAAAAAAAAATTTTTTTTCATAGCACAATAATTAGCTTAACATAAATTACGATAGTACCGATCGATACCAATGACGTATTTTGGTATCTACATTGTAAGTGGAAGAAAGTAAATACGAGCGACTTAAATCGCGTGTCATAAAAATATTCCCTGAATCGTAAGCAGCGAGCGTAAGAGAATCCCTCCTGAAGTTTCTGTAAAAGGGCAAAAGTCCACGAGGTCCCTGACACGGTAAAACGGAGTCAAGGTCGTTTTCGAGACACCCTGTAGAATCGCAGCGAGTACAAGAGGCGAACGCGAAGGGAAAGCGGAATCGCATGCAGAAAGCAGAGTTTGAGTTGAATTTGAGTCGTGACTCGTAAGGCAAAGCACGTAGTCCAGCGCAGCGCAGCCCGCATAGCAAACGCGTCTCTAGTCTCCGACAGGCTGTAGTAACAGCCATAGTGTGGCCCTGTAGTCTCTACGTACCCTGTAGCCAGCAGCCTCGAACTGGAGTCTCATGGTTTTATGCAGACACTGACCTTCGACCCAACCCTCCTGGCAGCGAAGCAGGGAAAGTTTGAAATTCGGGTGCAAGGCCACGGGAAACGTATCCCGTTAGACGAGTGTCTCCCGATAGTCTCGCAGCGATAAGCCACCGGTTACATTAAACACGACATAACCATACCTGATCGTAATTTAAATTCGACAGCGATCGATAGTCGGTCGAATTGATTGGATTCTATAAAATAATGTATTACGCAATACGAAGCTACAGGTACAACTTACTGGTATCACCCGGGTATAAGATATCCAATGAAAAGAGTCTACCGTCATTGACATATGAGCTAGAGCCATGCGGTGAGAATCATGAGGTTGCACTGGGTCCGAGAAAAATGGCGGGGACGTCGTTTTTGGTGAGGCCGCCCTCGGTAGCATATCACAAGACATTAGCACACAATCGAATGGACGAGCGGACGAATGCGAATGCGAAATATATGCTATAAGCGGTGTTGTGCTCTTGAGCTGGGTCATAGGTCAGACCGCCAACTTGGTATCCATTGTATGGCCGCTGGGTTCTCAGGTACCAACCACCAGCGCCAGGAGAAGCGCAGACCCTCCTCCTTCACCACCTCCTCCTCTTGTGCTCCCATTGTTCGGTAGCTTCCACGCTTACGAATCAGTTTACTCCGCAATACGACTGGTCATTTTTGTATTTATTATTGCTGCCTGAAGTAACTCCAAAATGGTTGCCATACTGGATCCTTACTATCGGTATCGTTCCACGGTGCACGTTGGTCTTTGTATCATTGTGGATCAAACGTCTTTTATGATATTAGAGATTTCTTTTTATTGTCATCAGCGATGACTATCTGTATACGGGATGACTGAAATAACTCGACGTAGTCGGTATGGAATGACATGAATGGTCGAAGGGACCGGAAGCCAGGTATCCAGAGTCGTACCCGTCCCTGATGAAGGAGATGAAGAGAAAGGAGCCTAGAAAGACGTGACGAGTCTCTTACAAGTTTGAAGTCACGGAGATGCTTACACGGACCACGTTCTTAGTTTAGTGTTCGTATATACGTAGGAAATACGTGGAGGATGCGTGCGGAGGTTGAAAGAAATGAAATACCAAGAATCCTCTTTGTCCCTTTGGACAAGGAGACATTAACTCCTTGTTGAAGATATAGACAGAAAGGTAAAACGTGTACGATAGCTTACTTTTATCGGAGACTGTACATTTTGAATTTTTTTTTTTTTTTTTTTTCCTTAAATAATCATCAATCGAAATTTACGTACCGGTACGTCGACTGTATAGGTATAATTGCACTGTAAAATCTCAGTCACCCTTCCGGTACGTGAAACAAGGTTGACAATGGTGTACCGAATAATGAAATACGAAATGGAGTCTATTCGATTTGACGAGGCTTTACAAATGGCGGTTACGGTAGGAGAAAGTAAGAGAGTAAGCGATGAGGTTGCGCATGCGCAGAAGAGAGAAAGAGAGTAACAGGAATGGGTAGTGTCGACCACCCTCGAATTCGGGTGGTTTTTGCTGGCCATTAATTGGCCCTGCTATAAAATGTAAACGCAATGTGTATATATATATATATATATGTAGGAAGTATGGCTGGGCCACACAGGGGCATCACCACTACGCCTACCCCATTGTCATCAGCGTCGCCGTCACCATCACCACCCACAGGCATCGCGACGCTCGAATCGAAGCCCAAACGAAATAAACCTCGATGCCGCTTTGTCTGGCAAAAACTCGTCTCCTTCGTGGCTCCCATCAATCGTCTACCGAGTATACGAGATCAGTGATCATCGATCTTCGCTGCTTTATCATCTTTTAAACCTTAAGACTTTACGTCTGTTTACTCGTCAATTTTTCATCGTCTTTGAGAACCACTGAACGGATCAGACGTTGGCATGTACTCGCATCCTACGGACATACGAACAATGAGTGTCACTCGAGTTTGCGATTCGGTTTGAGAAAGAACGAGGAACACATCTTCGGGAGACATGCGAGCAGTTGTACCAACCGAGCGAAAGTTAATTTGCGTTATACTCGAATAGAGTGAAAATTTATGAATTTTCTTTTTTTACTATCAATGAGAATCACTGACACTAATTTCTTGTATTGTTCATGTAATCTCTTAATGCTACTATCCGTGTACAGTCGTACAAAAAAGTATGTGTATTCTGTCAAAAAAAAAAATGAATTATGTATACTTTTTTCAGACGCAAAATATGCATGCTATTTACATTACAAAACTCCTGGACAAAATATACTGTAGTAAGAATAACGTATATTTGGGATTACCGGAGCGATGATTGGTACTCGGACAACAACAAAAAAATCTTTTTGACAATGACAACGATTCTCATAAGATTGACAAACTAAACTGAAGACTTACAAGCAAAATGTCAAATTTTCACAGAATCGTCATTGCTACTGGAATTCATTGTTCTCCAGATACTAACCTTTGCTCCAGCAATAATTTTTCTGCGTTTAGACACGAGTACCGTTATATTCCTATTGAAAAGTTAAAATAATTTTCTTCTATTGCCAATGTATCTTAACGAGAAGAAATTATATTTTTGAAAGGGGTACATGTATATACGTTATTGTACGACTGTCTATTGATAACAGCCAAACGAATGATATCGATGAGACAAGATCGATACGTTATGCACGTATGATCTCTTTTATAGAGGGGCTGAAACATCACTGTCTAAATACACTTTAAAGATTTGAAAACGTAATGGCGACAGGCTTTGGGCAGATTTGCATGTCACGAGCGCGCATCATATATCTGGATTTAGCACACACTCAGCTGAGCTTCTCTCGTGCTCGTTGCTTCCTCAATGCCGTCAGTATAGTAACAGGGGTGAGCTGTTGCTACAGCATCCAGTGTCGTCGACGTAGATGGGGGAGTGGGTGGGGGTGGGGGGAGGGCGTTGAAAGGCGAAGGGTTCCAGAAAGCCCTTTCCCTTTGGATCAAGGGAAGATCCTACGTCGACGACGGAAGAGCCAGGATACCCTGGGACATTAACACCGTTGGATTACCCAATGAACTTGAATGAGATTTACGGGTACCCGACGATACAGATTTCAGCATCTTCCCATAGGTAATGACCCAGCATCCCTACCGGTTCGGAGGATCCGAAGAGAAATTGTGCCCATAGATCTTGATGATTTCTTATCGATCTCTTCATTTTTTTTCTCTTATTCTCCAAAAATTATCTCAAAATGACCTCTGACGCTAGGGGGTGGGATTTCATCTCGCGCAAGCGCCTTAGTTTCCAGCCAAGAGTAACCAGTCGTGATTCTGGCACGCATGCACGCGCCTACGTGTATAATGGGGGTGTATAATACCCGCAAGGAAGACAATGGGGGCATTGTGCAGGTAGATACGTACAGAGCGTATAGGGCGAGCGTCGTTTGGGCATATTGACAGACTAATGATCGCGCGGAACAAAGGCCGGACCGTCACGTGGTCACGTGGTCACGTGATGGACCGTTTCCGGCGATGCGCCGCGAACCTCCCAACTGCATTCAACCCCGACCGATGACTCCCGAACAAACCCAATGCAACGATGGACATCGATCAGGCGGAAGCGTACTAACCAGCTTGGATGGGACCAGGTGTATGTACAACTATAGATATAGATCGAAGATCCACGGCAGTTACGTAACAGAGATATTGATGAAGATGAGAATGATACCAGGGATGCTTATCTTGGAGATCTTCCAAAGGAATGAAATACAAAGCCAAGGAATTACTGCACACACACATATACATATATACATATACGATGTACATAGTCCTTGAGATCCCGAACCACGTGGTTAATCGCACTCCTCGAACTAATTAAGTAGCTCGGGCGTAATTGGTTGTCTCAAAAAGAAGAAGAAGAATCTGAAGTAATCCTTTCGCCCCCTAAAAGTCCGGGTAGCCCTTTGACATTTATGGAGGAACTAAATGCGTCCCGTAACGAGACATTAAGAGATATTTAAAATCGTTGATAGCCATTCGAGTCGACAGGAAGGGTGTCTCGGTGGGAAGTTCGCGTAAGGGATGACTCCCCTCCCCTTTTAGATGACGCGAAAGGGTCAGGGTACTGGTGGTCCATTCACTATTGGATCGTCCAGGGGGGAGAGATGATGGTATTTCGTCGAAAGGGTTGCACAGTTGGGGTGGGCGTTTTAAATGCATAAATAATGAGAGGAGCCTGTTACGGGTTGGTATTGGCTCTGTGGATACTAGGGACCCTAGAGATACTAGGACTATTCCTAGTAACTATGGCAATTGCACACGTGTTAGGTTAGGTTAGACGTATGCACACTCACACGTAGTGTATATATGTGTATAGTCAGTATAGAAGCCACGGCCTAACCGTATTTGCCGTGCTTAATATTTAGATGAAGGTGTTGGGTGTTGAGAGGGTTAATTAATACGAATTGCTTTGCTGGGTTCGGTTCCAACCCTTACCCTACAACTTTCATCTTTACCCCTCCTTGTTTCTCGCTTGCTGTAACCCACCCCTTAGTCTCGCACCAGAGTCACGCTATACACTTGGTCGATTTGGAACTTTTGGTTACCAGTGACTTTTGACCTTTTAAATATCTTCACGAACTCAATCCTCAATCGTTAGCTATTATAATTTAAAAAAAAAATATATAATTTTTCCAATCAATATTTTTATATAATTTTTTCAATATACGTCTAGTTTCTGTTATATGTATAATTACTTTTATTTTTATGATTGCCTGTTTGTCAGTCATTTATTCCAAATTATCTGTCTGACGTACAATGGTCTGTCTTCATACCTGGTACCAAGGGACCTGGTCTTTTAGTTCGTATCTGCGGTGGTGAACGCAGTGTTGTGGTTTCGCGGCTCTCTCTCTCTCTCTCTCTCTCTCTCTCTCTCTCCCCCTCTCTCTCACACACACGCGAAAAGAGCGAACGACAGCAGGCGAGAGGACGAGAGATTTCATAGGGTAGGTAACAACGTAGAACTTGAGCTGGAAGGAGAAGAGCAAGAGAGGAATGGAAGCCGCTAATGAGGCCGTGTGTAATTAGGGAGCTCTCGCGGCCTAATGAAGCGCTTACCTACCTTACCTACCAACCCTCTATTCGCCTCCTCCTTACCATTCCCACCTCTGCACATGTGTATCTATCTATGTATATACACATATACATCAACCAAGACGTACATTCTCCCATATACCTACGTGGTACGGAAGGCATCCGAACCAAACCACGACGCTTATGCTTCTTTCTCACCGCGAGACAACCTTCTTCTCTTACCACCTCGCCACCTCCAAAGCATTGATCACGCTTCGCCTGGACCACAACCAGCGGATGCTGGAGACCTTCTCAGGATGAAGGAGAGATACACCTCCGCACGACACGCTCGCATCTTCGGTGGACCATTAAGGGATTAACCTCTCAGGGATGTACATAGGTTAGCGGAGATTGAGAAGGCAGTAAGTTTTCAATATAATTTCCGACCTTCCAGATGAACAAGATAAAAGGTTATCAGAGATCTTTCGTTATCTTGGAATGAAAAATTAAATTTTCTTCCTCAATATCCACCTGACATTATTTTTTTTAGCACTTTCGTTCAGTGCAAAATATTTTAATCTACAGAGCAGGATATTTAAAAGAAAAAATTTCCATCGATCAGCTGCACATATTTTTTATTTCCAAAATTCGACGACTGAAGCAGTTGCGTCCCTGTCCGTCCGTGGGGGGCTAAGCGTGGGCCTTCTTATCTCTCAATTCACTCACCGGGAGCAGAGGAGGCTGCTCCTTGCGGCTCTCCAGCCTCCGCGCATCCGCCAGTGTCCAGAAAGTAGTATAGGCTTGGTAGCGGATGAAGGGTGGGTCGAGGAAAGAAGCGCGCAGGAGGAGACACGGCTACCGGAATCACGACTTAACGTTCCTCGACTCTTCACGGATCGCTCCGTTATCTTCGTCATTTGCATATTAAACTAACTCACAACGCGCGGCATATTTCAACGGCGATGTCCCGAGGGATGAGAGGCCGCGAGTAAAGTGTCCGTAGTCACAGCTAGCAGCGGCGCGACCGGTAAAGGACTACTAGTCCGGTCGGGCCAGCGTGGAATAAAGAAACAGATGGAAAAGGTACCGGCATGTCCACTGACACTACCTGCATAATACACGTACAGATATATTGACTGGGGTCGTGGTGTGCCTTTTGCAAAAAAAAAAGAAAAAAATCCCTAACAATTTTTAAACCACCAACTTGTTTTCCAATATGCATTGATAAACCCGTTTGTTAAGTTCGCCGCGGGCTTTTTGAACGAGGCAAGCGTTATATTCGCGACGGGTCCTTGATTGCCGACCGGACTCCGTAGAACCTTCGGGGCATCTTCGGAGAGCGGATGGGAAAAGGAAAAAAGAAAAAAAAAAGAGAGACGTGCATATAGGATACCTGTCTATATACTAGGTGTATCGTGTGTGTATATATATATATATATAGTTAATGCATTCGAAAGATTTGTGTAACATAGTAGTAGGCATCCAGAGTACGTAACGGCGACGATGGTCCATCCGGCCGAGAAATCGGTTCGCTCGTTGAAGATGAAACTGCAGCGAGAATGTAGATAAATATATATATATGACTGCGGCCTGGAACGATAACCGATATGCAGAAACGAGCCGTAGAGCCATTATCCTAAGTTACGGACTGACATGCACACACGTAGCTACGTAGGAAAGCTGGGGAGAGAAACTTGGCTGCAGCATCTCTTACTGGGTAAGTAACTGCAGTTAAGCTCTCCGAACCTTCGCCAGGGTGTATAGGTTTTGGTCGCCCCTTGCAACCGAGCTTCGAAAACAGCCTCGCACTTCGTCGACGCGCTACGAAGATGCATTTCCTTAAACGGATCTCAGGAGTTTATTGAATGTTTACTGTAGACGAAAACGGCCGTGGATTGCTTTATTTACGATATCGCGTTACTGTACTGCGAAAAGTGGTAACGGGTAGCCATAGGAATATTTGAATAAAAAAAAAAAAGGATCCAGTACGTAAAGTAGATATATGTATCGGTAGTCGGACGAGGATTACGTTCCAATCTTGCCAACTTTAAAAAGACGTAAATTTTCTTATGCCCATGTAATTTTATTAGCTTCTCGAAGAATGTTTTATTTCGTCCGAAGCTTTGTATGGATCCGTTGTACAAACTTTTTTTTTTTTTTTTTTTTTTTTTTCAAGAAAAATTTTCCTGTGAACGCACCTTCAGGGTAATACTTCGGTGGGGATTGGCATTAGTGATTCGCAGGGCGCACCACACCCCGACAACATCTTAATTCGCGATAAAGGGGTATTCGGTAGTGGGAGAACGGACTGGGTGGCGAGTATTCTGTTGGTACCTATGGTACTCACCTCCGACTGGAACTGGAACTGGAACTCGAACTGGATGGGTGCGAGACACGCAGGCCCCGTTCCGTTCCACGTATCCACGTACCGCGACAAGATTAGCATCGCTATTTGGTTACACGCGAATGAGACACCCAGTGGAGCCAGTAGCTAATACGGATTTCGATCGTCTCATTAGTCATTATCGCCAGGACGAATTCGTCGTTATCGACTCACTTAGCGGGAATGCCTCGAAGATAAGAATTTCGTGACACGTAAAAATTGAACGATTAAAATGTACGTACGCGGGATCGTGTTGAAGTCGATAGATCATATCAAGCGAGGTCGGAGGTCAAATGGTCATAAATTAATGATTCGACCGAGGTGTTAAATTAATAACTATTCCTCGAGTTTGAAATTGGCAAAATTTTTATCGGATGGACGACAGTTCGTAAAAGTGGTTATCAAGCTGTTAATGACGCACGCGCTTACGTCGGCACGTGTTCACAATATTGTTTATTATTTATGCTAAGTTATGCAGGAGCAAAAGTATTATGGCCACCATCGACTGGACACCGGCCTCGCACGGTCTGCCGTCTGTCTGTCTGTTCTCGTACAGTCGCCGGCATATTTATATCAATTTCGTGTCGTTCGCCCCGGCTGAGATTATTATGTAAATGGCGCCGTATTCCTGCTGCTGGCTAGACCAGCTAGGCTAGACTAATTATAATAAGTCTAGATACCGAAATAGTTCTGTAAAGACACCTTTTCTTGAGATTGCCTTTGAGCATTCTCTCCGCCATTGGTTTATCACATATGGTTTACGTGTGTGTGTATATATATATATATATACATACACATACACATATCAGATAAAGAAGATTAATTAAATGAAAAACATCACAACCGGATGGACCACGTTTGATCGTTATGTTTTCGGAGTTAATACCACCACTTAATTCTTCATTAGTAAAACTCTAATATCCTGTTTCTTAATAAAATATATACCTCGAGCCACTGGACGCAGTCTGTCCTCGATTAGCGAACCGTTAAAACGAGGGCATTAAAAAAAAAATATTCGACGCTTAAAAATTTCTAAAAAAAAAAGATACGCCCAAAAAGGTTCGTCCAATTTCATGTCTAATTTGCCATCCGCAAAGATGCACGGGCGATCAGCATAAACAAAAGTGTAACGCGGCACGAGGTTTATAAAGCGGTAAATTCAAATGGGCACTTTCGGTTTTGATAAAACGCCCAAACATCAATCGGACTCGAAAACTGGTCTGTAATTTGAGTTTACGAGGAGCCAGCGAAACTATTGTCATACGACGACAGATAAACGTGCATTAAAAGATGGGTCAATAGATGACCCGTGGGAAGGCCCGAGGTCGGGTGATGCATCCGCTGAATATGTATGAGCCCCGCGACACCCCATAGCACTGAGACTGGAACCACTATCTGTGGGTGATAGTGGGTATGCTGTATGTCTTGTAGGGGTAGATGAGGATGAGATGTCGCGAGGGATGGTTCGTGTGGTGGTAGCTATGAGAGATCGGTAGAGACTAGGTGGTCCTGGAAGGGTAGGTGTGCCTAGAGTGAGTGAGTGAGAGTGAGAGAGAGAGAGAGAGGGTAGAGCTTATATCGCAAGAACCACCCCAATGGAAACTCAACCCTTAGAGCCTCACCCATCATACACACTCCTCTGCTTGGCCGTGCAGTACCTACCTACTCTCCTGCAGAATGGAACACGGTTATCTTGGGAGACAAAGTTATCTCGTAATTCCTTCGTGAACAGATGCCGATGCAGAATCCCTTGCGTAACGTCGTATGAGACAGTGGAGTAACAGCCGCTGTGTAGAAATACAAAATTAGAAAATCGGAGGTGAGTAATTTTTTTGTTTTTTTTTTTTTCTATAGAAAATATGTAAGCCTGTTTTTTTCACGCGGTGACATATATTTATATGTAATGTGTCATGGTCACTTTGATAATAGGGGATATTTGGCAAGGGGTTGATACGCCGATGAGAATGGTATAATTTATATGATCCACTAAATAGGGACGGCTGTGCGTGAGCGATGAATCCCGCAAGACAGCATGAGATATTGCTGGATTAGGGCGCATTATAGTTTTAAGCCCATCGCGTTAAAAGGTAACGGTTCTCAAGCATTTTCCGTGAGCGTGAATTAGGACGTGATGAAATAATTAAAAATTTAATTAATCATAGGCTAGCGTTGATTTATTAATAAAAAAAAAGAACTGATCGAAAAATTATATCATTTTTAAACGGCGGAAACGCGTAAAATTTTTTTTTTAGAAAGTAAACTTTTTGAGGAATTTTGGAAAAAAAATCGACCTCGCGACGTGACGTTTAAGGGGTTAATTAACTCTACTGCGTTACCTAAGGGTGGGCGTGGATAAAGAAATTGGGGCCTATTTATAACGTCAACTAGAGACAACCCTTTTGTTTTCGCGTGAACTCGTGCCTGAAGGTATGGCTCGTTGAGCGCCACTGTGCCCGTCCTGAGGGTTGAAATCGGCGTGGCGGCACAAGAGCTGGAGACGCAGTCTGGGGGCGTGAGGAAGGGTTGATCTAGACAGAAATGCGCCAAAGGGTAGGCGATGCCACCGTGGCGATAATAAACCAGACCAGCCGCGCAATAAAATATATCCGAAGCAGAGTCGACGACTTGTTTAGCCAGGGGGTGCGCTTCATTACTGAACCGAACTTCATCGCTAACCCCTTAGGCACTCGGGGGCTGCTCGACTTCGCGGGTCGAGTCGCTATAACGAAGGGACGGAAGGGAGAAAAATGTTGAGATAATTAACCGATCCTCCGTAAGGGTGGTTGTGGAGGAATGCACCTTTCTTACCACATTGGAATGCCCGGCATGTCTTAGTAGAAAACCCAGCAAATTAATATACCCTGTCTAATTACACTTCCTTCTATTCTTTGCGTTTTCAATTCCCATCTTATTTCTCAGACCTTTCCCCAAACATTTTCTTACTTAATAAACACTTGTTTTTTTTTTTTTTTCATAAATAAATTATCTTATCGTGCTTTCGTTATCATGTAATCAGTACTAGGAGCCCGCTTGACGTCCAATCCTGATACGCCTTAAAGGACCAGACTCTGCAGGGAGTAACGTAAGATAGCCAGTAGACTATACGTACTGAGATTGTATGAGGAATAGCAAAGAAAAAAGAAAAAAGATAAAAGAAGAAGAGAGGAGTAAGACTCGTAAAGTCCAGAAGCCGGTAGCTCAGGTCGAGCGACAAACACCCTGGCAACGACTAAAAAACAAAGACCTTTCTTCATCCCATTCTCTTCCTCTCTTCCTTTCTTCGTGATCCTCTTTTATACTCTTGCTCTCTCCCTCTCTCTCTCTGTTTCTCGCGCCAGAAGCGAAACCCGTGAACTAAGAAGAAAAATATAACGACCCGCGGAAGGAATAACGCGCGACTTTACTACGTTTTAAAACTCCCATAAAGCAGAGCACGTCAAACTTTTCAATTTTATGTTTCAGCGTTTCGTTCTCCGTTCGTTTCGCCACTTAAAATACTCTCCTAGGAGGGTGGAGGCTGAGGTTGGGTCACCAGTATTGGAGGTTACGGAGGGGGTGGATCAGTCTGAGGTGCGAGGGTAGCTTTTCTCCAGGAGAGGTCAGAGGTCTTTCCGAGCGCTGCAGCGGTAACGGAGATATCGGTGAATTATGAACCCTCCGTGACCCCCTTTGCCGCGAAACTCGTCCCCTGGACGCCAAGACTTTTCTCGAGCTTGAAAAAGAAGAAGGAGTGAACAAAAAGCGAATAGAAAAAAGAAAAACTGGAGAACATACGGCCAACGATACGACAGTAAAAAAAAGAAAAGGATAAAACAGTTAATATAGCCCGTACGTGGTAAGCGCGTGCCAAGAAACCGTGAGGAAAGGACGAAAAGTAGTGGATCTAAGGAAAATAAAAGAGAAAACTAATAAGCAGGGACAGGAAATAAGGGAAGAATGTAAAAGAGGAAATCCAACAATTTACGGACCATATACGTGCCCTGAGAGTTCAAGGAAACATACAGGAGATACCATCAAGTGTTATCGTGTGAAAGAGCAAGAAAACAGGGACCCCAATCTCCATTGCGTTCGCACGTATCTTGTTTTCGATGGATCCCATGTATATGTATATAGCAGTATACGGCGGTGTCGTCAAGCTCATCAGGGTCACGAGAATAGGTGTCGGCCAAACCTCATCCTCGGGGTTCAGCCAGGGTTTGCATCACGCCTGCGGATAAGAATCTAAATAGAGATCACCGATCCTTTGAGCATATAATTTGGTTTTCGATGCGGGGACAGCTGTCGCTCGATCGAATATCGTCGGATGGTTGCATTTAGGGGATGAGGATGACGTACCCTCCGCTGACACATTGGACGACAGATAAAAAAGTCTGATAAGACTGAAAGAATCAAAGAAAGGAAAAAATTGCTTTCAAGCATTCCTAACGGCAAAAGATTTTTCCCATCGTGAAAAAAAAAAAATGAAAAAATTCTTACCAACCAAATACATTTACTACGGTATCCTGCGATACCAGTGGTACCAATACTTTTCTAGAATCCGAATGAAAGTCATACAGCGATCCTTGAGAGGTGTCCGAACGTAAATGTCCTGGGGCCGTTCCTGGTCCCCTGGCAGGACCTTGCACTCTATAACGCATTGCAGGCAGAGTAGGTACCTAGCGAACCGAGAGCCAAGTGGCCCTGAGCATTTGATGTGCTTAGGCAAATGTAGCACCCACTACATAATGCCGGGGCCCTGTTGTAAGGGGTAGATGAGTGGGGGGTCAGGGGGGAGGGGGGGGGGCCTGGTAGAGAGGGTGAGCACTATCCAGGCATAAGGGCGTGTGATGTGTTTGTAAAAAGGTGTCGGGTTGGAACTAAGGAGGCCGGTTTGAACGGGAGCAGCAGCAACATCGAGATCGGTACGTCAGTACCGGTGAAGCACACAGCGGAAGGCAGCAGGAATGGCAACTGTAGTAAAGCCCCCGAGGGATTGTAACGGGCGGGAGAGGTAACAGATAAAAGAGAATTGTATAAAATGGGGCTGCATGAGGACCATGGGATGCTGCGAGGGTGTAAAGGTGGGGGGGCGACGCGGGGTCTGGATGCCCGTGGGGCACGTGGTAAAGTCCTAGACTGGGATGAGTACTTGCTTTCTCTATACCCAATACAGACTTGGTCTGGATGGCTACGCCATTTTGAAGTCCTCGAGGTGTCGCGCTGGGGAAAAGCGTCGCTCTGATCTGTCAAATTTCATTTCACGCTTCTGAGAGCGTCCCGACGCCTCGTGTGTGGGGACCACCAGATACGGATCTTTCGACACCTCCAACCTACGCAGCAGAGACCCACCCTATCGTCCTATATACATACCTAGCAGGGGTGGTAATCTGGCCACATCCTACCAGCAGATTTTCATCTCTGGTTCTTCAAGGATCCATACGTTATCCTGTTACTCATCATTCTTTGCGTTCTTTAACTTTGTTTTAGGTTTTTTTTTTTTTGTTTTAGGACCCCCTGTACAGTCTGCTCCTCTTTTGTCCACTCCGCGTTACCGTATGCGATTTTATCATTTAGATACGTACGTCACGCGTAAAATCTTTAAAGCAGTTTTCCTCAAGGTTTCCCATACGAAAACTACGGTATTTCAGTTAAGTGTATCTATCGATCGGCAAGGACCTTGGGTGTCCCATCCTGACGTTCTTACGCTCGGTCGCCCGGTCTCTCATCCTGGAAAGCTTTGACACTCGGAGCACGTACTCGGGGCAAGGACCGCCGCAAGCTCCTACCCGGCACTTCTCCTCTTTATCCCGGCCGTGTAACACAGCACTGGTACGCCTAGCTACCCTTGCCCACCTATAGAAACATGCCATTGTGTTCCGTGTCCTATACACTGGAATCCTGTATATTCCTTGGCGCTATGGATTTTCCAAAAGCGTTTTCGCCGGCCGCGTATCGGTCACCAGGGAACAGGAACCACCCTTACAGGTACACGAGTTACGTATATCTTACGTAGTAAGATCTTGGTGTACAAAAAAGTCGAAGAAGACGCATCCGAAAACTGATAAATTTTCAATAGCCTAATCATCGTCCAGGATAAATTCACTGGGCCGGTTCTGATGGTATTTTCAAAATTATAAATTTTTATTTTCTTATCTCTTCGATCGATACCGTCTTTTCCGTGTCAACATGAGAAAATCTGTCAAGATTATTACTTTAATTCGATTGGCTGCCTTACGTGGCGGACAAAGGAATTGGGAAAAACAGCTAATACCTAACTCGCTGCTCAACGTCATTATTATTCTGTCTGACGTGCGCGAGGCACCAAAACCAAAATGAGCGGACGACGATGGCGCGATTCGATTCGGTCTCGACGGAAGCCGATTGCATGAGTCAGACTTGGACAGAGAGTGCGGAGTGCGGGATGCTAAACAATGCCTGCTACCGAGTCGAGCAACACCAAAACCGACAATGGAACCGAGTGCCATGGATGGAGGCCATAGCACCAGCCTGTCACAGGTATTCGCACCTATAACTACAGGTTGTCTCAAAGTATATATCTTTACCACGTATTATCAATAGCATAAGAATCGTCTTCCTAAACATAACCCAGTACACTACTAATTTTTCAAAATTTTTTTTCTCCACTATCCACGTAAAAGTTCGATTTCTAAAATCCTTTAAAACCTCCAAAATCGTATATCGCTTCACAGAGACCTAGGAAAAAAAAAAACATTTGCTTACTTTGAAACAACCTGTATATCCAGGAATGTCTGGTCTCAAGCCACGTATACGGGAACACTTGTCTTCCTCTTCGAAATGGCCCCCAAGCAGTTGGTAGCACTACGAAGATTGGTGATTGTATACAGAATACAATGCTATACCGATATACTGCATACACTAAATATGAAACCTCCTGTACAAAGTAAAAAAAAAAAAATATATCGTCTATAAAAATTCTCAAAATATACATGTATGATGATTTTAGGGCTTTAATATACAGATCCCATGCATCCACGTTAAGGGTGGTTCATATGTACCGTAGCAACGGGTACCCATGCGCCATGTATACATATACAGTGTATATATAAAATAATAAAGCAATATCAGGAATGGAGGAAAAATTACCGTCATATTAGTAAGCAACTCCCATAGGGGCACAAGGGAGCTAAGGGTGAGACATAACTATAATCGTAGAGCATACGTTATATATGTATGGTTGCACATACATGTACCCTATATATCTAAAGTGGTCTAACTCAAGGTCCCCGTTGGGCAATAATGCCCTTCTTTGGTAACATAGTAGCACAATATCGTAGGTTCTTTATGCGAGTACAGGGCAAATAGATCACATTGCTGGCTAATAAGCCCGTTGGTGTGACCAACCCTCGTGCCATAGGAAGAACGCAACTGTACATATGTGTATACATATACGTCATACGTACTAGGAAAGTCAGAGGGTAGTAGTCAGTCGGGAGTAAACCGTAAGCCACCCCTACGCGTTTTTCCCGTTTTCTCGTGAATTCCTACCGTCTAACAATTGTGTTAGGCATAGTTGCCACTCCGGGGGGGGGGGGGGGGGGTGTCCGCCATTCTTATGGTAATATATCCAGCAATCGATCCGCCTCATTATGTCACCGAGAATTTCCCGTATTTTCCCATGCACTTCACTTTTACTCTTTATACAGAAATTTTACGGTGTACAATTTTTTTCGATCTATGGGACAGCTGATTATTTATTGGCTGCTAGTACGGTGGAGGGGGCTCACTGTAGGGGGTATGGGGTTAGATATACAAAAAATAAGGGTTGGTGCCATTATCACTACCTGGACGATATCACTTAGGCACGTTTAAAAGTTTCGAACGCTTTGGCATAACGAGACAGTTTCATCCCTTTTGGCAATTTATGGGGTTGGACTGAACTAGAGTTGGAATAAGTTAATTAGCCAGTGGTAGCTGCAGTAATCTATCTGAACGCTGGTTACGGCCAGTGACTAGACTATCGCAATCGTAATAATAGTCACAGCCAGTGATCACGGTATCTGATAAAATCTCGGATAACGGGTGTACTACGTTGTAATGGTTAACGGGAAACGGGAAAACTTTTTCTAAGGTAGGTTAGCAGCTGAAAACAGAAAAAAAATTAACATAGAAAAATATTGCAGTACAAGATACATATGTTGCACGGATAACAAAAGATTGGAATATATTTATCGATACCGACTAGACTTAGAGGTCTCTAATTAGTTGTCTAATTACATGTCAAGTTGTACTATGGACCAATCAGATTAACCTAAGACGAAAGTGGTTAACCCTATAGAGCCGAACTGAAACTAGATTCGTGTAGTTCGCAGGATATTAGGAGAGAAAGGGTTCTCATTGTTAGGTAATATCAAGACCCTTTGCTGCACTTTCGGATTACTCCGAGAAGCGCCGTGATCCTAGAGCAAACGACGTGCGAACCGTCCTATCCAGACTGTAGATGCCGGAAGTAGCGACCGGTCAGACCGGTAAGTTTTATCGTGACAAAATCCGTAGTTCGTCTTGTCGGTTGTTCAAATGAATCGCAAATATATACAATTGATATGTATGTATACCGATTGTCCGATTCGAGAAGGAATAGCTAGGTTATAGATATACCCACGAGATAGCGCAGAGCAATTTGAATTCGAACCGATGAACCGATTGGGCCCGAGGTCGTGGATTTACCTTTGGACTACTCCGTCTCTTTTATATTCGATCCTCCTTTTTCTTACACCGATCTCCGCATCGGCATTTCGACTGTGCCCGCAGCGTCGAATGTAATCAAAATCCAAAGATTTCAAGTGGAGACGGATGCGCTGCTGTAGCTGGATTACCTTTGAAAATGGGCGGTTTAAACGTACCTATAGCGGCAGCAGAGCTAAGCTAGACAGGCTGCAATCAATACTGTTTCGGCATTACGGTGGAAACACTCTCTCCGAAACAGCCTACGTTTCGGTTCGCGTTCAGAGGTGAGGAGAGGAGAGGAGAAGGGTCCAGAGAGAGCGGAAGAGAGAATGGTGAGAGTAAAAGAGAACGGGGAGGAGAATCTGTCAGGGGGATACGAGAGAGAGAGAGAGAAAGAGAGACAGATTGGAAGGAGCCAGAGAAGAGAAAAACAGAGAGAGAGAGAGAGAGTGAGAGAGTGAGTGGGGGGAGGGCGGGGGAGAGGTTCGGCACGGGTCGTGGTCCGCATACTGATGGGCTACGCGTATATACCAAGAGCGTGTTGCCAAAGCCCAAAACAGAACTGGTCGTCTTTAGCAAACCCCTCTGGAAAATACTAGCAGACTGGAATACCTTTTTCGTATTTTTTTTTCTCCCTTATTTTACGTTTCCTTTCAACCTTCCATCATCCCTTTCCTTAACCCTTGTACACCACTTTAAGTTTCTTGCGCCAAGACTTTGAACCCGTACACGATAAAACAGACAGGACCCATGCGTCCGATGAGTACAGTTAAAACTTTCTGTACACACGGTATAGTATGCTATAGATAAGGTAAGTTGCCATTAACGTTACGTATGAGTCTTATAAAAATGTCACAATCAGTTACGTGATCCCATAATACATCTGGAACGATCGGCACTCGCTTCACGAAGAGAGACCAGGGGTAGGAAAAAAAGTGGCAGTTGGTATAAGCGTGCAGGTAGCCCCGAGCTATAAGGGTGGCAAAAGGTAGCGAAGGGGAATCGACGAGAAAAGTAGAGCGGGGAATGCTATATAGCCAGGAGTAAAAGAGAAGGAGAGCAAGACCTGCGAGCAAAGAATGAAGTAGGTGGAGCGGGCTAGGAAGCTCGCGCGTAGTCCGTAGCTGGTATATAAGTGGGTACCCACTTCTGAATTGGCTCCCCTCGTTCCACTCATTGGATCATCATCGTTCGCCGAAAATTCGATCATTATGATTGCTTATGATGTAAATGATGCCCCGAGGCAAGAATTGTTTCCAGGAGAACGAGCCCATGGGGACCATGAGGTCCTACAATCCTACTGCATGGCGAATCCTGGCTTTAGAACACGTATAATCATAACTTTAGAGCCTATACCACGAATAAGACCCAGATATAAGATAAGTCCCAAAAATTGTGTACAATGATTTTATACCTGTACAAATCATTAATCCATAATGTATATTACATGCATTCGCTTTGTATGATTGTCCTCGGGATGACTTTTCAGGGACGTACCTAGGACTGTGTACCTATGGACCTGTCCTAGAGGTTAGGCTACCCGAAGCAGGACCTTTCGAAAAGATGGTAGTAGGGACAATCCCTCCGGGGTTCGAATCCCCGCCTAATTTTCCGCTCTTCCTCCCTCCCCTCCCCCTCCCCCCTCCCCCCCGTCAGGATCTTTACGACCGTAATTTTAAATTCCGGCAAAAAAGCAAACTATATTTAGGCGCTCTTCTTCTTTAAGTAGACTGCGCGGAGAGGAACGCTCGCTTGCTCCCTATACGCATTGGTTCGTGATGGCGGCACTACGGGAATTGTTATAGTATAACCTCTCTGCTGCTATTATAGTAATTTCACGGTACGATGTCTATTCCAGCGCTTCGAGAAAGACTAATTTCATTAGGGATAAAGATCATCATTATTTCCGCGACCGTCCCGAAAATTACGGGCGGTTCCGCAAGAAACAATTTATACCTCTTCTAGGGTTATGTGCGATACATAGGAACTCGCATGAGGGCCCTTTTAATTAAATGATTGCTATAAATTAAACTCGCTCATTTTCATGCGAATAAAAATATAATTATTACAATTTATCGATTTCCCTTTGCGTATACCATAAGCCTATCACGTAACTCACGTGTAACGTATCATACGTTCAGATGAGAAGATGCGCATCCGTGTCTGATCCAGCCTCCGATGCAGCATCCAGAATGATCCAGCCAGCTTTTTCTACGGGTGGTTGTCCAGCATCCACCTTCGTCTCTTCCGACCGACCGTTGGAATCCTTCTTGGCGGAGGTTCGCGACGGGAGAAAACGAGATGAAACGAGATGAGAAAACGGGATGGAACGGTAAGACGGTGGATGCTGTGGAAAGTAGGTAGGTGCGCCACTCCGACTCTGTAGTAAAACGTGGACAACATTCTAGCCGATTTTTATCGGCTTACCGGTAACGAGGAATCGACGTAAAAATCATCGATATTGCGCGATACGTGCCTGCCTGATCTCTTAGGCTCAAGCCACACGCAATGCCCAGTCTTAACTCGATGCCGATACCTACAGAGATCGGTTTTTATTTACCGGAACGTAAACCAATCGGTATACGTATACCATTATAGAGAATTATTCTTGGTAATGGATCTTATACGTATTTTTGTATCGGACATGCTGGTTTAGGGTTTACGAATTTTTTTTTTTTTTTTTGTTAACTGCAATTAACGAATTTTTTTTTTTTAATCGGTACAGTCGATCGGTTACGATTTCGATTCATTTTCTATCTGATCTCACGCGTAATACTGGATTAACATCTACGGTGTCAGGTATGTCAGACACTTATGTCGCGGACAAGTTACCGGTCAATGGACTGTTATTACTTATTACCTATCACTTGACTCTACCTACATCGAGCCACTGCCAATCTGCCGATATAACGGCTAATTGTTACCTCTAATTGACAAAGTTCTCAGGCTTGGGTGATGGATTTCTTGGTATAATGTCGTGGCCGGCTGATTAGTGTCTCTTTTCACTTTTTTTTTTTTCCGAATATAACATCGACAAAGTCTTGCGCAAGCGCGTGAGGACCATTGCGGGGACATATGGGAAAATTATGAGAATGTCGCGTTACTCAATGTATCGGCGCCTGTATATGGGGTCACAAGGTCGATTTAGTGTTTACTTATTTTTTTTTTTTTTTTTTTTTTCTTATCCTATACGATTCCCTCGATTTCTCGAAATCCTGCCTATTCATTCTTTAACGTCAGAGCCATCGCGTTGTGACGTAACTACGTTTATTGGTTAATTCACACTGAGAATAATGAACGATTATCATAGTCATTAATATTTTTTTGCATTACGTCAGTCCACTTTCCGTATACAGTCCCAGCCAAAGTACAGAGAAATATTGATCGTAAACCATTTTACAAATGTTGAAAATATTTATAAGCATAGAATGAAGTCGAAAGGATTTTATTACTCCGTAAAGTATTGTTCGGTCTTTTTTAATCAATAATTTCAAATAATTATCGCTATTTACGGCTTTCAAGGAAAAACTTTTGAGCGAAGATTCTGCAGTCATCTCATTCGTCAAGAATGAAAACCTCGCAAATTTTATAAGGATCTCAAGGATCTTGCGATTTCTCAAGATAGTTGATAACAGTCGGCGGACGAAAAAAAAAATTTTTTTTAAATATGACAATTTTTGCTAGATACTTGA